>CM076674.1:38591120-38863620 GCA_038501925.1 Xenopus petersii
AAGTGACACTTTTTATAGGGCACTACTAAATTCTGTTTGGTTAATTTCTTCAGACTGCCACTGGGGGGATTATCCAAAGTGAATTACAGAGTAATGTTGGAAAATTCACAAAGATCAAATAACCAATACTCTGTTTAACCAACAGCATCCTGTGTTCATAACTTGGCCTACTGGTTCTACAGCCAGAAGAAGTATCAAGAAGCCTCTGACCTGGTATCTCCCCTTAGTGCATGGCTTGCAGATGGTGCTTCTGATAGTGACCCTGACCTGGCAGTAGAGCGGGTAAGCTCCTGAATGTGTAAGGACAATGACACCCTAGTGCAGAGGTCCCCGACCTTTTTTCACCCGTGAGCCACATTCAAATGTAAAATAATGCTGGAGAGCAACACAAACATGCCAAAGTTCCTGGGAGTTCCAAATAAGAGCTGTAATTGACTATTTAGTAGTCCCTATGTGGACTGGCAGCATACAGGAGACTCTGCATAAAAAACAGATATACTGCCAAACAACTAAAGCTTGTCTCCATACCAGGAATTTAAAAATATGCAGCTGGTTTGAGGCTACCGGGAGCAACATCCAAGGGGTTGGAGAGCAAAATGTTGCTCATAAGCTACTGGTTGGGGATCACTGTCCTAGCGTTAAGGAAACTCTCGTTTCAGTATTCATGTCGAAACCACTATCTGGCAGCAAGTACAGTAGAACCCCTGTTTTTCGTTTTTTAGGGGACCAAAAAGAATGGTGTAATATCAGGGAAATGTATTATGCATAATATATAGGTGGGACCACAAAACAACAATGTAAAATGAGGGGAAACTTTAAATCAGGGGATGTAAAATGGGGATTCTACTGTATAATAATATTGGTTGTGGCTGTCACTGCAGAGGGAAGCAAACTGAAACATCAGGCCAACAATGCAAGACTCTGCTTTGCTCTTTTGTTTGACAAAGTTTATTTCAAGAAAGTATTTTTTTTGTTAACGCCATTATATATTTTGTTAGTATTTGGCTCACACTTCTCTGAATGTCATATTTTGATCTTTCCTTTCTGCCATTAGTTGCACCGCTGTTACAGACTGCATGTGGAGAGCTGCAGGAAGAGTGGCCAGATTATGAAGGGCCTTGAAGCTGTGGGTCTTTGGCTGCGAGCTTTGCGCTCTAAAGTCTCTCAGCATATGGCAGAGCCAGTGGCCCTATGGGTTAGACTTAAAATAGATGGTGCGAAGAATGGAGATGAAGATGTGAGGCTGCAGTGAGTGATCTTTTATTTGTGTTATGTCTTACCTCATATTCATCTTCTTATCGCCTACAGGATATTCTACATTTTGTTTCTATCTGCTAGTTAAATCTACCTACCTGTCCTTGCTTTCATGTCTATAAAATAATATAAATTGCACTCTTTAATAATTCACTCTACAATATAAAATTTCATTCCTGAAGCAGCAAGTTTTACTTTTTTTTCAAGTTGTAATATTAGTATGTAGGCAGCCATCTCAGGTCATTTTGCCTGGTCACATGCTTTCAGAAAGAGCCAGCACTTTAGGATCAGACTGCATTCTGGTAGGCTGTTATTTCTCCTACTCAATGTAACTGAATGTGTCACAGTGGGACCTGGATTTTACTATTGAGTGCTGTTCTTATATCCAGACAGCTGTTATCTTGTGTTATGGAGCTGTTATCTGGTTACCTTCCTATTGTTCTGTTGTTAGGCTGCTGGGGGAGGAGGGAGGGGGTGATATCACTCCAACTTGCAGTACAGCAGTAAAAAGTGACTGAAATTTATCAGAGCACAAGTCACATGATTGGGGTCAGCTGGGAAACTGGCAATATGTCTAGCCCCATGCCAGATTTCAAAATTAAATATAGAAAAATCTTAGCTTTTTTTTCAGTGCAGAATTCTGCTGGAGCAGCACTATTAACTGATGCGTTTTGACATAATAAAATTTCCCATGACAGTATCCCTTTAAGTCTGATCTTTATTTTAAAATGTATATTTTCTACAGTACTCTAAAAGATGGCCTCGTTGATCAACCTGTGGATCCAGAGCTGATGCTGTCACTTCTTGCGGAGGAACTTCAAGGATACAAATCAGTTCATGGCGATACAGGGCAGGAACGATACAATACAATATGTGATCTCCTTGAGCTCTGCAGTGAGGACAGCGACCTTAGTGGCCAGCGAGCCACATTTCTTTTAGAACTGGCCCAAGTCTTGTGTTATCATGACTACACTTTACAGACAGATTGGTAAGCTTGTGAGGAGCAAGCCAAAGTTTATTAAAATGGTGAATTCGGCACTGCATATAGTCTACTTTTATAACTGGCAAAAACAAGTGTTTTGTGTAAATGCTGTGAAATAGTGAAAAGCAGGGTGTGACATCTCCCTGATCTATGATGCTCATTGTAAGCTGATGAATGTTGCTAATGTGTTCATCTCTAGTTCTGCCCTGGATGCTGTGCAAGAAGCTCTTCGGCTTTTGGATTCTACTTCAAAACTCACAGAAGTGGATGAGTGTTTGCAGGACATTAAAGCCCAAGCTCTGCTCTGGCAGTATATCTGTACCCTTGAAGCAAACATGAGTGAGGTAAATTATTATTGCTTCTCTAAGACGTTTGTGGTCCATTTTAATGCAAGATCTATTTTATGCACAAGTTTCTCATTCCCAGCTAATAACTGAGTATATGTGCTTACTTAATTATTGCCTGAAGAGCTGGTGTGGGGCAAAATGATCTTCTAGGTTCCACTAAAACTATGAAAGAGACAACACTCCTAGTTCACCAGGAAAAGAGCTGGATTGGAGTGCTGATAGAAACCTTTTCCCAGTTCCCTACTAACTGTATGTGTGACAGATGGAAAGGAAAGCCTTTACAGTATTCTCTGGGGCAATTGTGATCTTTGAAAATGTAATGTTAGCATTCAATTAGTAACCTTATGTACCTGGTGGGGAACATTTTCCTAATGGTGTGAAACTGTCCATGACCCATGCTCATGTCCATTAAGAGAAATTAATATTTTCTATTTTAGCAAGGCTTTTGTACTTTTGTACTTAAGCAAGGCTTTTACTGTACTTAAAGGGCATGTAAAGTCAAAAAAAATACAATTTTTACTTTCTTTAATGAAAAAGAAACCTATCTTCAATACACTTTAAAAAAATGTGTAACGTTTTTATAAGAAACCTGACTGTATGCAGTGAAATTCCCCCTTCATTTACTGCTGTGGATAGGAATAGTCAGACGGTCCTGAACTGCTCTGCAGGGAAACAATCATACTTATGAACAGCAGGGGAAACCCCCGCCTTACTTCCCAGCCATGCAGAACTCAAGCAGCTTTGTTTGTTTTCCTGTAGAGCAGTCGGTGACTGTGTAGAGATTTGTATTGGATTTTATTCTTGCCTTTATATCCCCTTTACTGTTTCCAACTCCAACTGCAGGGACAAAGATCACGGAGCCAGGTTTAAATAGATAAACTGGGATTCTGTTTGGATGATTATTTTGCTGCAGCCACTGGTTCTGCAGAGTTGGAGAAAGTTTGTATTAAACAATACAAAAACTATAAAATCCACATTATATTACATGACAACACAGTATCCAGTGCAGTCTGTCTATTCTGATTATTAATCAGTCTTGCTGTATCGGCTTCTGACAGATATTATTGACTTGTGCTGTTTTGATAATTTATGACGATCCCTAAGCAGCCCAGACCACACTGAGCATGTGCACAGTCTTGGTCTTGCAAAGATTTTTAACAAAGTTACAAGATTGTGGCCCATTTGCTTGATTAGACTTGAGGTGCAGTAAGTTCATGTTTGTTTAGTATACAAAATACAGCATTTCTAGCCTTATTCTATTTTAGACTTTACTTACCCTTTAATTGAGTGGCTTTTCTTTGCCCCCCCCACATACCCTACCTAATATAGGTTGTTATATACTTATTCAAAAAGAAATTATAAAAAAAAATTTGCTCATAGTATTTCTCCTAACCAGCCATAAAAACACTTTCTTTTAGCTGCACAAAGTACAACAGCATTCCTCTTTATATGTAGTTCATAGGCAATGTAGTCAGAACAGACGCTGAAATGTGATGATTCACAATATTGGTGCTGCCAGATGTAATACTGATTCTACTATTTAATGCTCTGCACTATTGATTGGCCTGTATGTCAGATGATGATGATTAAAAGGACTTTAAAGTATGTGCATACTAGCAACTTTTTTTTCTCTCTCTCTTCTCCCCTCCCCCCCCCCTCAGGGTTTGGAGGAGCAAAAGCGTAAGGCAAAGTTACAGAGTCAGAACCAGTGGACAGGTGTGGATTATGAGCCCAATGACCTGAACTATGAAGATAAACTACATGATGACCAGTCTGTCAGAGATGGGATATGCTTTACATTAGCAGGGGAGACAGGTAAAGTACCCTTTTAAATTTCAAATCCTCATTGGCTTTATGGTTGCTAATAAATATCCTTTGCATTGTATTATTTATCCTTTCTTTATTGGCCTTTGAATGGTGCAGGTCCTGCAACAGCAATATATTTATGACAAGTTAAAGCAAATACATAAAATAAAATGTGTTGCCCTTTTAAATAATGTTTGCTTATAATTGCTTCTATTGTTACTCCATAGTGATTCACATAGGCCTAGATGCCTTTGGCTGCATTTGGGAAAGTTTTTATTCATGCAGGTTGAACTGTGAGATATGTAAGCATTGCATCTGTTTATTCTTGTTAGCCCTGTAAGCAAACACAAGCAATTGTGCCATTAGCAACTCGGAGCATTTTCTGATACCCTTTGTCTACAATCAGTGTGTTATAGCATCACTTTGGGGTGAAAGTCACATGCTTCTCACCAGATCTAGTAACCCAGTAGCAATTACAGTGTCCGTGTTTTGATTCCAAGGGATGACAAGCCTTGTAGTAGTAGTAGTAGTAGTAGTAGTAGTAGTTAACCACATTATCTTTGGTAAGAGACTGTTCTTTCTTTCAGGGCCGTTGAAGGGTTTAGATGAAGCACTTGGTCTGTGGAGCAGTCTCTTATCTAGCCCACAAGTACCGTCCTTAAACAGTGCTGAACAAACCATTTTTTCATTGCACCTGCTTGGATCATTGTACAGACTGATGGGAAAAGTAAGTGGATTCAACAGTCCAAAAATGATTTGACCCTGTTTTGACTGAGCATATGACAACAGAAGAACAAGCCTGATTATATCCTAGATTCATTTGGCTTTCTTTCTTCCTGCAGCCTCTGCAATCCATACAGAGCTTTCAGCTTGCTGGCCAACTGTGCCATTCTCTACAATATCATATTAAGGAGGTTGGGACTCTCTGCCATCTCACCAAAATCTTGTTCTACCTGGAGAGTCCTGAGTATGCTCAGGTATGTTTAAACATCACAGTAAACACATGTAGACACACAGTGCACGATATCCTAAATATTCATGCTTTTAAAATTTCATGCAAGCCTTCACCAGTCTTATGTGGTTCTTCGCTGATTTTGGTGTGGGATCTGCCTAACAGCCCATTATCTTTAGTAATTTCTTTGTAGTTGCTATAATGTTTCAACACTCTAAACTACAATGTGATACTGTTGTTTAAAAGACTCTGTGTTGGTTTCCTCTTTTATCGCTAGTCCACTACATGATTGCCTCTGGTTTATTCTGAAAATCCAGCGTTTGTAGAATTTGGTATAGTTCTATGCTTATTATACTGTAAATTAGTGATCTCCAGCACATTGGGTGTTGCTCCCAGTGGCCTCAAAGCAGGAGCTTATTTTTTAATTCCTGACTGTTCCAAACCACTAATAGTAAAGGTATTTGCTTCGAGGCACACTTTCTTTGAGTGTTCTTTTATTTCCAGGTTACCCTTCAGAAGGCTGAGGAGATATTAAAACATGCTGATCGTACCAGTGAAAATTATACTCTGGCTGAGCTATCCTGTCAGCTTTTGCGTAGTCATCTCTGCAGAGTCACATGTCAGGTATGCTGTAGTCTGAAGGTACTAATTCTGTTTATTACACCTAGTACTGTGCTTCTATGTGACTATTCTCTCATGGATCCTACACATGATCGGGTTCATGGAGCTGTGAATGTAAGATGCTTGTTATCAGTTCAGTAAGGCTAACATTTAATTTGGTTCAGGTCAAAGAAGGGGTAGAACTGCTTTTGGGTCTTCTTCAGCACCCTTATCTGCAGAAGTCCTCCAAAGCCTGGTACCTTCTAAAAGTACAAGTTCTTCAAGAGCTTTCGTTATTTCTCATGCTCCCATCAGAAAACTTAACCTCCTATCTATACAAGCAGTTATGGGCTCATGGTGAGTTGCCTTGACATTGCTTTAATAAAACACATACTGTCACTTAAAAAATTTGATTTTAAATGCTTATTTGTTTTGATTTTTTCCCTTTTAACCAGGCTGTCATAGTCCTGAGACTGCTCTGACAGAAGCCCATAAGCTGCTAAGGAGCATCGTCCTCCTCCTTCTTGGAAATGACGTGTTGTCTTCCCCTAAAGGTTCTTCAGAAGTGCGTTTTGTGGATAATGGTATGTGGATGAAGGTTGCAAATGGCGATGCTGCCAGTGACCTGAACTAATTGACTGAGTCTGCTTTCTGTCTTTTCACATAGGAGAAAACCTTCTTCAAAAATGGCAAGTGCTTGCCGATCTCCTAAGCTGCACCCAGGATCTAGTGAAGACTCTAAGCCGTATGGGCTGTGTTTCAGAAGCCAAGTCATTTTGCCTTGAGGGACTCAGAGTAGCCAAAACTCTGCAAAGTATGCGGCAGTAAGTACACATAACAATCTATGGGAAGAAGTATGTTACAATAAAGGAAAGGGTCTATAAAATGGTTGAAATAATCAAGGCTAGGTTCTATTTTTAGTTTGTTTGCATAGAAGCTAATGCCCTTTATATTGTCATTTACTGTGCTCACTGACAAGTAAAACTATAAGAAAGTGTGTTTAGAGTTTTACAGTCACAGTCAGGTTGCTGCTCTTATTATCCCAAAAACCAATAGTATGTATATTTTTTTTACCTTGATTAATTTTACATGCCAGCTGATTAATGTCCATACCACGGTTAATGGAACAAGGACAAAAAATAACCTTAGTGGCAGTTGTCCCATTATCGTTGAACAACACATTTATAGAGCAGTTAGCTTGCATGTTCCATAAGCCTTGCTATATTGATTGGTAAGCCACCATTATTCTCCAATTATCCTTAGTTTGTTTTATTTATATTTTAGTTTCAAGACATCTTAGTGCTTTGTCTCTGAACATTTAGTTATGGAAAGGTCTCTTAGACAATGCATCCAGGGTGCATCAGCTTTAGAGGCCCAAGCTTCATGCAGCATGAAGTGACATGTATGAATACGAGTGACTTTCTGTATCTCTAATTGTAAGAATTCCTTGACCAGTTAAGTTCCCCGGGTATTCTTGGCTTAGAAAAATGGAAGACTTGTATTTACCAGCTTTATCATGTGTGGACCAGCAGCAATTTACTCTTGTAACATTAAAGTAAATTTCAAGCAATCCAGTAGCAACATTTGGTATAGGTATATCGGCTGCACTGGAAAAGTTTGCCATATGGAAATGGTACAAGATGATAAGTCAGTAGTAATATAGTTGAGCTTAATACTATTAACCCAATAGTAATTAAATGTGCTTTTGACACTTCAGTTGAGAAGCAATGTAGTCATCCAGGTTCCAGACAGAATTTATTGTGCAGTAATCAATATAATTTCTAGCAGACTGCAAGGGGATGAGAAAAAGTACTGTTTTTGCAGCTAAAACGATGATATTTAAAGCAGTCTCTTGCCTTTTGTAGCTGTGCAGATTTCCTTGTGAGAAAAGCAGAACTGGAGACTCTACGCTCAGAAACTCAGCTCTGCGAGGAAGATTTGCAGTATGTGCTGTTCCTAATGGAGTCCTGTACAGGTAATTGCTTCTTCTTTCCCTTTTGCTTCTAAGTGGATTGCAGTGATCTTGTGGTTGACCTTGGTTTTCTTTGTGCCTTCAGATTTTACAGCCAAAAGTGAGCAGAAAGAGGTTAAGATAAAGCTTTGCAAGGGAAAGCCATTTCATAAGACAGAAATTATAGAAACGCCTCAGAGTCCCCCAAAAGATGACTTTCTGAAAGCCGTAGATCTTCATTATGTAGAAACAAGGGAGTTGTCAAAAGCCCCTGAATCGCCATCTTGCACTTCTTCACTTGAAAAGAACCTGCCACAGTTTCTGTCCCATACACAGGACTGCACATGCCCTCTATGCTCTGATCTTGTACTGTCCTTGCTTTGCACCCAGTGGTTGGTGGCTAAGGCAGAGAACGATCCTCAGAACAGAGGTTTGTTAAAATCAGCCCTGAAAAGATGCAAGGCACTGAACCAGCGCTTTTCTGCTATTATGCAGGAAATACTTGGTAAGGAAATCCCCAAACCTGTATCGCTAGGAGTGTCGGCTGAACTCATGGCTAGAGTGTACCTGGCCATGGTATCACAGAGCCCCTCTAAGCTTCCGGAAGAGACACTGGAGGAAGGAATTCACTTTGTATCCTCCCAGCAAGCAACTTTTCCTAGGCATTGGAGAGCAGGCCTTCTCCTGGCCAAAGCCTTGTGCTCTATATATAACCTGGCTGCAAAGCATGGAAGTTGTGTTACAGATATCTTTGCACAATTATGGGGCTGGCAGCCACATCAGAAAACAAAAAAAATAGCAGACCTCAATCAGAGGAACAAGACCACTTCTAGCATTACAAAGAAAAAAACTAAGAAAATGTCACTAGATGTCCCAAGCTCATTCCCTTTTGAGGACTCTGACACGGAGTGCCCAACAGTGCCTCCAAAATCTCACACAACTCCCATTCAGAAGAACCTTCCAGTGACTCAAGCCAGATCCGTTCTATCCACCCTCCCAAAAAAAAGCACTGTCACAGTTTACAATGAAGAATCCCCCATGCCTGAAGTACTGCCAAGAGCACCAAGAAGGCGCAAAACAAGAACAGTGCTAAAGGTTGGTCATTATTTAGTAGAAAATTTCAGCCCGAAGGATTGAGTAAAGGAACAACCAGTTTGTGGAATTAAATCTTCCAAGCTGATTGCATACGGCACATCACAGTTTTCTTTAAATTTGTATATGTGCCAAAGTATGTGGATGCAATTTATTATCCAGAATGCATGGTGCCTGGGGGGTCATTTAGCCCTTCATGCCTTAAAGGGGTTCACCTTTCAACACTTTTTCCATACCTCCCAACTGTCCTGTTTTTAGAGGGACAGTTCCTCTTTTGACAGCTCAACCTGCAGTCTCTCTCTTTAGTACTGAAAAGTCCTGTGTTTCTCTGCACTGAACAGCCAGAAAAAGTTTCTAACTTAATTGGCTTTTGGCAAAGAGCCCAGAACAGCCACAACAGAAGATAAGATACATTTGTAACAATTCAAATGTATCTAGATAAGCAAATAAGTAATTGTAACAATATAAGATAACAGGGCAATTCACCTTCATTTGCAAACCTGTAATAACTGAAAAAAACCACAGAAATATGTTCAAACTTTTATAACCTGCGAAATTTTGTAAAATGGACTTGGTAATTAGAGGCCAAAAAAAGGGCATGGTCTAGAAAATTTACCACGCTACGCACGGCAACTTTTTGTCCCTCTTTTTATTTCCAAAATTTTGGGAGGTATGCTTTTTCCAGTTTAGTTGGTTTCAGATAGTTCACCAGAAAGACTTTTTCCAATTACTATTTTCTATGTGTAACTATTTTTCTAATATTGAAGTGTCATTTTTTTTACCTCCTAAAGCAGCTCTGGAAGGGGGGGGGGGTCGTCGACCCTCTAAACTGTTCTAAATTGATACATTTCTTATCTTTGTCCCTGCTGAGCAGAATCCCTGAGTTTCATTAAGGCAGCTGTTAGAATTGATACAATAGTTGCTAATATTCCAATTTAGAGTCTGCGTCTGAATTACTGAGCTGCCAGATTGAAACACCAGAGATGGGTACATTAAACTTTTGGAAAAACTGTTAAAAATGGAAAGTAATTTATATTTCTAGGGAACAATCTGAAAACAACTGAAGTGAAAAAGCTTTGTAAGGTGAAAAAAAAAAATAAAGCCTAAACAATTAAAGCCCCAATATGATGTTTTGCCATCAGCATGGATATACTCATATTAGTATAAGGTACTGTTTTATTACACAAAATCGTTCAATCAGTCAACATTTAAAAAAAATAGTATTAACGGACATAAATACGAATGGTTTTATATGATCTGCAATGTAAATGGCCCATGGTTGTGTGATTACAAGTATATTCTCTCTTGCATATTTTTATTGCCTCTTAACAGGTTGATTTTAGTGACAGCGATTTGGAAGTGCCGGATAATTCTGAAAAGGAGCCGGTGTCCAACAGCAGAAAACAAACCGTACAGACAAAATCAGTAGGTAGAGGTCGGGGGAGGAGCAGTGTAGCACAGGTCCCACTCGACTCTGATGATGAAGATGTCCCAACTAAGAGTAAAGCCAGGAATAAAAGACCAAGCACAAGGAGGGGCCAGAAAGAAAGTAGCCCATCTGGGCCAGTGCGGAGGCGCCAGCAAGTGAAAATGGATGTGGCTCCTAAAGAAGTAGATGTCTTAAGATCCATAGAGGAAGAGCCTGAGTGGGTGTTGGATGCCAGCATTGAAGAGCTGAGGGGTTCTGATACTGAGGAGAAAAAAACACTCAGAAGTGAGTTTGCACTCTTAATCCATAATATGTGCCTATTTTAATTTTCTTTATTTTTAAGAGGATAATTGGACGTATGGACATTTTTTTTTCTCTGATTGCATCCAGCTGGTCGGAAGGGTCAGAAGTCTTCTAAGAATGATGGGTTGTTGACAGAATGTGAAGTGCTAAGAAGAGATGCTGGAGGGGAACACCTGTGTTGGACCCTAAATGTGATAGGAGGAGAAACAGACCCAAACCCGTTTAGTATCACTGGAAATGTGTCTTCCCTCCCTGCTACTTTCAGTAAGTTTCTTTTTTGAGGGCTGCAGAAATTTGTGATGTCATTTGATCTATGTTGTATGTCCTATTTCTGCCCAATCAATAGGGAATGCGTTGCAATTTTTTTTCTGCCTGAGATCAATCAACAAAAGTCCCAATTAACTGCGCAAGTGAGCATTAACTCTGAATGGTTAGACTCCTGCTCCTTCCCTGTTCAAGAAGTATAATTAACTAATTTTTATGTAAAATGTGCACTAGCTGTAAAGAGGGGGGGGGTTAGGAGTTAATTATTTTTCATTACACTGGGAAGCAAAAATAATTTCTGTGTGCCTTAAGTTTTGATCTGCTGTATTAGCCCAAATTCTCCCCAGCTTTGTTGCAGTGAAGAGAAAGTGCCACTACAGATGTATAACTCTTTCCTCAGTAATTCATGTGAAATGGCCTAATTTCCAGATTCCAGTGTTTGTTTTTTTTGTTTGTTTTATTTCATAGGTGCCTCTGACCTGAGTGTGGTCTCCTCACTTCTCCGTGAGGCTCTGGAGTCCATAACTCACTTTCCACCAAGCACCCTCTATTCCAGGCTGTGCCGCCTTCTTGCACTGTGCAGAGGAAAACAAGATCCATATGTTACCGCTCTTCTGGTTAGCGAGTCTGTTTCTATTACATTGAGGCACCAATTGCTAAGCGACATTCACCGGAAATTACGGTTAGTGCTGTATGTTCCTTAGCATAAACCATTCATTGTTCTCAAGAGAATCGTATTCTCTATTGATTTTGAGACATTATACATGCTGTAGAAAATTGAATACAGGTATGGGACCTGGGGTTTTCCAGGTAAGAGATCTTTCTGTAACTTTGACATCCATACTTTACAAGTACATTAGAGGACATTATAGACAAATAGCAGGGGACCTTTTTACCCATAAAATGGATCACCGTACCAGAGGCCATCCCTTCAGACTAGAAGAAAAGAACTTTCATTTGAAGCAGCGTAGGGGGTTCTTCACAGTCAGGACAGTGAGGTTGTGGAATGCACTGCCGGGTGATGTTGTGATGGCTGATTCAGTTAATGCCTTTAAGAATGGCTTGGGTGATTTCTTGTACAGACATAATACCAAAGGCTATTGTGATTCTAAACTCTATAGTTAGTATAGGTATGGGTATATAGAATTTATATGAAAATAGGGAGGGGTGTGTGTATGGATGCTGGGTTTTCATTTGGAGGGGTTGAACTTGCTTAGTTGGGATCAAGTACAAGGTACTGTTTTCGTCATTACAGAGAAAAAGGAAAACATTTTTAAATATGTTAGTTATTTGATTAAATGGAGTCATGGGGAAATGGCCATCCTGTAATTCTGATCTTTCTGGATAACAAATACCTCTATTAGGACCCCCCCCCCCCATGTTCCTCTATGAGGGGGCTGCCATAATTGTAGAGCAGTAATCTGTTAGCAATAGAAAGGTTGGCAAAATAAATTGGGTTTTTAATATTGGTGTTTTGAGAAGCAGTCTCTTAGTTTCAGTATCATGTTAAGGTTAAGGTCAAGGTTAGGATTGGTGCAAATCATCAGACTGCACTTTCCTCATTACAGGAAAATACGGAAAGAAGGCTCAGTATGTGAGAAGTTACAATGTCTGACTCTGGAAGATGATACAGATGCCCAGGTTCAGCACCTCTCCCACTTAGAAGAGATCTTCCAGTTTCCAAAACAAGCTGTAGACATACAAAGGTTCCAGGAGCAACTTCAGCAGATCCCTGCAAGTATGTTCAGTGCAAACTCTATATCAATTAGCTTGTATTTTGTGAACACTAAACCACTCTTCATACTTCATAGATACAACAATGTGCATATTGACCTTGGTGGACTCACAGACAAGAATGCCCGGTGATACTATACTGCTCACAAGACTTGTTCGGGGAAGCCCCCCTGTCACAGTCCAGATTCCTACTGCTCATCTGAAGGTAAAGAAATGTATCTGTCATTGTTGTTTATGACTATTGATCCAGTGTTGCAGAAGCCATGGGGAGCTTATAAATGCCTTGCTTGGGGGCAAGGAAGTTACACCTCTGGCCTGTAAATTTAATTAAGCCCACTGGCATCTTTTCAGTATGTTCTAACACAATGGATTAAGCAATGGCATTTTAGACAAGGTTTAAGTAGACCAAACACTGGTCAATGTTGGCTGCCAACTGAGATGTACCAGACACCTGAGTTGGTAGCTTGTTAACTTGTGTATGGGGCCATAATGATGCCTTTCCCTGCTGATATTTGATAGGGGGGTCCAATCAGGTGATGGCTGCAGTCCAGATGGGTCTTTATGTACAGCCCCCAAGTTAAAATTCTTGATCCTAATGTACAGGGCAATAGTAAATAATCTTAATTGCCATGACAAATTTGCTTTTATAGGTGCCCATAAGTTCTATATTGCAAGAATTCGATGAAATCCAGAAGCAGCAGAAGGTTGTCAACAACTTGACAGACAAAAAGGAGTGGTGGGAAGGGCGCATGGAGTTGGATTGTCGAATGAAGGTAAGAAGATGCATTTTAAGGATCCCTCCAGTAAGAAAGTGGACCACCAATGTTTTTGTAAAGGGTTTAAGTAAAACAGTTGTTGGGCTTAAATATTTTTCCCATCAAGAATGGAAAAACAAAACCAACAAAAACGTAATGAAGGCTCTATGGTCTTGGGAGGGAATCTTTCTGTTATCGAAAGTAGGTAGCTGGGATAACCTCTTCTTTTATCTGTCTGGTAAATGATGTTTTAGATGCCCCTACGCCCTTGCCTAAGAAATTTAAATCTGTTCCAAAACGGTTGTCAAAGCCATAACATCAAGCAAAGAATCAAGATGAGATTCCTTCCTTTCTCCAGGTTAGGTCATAATGCACTAGGCACTATTTTGATATTCATATGAAAATCCAAGGTCACTTCAGGTAACGTCCTGATGAGAAATCAGGAGCAGGTGGAAACACTGCAGAGTCAAATTCCAAATTGATGTTGGGGAAAGGAACACTCCATATAACCAAAGAAAGGCTGACTATTGTGCAAGTGAAGGTGTCCTATTTATAAAGCATAAGACTGGTAAAGGCTACAACTGCACTAGCAAAAATAGCCAGTCTGTTTATATACTTCATGTACAGTGCAATCTGAAAAAAGTATGTTCTTCTTTATTCTGCAAGTGTACAATCTTCTTTTGGGCAGATCTTTTCCCCTGTGTTGCATCGTCTTCAGAAGCATATGGGAAACACATATGAGACAAACTAAACCTGAATGCAACAGACTTTTTTTTTTTTTTTTTTTTTTTTTAGTTCTCACTCTGTGTTGTCACATAACCTTTTTCAATTACCTTTCTTCGTTGCCTTATCAGGCTTTAATACGTCTACTAGAGGAGCAGGTTTTGGGCAGCTGGAAAGTGCTGCTAAACTGCCCATGCTCTAGTGAAGCTGTTGCAGAGGAATACAAGAGGCTGTCGCAGGCACTGTCAGATTCTGGCTGGGGAAGAACAGATCCTGAACTTTTGAAGGTAACACTAAAATGCTTATGGTTTAAAAATAATCTTGAATTAAAAAGAAAAAAAAATCAGCTCATGCAGTAGCAGGGCTGTGGAGTTGGCACATAAATCCCTTGACTCAAACTTCTCAGTTTATGGTACCTCCAACTAAAATATGTTTACTGTTGCCTTACACTGGTAAAAGCAGTGTGATTACTTCAGAAAGACTACTATATTATATATAAATAATCTGCTGTTTAGCCATGGGGGCAGCCATTCAAGCTGCTGGGGGGAAAAAAGGAAAAAAATGCACAGGTTACATAACTGATAAAACACCATTGTATTGGACAAGGCTTATCTATTATGTGCTATGTAACCTGTGCATTTTCTCCTTTTTTCAACCTTGATTGGCTGCCCCCATGGCTACACAACAGCTTGTTTATACATACTATAGTCATTTTTCTAAACCAAACACACAGCTTTTACTACTGCATGCTAACACTATATTATGTTAATTTAAATACTTTCATTTTACTGTTCCTTTAATATGCTAATGTAATTTCCATGTTAATAGAAAGAAGTTAAGTACACAACATACAAGACATTTTATTACTGTCAAAGCTCAAAAATATAAACCACATCTTTTGGCAACTCTAAACCAAAATCAAAGTTAAACTACATAAACCAAAAACCATTGAAAAACCTAAAACAACTTGTATATTACTGGAACCTGGCATATAGCTGTTAAATACATTCCAAACATAACTAAAGTATTGTTTTTAGAAACAGAATTACTTCTGTCATATCCTCCTTCAAAGAAGCTCTTAAATTTAAATTTGATTATTTTCAGTTAAATAGAAGTCTGAGTTGGTACATATTTGGCAGCTCTGACTCCAGATACCCAAAATTGCTCCTGAATCCACGACTCCACAACTCTGTACAGTAGGCGCACCTAAGCTAAGTGGGAGCCATAAAAATGCGCATTCTTCATTCATAAAAACAGTTTTTACTGTACGAATGCTGCAGTATGACAAATAGGAGTGAGTTTGAAAGTGATATTTAAAAAAAAAAAAAAAAAAAAAATTCATGCCTGACTCTGGTTTGCAAGGCCAAAAAAATGAATAGAAATTCTGTTCTTTAAAGTGCTTTTCATAATTAGGTTAAATAGTGTGAAATAAGCATACTGTTCTCTATGTTACAGATTTTGCTGGGTGGTAGCCATTTCTTAACCCCTCCTCTTATTCAGTCCTTTATCCACGGGTTCGGATTTTCAAAGCCTGAGCTGGCTCGGGAGCTTATACAAAGTGCCACAGAGAGACTTAAAGTGAGCACAGAACAGTCAGAAGGACATCTGGTACTTGTGCTAGATAAGGTACGGAGTGAAAATATTCCAGGAATATAAACGCAAGAGAAAAGTACATTGAAATGTATAGTCTTTGCCTTACACTGTATGCATTCTTGTGGTATCAAGGTTTGGCGTAAAGCTAGTTGTGTGGTAGTGCCATCATAGTGTTCTGACCTGAACCAGTGCAGTATTACAGTGCCCCGCTTTATTTTACCACTCCCATAACATTGTATCTGCATACATAAAATGTTATATAACCGCAAATTTTTATACATCGGTGTCTTTTTTTTTTTTTTTTTTTTTTTTTTTTTTTTTTTTTATTTTTACCTAATTGTGTGCCCCCCCTTATTTTATTTTTTTGTGTGTGTGTATTGGTGCATTTTATTTATAGCATCTGCAAAAGCTTCCATGGGAGAGCATTCCCTGCCTTCAGAAGCAGTCCGTCACACGGCTTCCATCTCTACACTTCCTTCTCAGCTATGGGTTGCTCAGGAAGGTGAGTTTTCTGGGGGTTTATAAAGCATCACACTGGCAACAACTATCATTTTAATAACGGTGTGTATAACTATATCTCAATGGCTACATAAACCTCAATTTTGCATTTCGGTATTTTATGGTCCTACCAGTTCTAATGCATTACATAACACAGCACTTTCCTGCATTTTAAACCACATTTTTGTTGTGGCTGTCCTGAAAATTGCCATTTCTTTCTGTGAATGTTTTTAGTGAAATTAAACTGTTTAAATACTAAACATATTCATTGTTACATGTCCTACTTCAGTATATAGAGAATTCCAGTTAGTTTGCACCTTCTTTGCTCATCCACAGATCCTTGCTGTATAAGGCTGTGCTTCTGGCATTAGAGTGGCCTTGCAAAAGCTGTCCCTTATGCTTTATTGATTAAACCCCATTCTTAATGTGTTCATAAAAACCCTGCCATTGCAAAGGGAAAAGTTACTCTTGTTCTTATTAGTTGGGTACTTGAAGTTAAATTACTTGAATAATATCGGGCCAAGAGCTGCACACCAGGAAACGAGTGCTTCGATAATGCCCAGGTGCTCGTCATGTTATATTGTAAACTATTTATAATAAACCTGTATTGATTGGACAGCAGGCTTTTTACATTATCCTCAAAATTCAGTGTTTTGGCTCTGTTATTACATGATGTGAGGGTTCTGGTTAAAGAACAAAACATCAGCTATCTATAAAAGTTTGCAATTCCCCTTGTGCACTCTTTTTGCCTATGACTACGCATCGTGGATACGACGCGTCAGGACTGTGGTTTTTTTTGTTGTTTTTTTTTTTAACCTGTTGAAATAAAATTCTTGATTTTAAACTTCTAGGCAGTGCGGAGTGCTAGCCGACTTTTGTTCTCATTGTACATTGTATAATGAGTGCACAAAGTTATTATTTATACTGCATAATACAGAATTGTTAGTTTGTTTCTATGCTGGTGTGAATAAGTTCTGAATATTCTTTGTTCCTTGCAGTACCAACCTCAGACTACTCTTATCAAGGGAGTGGACCCAAAGCAAACATTTTATGTCCTTAACCCTCACGCAAACCTACCTGGCACTGAAGAGCGTTTCAGGGATTGGTTCAAAAAGTAAGTGTGTGAATGTATTCTTCCCTTTGGCATGGTTAGGTGATCTTGGGGAAAAGGCAAAAGAACAAATGTAGAGATTTATAACAAACAGCTGCTACTTTATTATTATTCCTCTTTTATTCAGGCCTCTCCTATTTAAATTCCATCCTCTTAGTCAAATCAACAAATAGTTGCTGAAATTGCAAACTGAAGAGCTGCTGAAAAAAACAAAACCACAAATAGAAAATGAAAACCAATTGCAAATTGTCTCAGAATATCCCTCTCTACATCATACTAAAAGTTAAAGCAAAAAGGTGAACAACCCCTTTAAACTTCTGAAGCTGGCATTTAGTTTGGAAGTCAGACTGAAAGTTGAACCGAAAGAACCTGAAAAATATAAGCAATGATTAATACAGCATTAATTTGGTGTAGTGCAGTGTCTAACTAGCCCACAGGTATACCAGGAAAACTCCCTATGGGCCCAGATGTCAGTGAACCCTTCTGGTCTACCAACCATTTGCTTGTATACCTATATTATAGCCTTCCACATATCTAAATGGGAAGAAATAGATGGATTATTATTATTAACATGTATTTATATAGCGCCAACATATTGCGTAGCGCTGTAAAGTAAATGTGATTATACAACTAAATCACATGAATTATATACAAAGAAAATATGGAGTTACATACATCACAATCAATACAGGTACAAAAGGTGAGGAAAGGCCCTATGCAAAAGAGCATGCACTCTAAAGGGAGGGGAGTAATACACAAGGTGTGGGAGTGAGCAAGATCGAATTAAGTGGGTGAGAAATGTGGTACTGTATGTTGTGTTTGCTAGTTAAGCAGAGTGAGGGTAGGCTTCTCGGAAGAAATGCGTTTTAAGAGATTTCTTGAAAGCAGAAAGGTTGGGAGAAAGTCGGACAGACCATGGGAGAGAGTTCCAGAGGAGGGGTGCAGCCCTTGTAAAGTCTTGAATGCGAGCATGTGAGGAGGTTATGAGAGAAGAGTTGAGTAGCAGGTCAGTAGAGGAGCGTAGTAAGCGTTTGGGTGAGTATATAGAGATGGATAGATCATATTACTAATAAGTGATTAAGAGAATAAGGAAAGTGAGAAGTAGTGTGGGTCTGTGGTCTAAGCTTTTCAGTTAGGCCCCTGGCACCCCAGCTAATTATTTGCTTAAAGTGCCAACAAATCATAAAATTGCACATCCATAAGTTATATGTTGCCATGGTATTTTTATTCTAAACATTTATATTGATTTGAGATACTATGCTTTGGTTACAGTGAACCTGGGTGGAAAGGAGTAATCAGGTCCGCTCCAAAATCTGAAATGATTCAGTCTGCACTGACAAAGCAAGATCTCTATGTGTAAGTGTGCGGCAGATACAGTCAAGCATGGCACTGCTGACAGACGCTATGGATTATTTACACTGTTTATTTTCTCTCTCTCTCTCTCCAGCTATGTTGGGCATGGTGCAGGGGCGCACTTTTTGGATGTTCAGACGCTCCAGAGGTTACACTGCAATGCTGTGGTTTTGCTCTTTGGGTGTAGCAGTGTTGCCCTTGCAGTTCGGGGAGATCTGGAAGGTTCGGGAATTGTTTTGAAATACCTTATGGCTGGATGGTAAGTCTAACTCCATTTGTGAATACCGTCTTTGAGAGAAAAAATCAATCAATCTATTCCATATCCAAGGTGCAAATAGTTTTTGGCTTAATAAAACAATATGTGCAACTATGGTTTTGTTGTCCAAATAAACAACGGATGCTTGCTCACCTTTTAATCTGTGTGATCTAGGTTCATTAAAGTAGTAGTTCACCACTATAAAATGGCCTATTGGCAACTTTTCAGTTGGTCATTATTTGTATTTGAGTAGCCTCAAAGAGTAATCCGTGTAAGCAATGCAATCATTTGAAATTAACAACTCGCTTATACATAGACAGCAAACTTACTAATCGAACACTCGCTTTATCCCAAGAGAGACCATAGTGTTGGGTACACAAGAGTTGCATATTGTTTGCGTGCAACCACTTGGAGTGCGTGTATATCCTAACATATGTGTATTTTATTTTACAGTCTAAATCACAGACTGTCAAAATATATAAACTATGAGCCTTTATTTCTTCAGCCCTTTAGTTCTCGGCAACCTATGGGACGTGACAGACCGTGAGATTGATCGCTATACCGTAGCGTTTCTGCAAAGTTGGCTCAAGGCAGGATCTGGAGCTCCTCTTTTGAAATACCTATCGGAATCCCGCCAGGCTCCCAAGCTGAAGTATATAATTGGAGCAGCTCCTATAGCTTATGGCTTGCCAGTGGCCCTGCGATAGCAGAATTTTCACACCGGGGACTTGATTTTTACATGATATTATACTTATACCTTTTACAAAACTAAAGCCATGCCATATTTTAATAAGGTGAGTGTTGTCCTATATAACCGTTTGGCTTTTCTGCCATCTGAGGGCAATCTAGTGACTTTTTTTTTTCTTTTCCTTTTTTTGCCCCAAGTCAGACTTTGCTTGTATGATTGACTAGCAGCAGTGGTTTTAGCCAATTTGCCATTCAAATACATATGTATAAAAATGTCAGTGTTTACACATAGGATTGTTTTTCTTCTGGCACACAGAGAGTCCTAGTAAAGGGTATATATACAGTTGTTCTCAGGTTAAATGATTTTATTCCTACAGTTGTCTCTCTCTTTTAAGAGTGAATATTTAAAGTATATTTATTGCATAAGGGAAACAATTGTATAATATAAAATGTGTAATAAAGTTTAGTGTTTTTTTTATATGTTTTTGTTCTTCCATCTGGCTATTTCTGTCTGAGTTCTCAAATACGTGTAAATGCTACCAATAGTTCTATTTTCTGTAGCATTAGCCCTATAACAGCTCGTCACTGGATCTTAGGGGCAATAGGACCAGCTTAATTTTATATGAAACCTTTCCTTTGCAGTCATGAAGCCATCACCAAGAATTCGAACCCAGGTATCTCAGAGTCCATTGACTTAATCAGAGTTCTTAAACAAATAAATATGCAAAATTCTCAAATATCCAAATAATATTTGAATATCCTAAGCGTCCTGACCATCAAACTTTTCAGAATACCCCTGGCATTCATATTTATAGTGTTTTACAGTATAATACCACCACAAGCCTAATCAAACAAATAATTTATGCTTTCAAAGTTGGCTACAGGGGGTCACCATCTTATAACTTTGTTAAACATCTTTGCAAGACTTAGACTGTGCACATGCTCAGTGTGATCTGGGCTGCTTAGGGATCATCATAAACAAAGCTGCTTATGTTCTGCATTGTTGGGAAGTAAGGTGGGCCCCGACCCCTGCTGTTCATAAGTGATTGTTTCCCTGCTCAGCAATTAGGGACTGTCTGACAATTCCTATCCACAGCAGTAAATGACGAGAGAATTTCACTGCATACAGTCAAGTTTCTTATAAAAATTTTAGCCATATTCATTTTTAGGGTTTAGTTCTCCTTAGAGTCAGTTGCTGGCACTTAAAAGATTAAAGATGTGACAGGTGGAGCAATACAATGTGGTATTTATATTTCATTTCACCTTTACAGGATAAGGAAAAATTATTGAGGCATGATGTTCGTTTTTTTTTTTTTTTTTTTTAACCAATTAAATTTTATTGAACAGAAATATCAAAAAACATTACAGTACTGGACATTGAAACGTTTTAAAAGGCATCCTTCACAGTTAATGGAAATAGCCTGTCATATATTGTAGCAAACAAGTTAAGCATAGTTATTGGTAACAAGATAGGTGGTAAATAGAGCATTTTAATCTACAAGTGACACATTCCTATCCCATAGATACAATTAGAGTTATATATAGAACTAAAGAGAAAACTATTAAAACCAACAAACAGGCTGGAAAAGTATGAATACATCCATTAGAGTACATCATTTAGACTGTAAGCCCTACGGGGTAGGGTCCTCTAGCCTTCTGTTTCCTTGACAATGAGCACTTAATCTGCATTGTAATTATATTTATGTGAATTGTATTGACCCCTTGTTTGTTACTACTAATTTATTGTTTTGTTTTACAGTGCTTTGCCCTCAAGGAGCGCTTTACAAATAAAAATATACATACATACATACATACATACATACATACATACATACATGGAAGTGTATGCACACCTAGTGATTAAGAGGGGTAGTACTTTCATTATACTAGGAAGTTAAGCTAACATTAGAATATCTGGTCTGGCAGGGGCACCAGGTGGGATGTCTGTTAATAAGTAGTTGTAGCATAGTGTTAAGCCAGGGACCCCACACTTTCTCAAACTTAGCCCCTCCTGATGCACAGTATATAAGTTTTTTATAATGGAATGGTCAGGTTAACTTGTTGTTGTCAAAAGGGAAGGAAAGTAGATTCTGGGCCTCCCATTTCAAGGTAATACATTTGTTTGCTATATTATGAAAAATGGCTATCTGCGTTCTAGTGGGTGTTATCCACCTGGTTATGTGGTACTTAAATGTAACTGTAAAGTGCAGCCATCTTCTACAGTCATATCAATAATCTGTTGTGGGTATAATATGGAGGCATATACGGGGGGAGAGAGAAAATGTATATATTATAGCTGCATCACCATACTGGCTACTAGATTCATTACTTATTCCTTCCGTACCATTTGGAGGTCCACAGGAGCTTTAGTATGTTTCTTCTCTTCAAACCTCTGGTGTCAAACTGTCAATGTCTGCTTTATGTGAGGTTTAGTCAGTTCAGATTGAACCACATTATTGCCCCTAAAATGTATGCCCCATAAATCCAGTTTCCGTTGCAAATCAAATTTATATAGTTACTGGTATTACAATAAATGGTTCCTTTAAAGCAGCAAGGTCTTATTTCGGATTGGGAAGGCTCCAGTCCAGTCAATGAAATGACAAGACCAAAGAATATCTCCGGTAATTGATTAGCAATGATGGAGGGCAGCGTTGTGGAGCATGTCGGCCCTGAAGAGGACATTTAGAGCATAGTGCATAGTAATGAGAATGAGGTCTCTGAGGAAGTGCGTAGACACAAAACGAATCAGACCTCAGACGCTTGTGTGCATTTCTAAACGTTTAAATAAAAATAATACCTTTTTAACGTGGAACTTACCTCGGTGGCTTTTTCCTGTGGAGTCCGGAGTGCGCTGCCGTACAGATTGGCCCTGAAAAGGAGATGCAAAAAAATTTCAGCACTGGGATTGATGATCCTACAAGTATAAGTCAAATCCATTACACATCTCGCTGATCTTTAAGTAATTTTATTACTTTTTTTTTCCCCTGATAACTTGCTTTTGCCTGTAAAACCAATAAAATATCTGTTTCAAAATTTTTTGTACTAATTGCAATTAGGATTGACACCTTTCCTAAAAGAAGAAATTAATTGCCTTCCTATATTTTTATCTTTCTGCTGGTTAATAATATATGTACCTGGGGTTGCCACCCTGGCCGGTAAAAATTATGGTTCATCCCAATGTTATTAATATGGAAAAAAGATAAATATATAGGAAGGCCGGTATTTTTTCAGGAAAAGGCGGCAACCCTATTTGCACCAAGTATCATGTTTACTGGCCAGGCTGGAAAAATAGAGACCAGGTGGCAACCCTATTGATAGAATCCATTCTCTCTCTTTTTTTTTTTTTTTAGTGTTTATTTTATAGTATTTTTTTTTCCAAAATGGGGTTGTATTGTTATTCCTGGGTCTTTACATACCACATCACTTTATATTCCAGTGTGTGTGTGTAAACTTGAAACAAAACTGAGATTTATATTGAGTGATTCTTCTTTGCCCACACACGACCACAAAAAAGTTTTCAATACATTTTTAATATATCTTAAAATGTATTTTTGTTTGTCAGAATGTAAACTTATTGTTTTCAGGGGGTCAAGTTACAGCATAAGAGTGTAAAAAGTATACTCTCATGATTTAACTATTCTTTATTCATTTCATTTTGACAACCGGCATCGTATAACTTCGTCCAACAAATATATCTTGGCACGCAAACGTCACAATCTCCGCACTATCATAGAGTATACAGCCCGCGCGTACAGAGCGGCAAACAAGTTAAGAGTTTCTCAGCTAGATCGTCACTATAGTAATGTAGCAGGAAGGCGGGGTTCTTCCTCTTCCAAGATGGCGCAGACCGTGAATATTACCGACTTGTCTCTGCCGCAGTTGGAGGGACTGAAAAGTCAACTGGATCAGGTATTTTAATTAATGTTACACTGTAAATTTAAATTGAGGATGCATCTAATTCGGGTTTGGGCCACAAAAAAACCCGGCGTCCAGGAACAGGTTTGTATTCATTGTGGCCGTGGAGCTACAACTCTGAGCTCCCTACTGCAGATGACTGTAACCCGTGGCCGCTGTAGCTCAGCAGCAATCATGTTTACAGACTTTGCAGGGCCTTCCTCATGTTCCTTTTCCATTCCATAGGAAGTGGAGTTCCTGTCCTCCTCCATTGCTCAACTAAAGGTGGTTCAGACCAAATATGTGGAGGCAAAGGAGTGCCTGACTGTGCTGAACAAAAGCAATGAAGGTAAGTGACAGCGACAGTGACATAAAGTGTGTGCACACCCCTCCACTGTAATAACCTGTATCTGTTTATCTGACAGGGAAGCATCTGCTTGTTCCTCTGACCAGCTCTGTATCCTTTTTATGGCTTTATTATGATACTGGTATGGGGATGATATTTGTGAGCAAATGTGTTGCTGCCTGGGTTGAGCATGTACAGTTCAACTTGCTAGTCATGATACATTTTTTTTTTGGTCTGTTTTCGAACATTCATTTCTTATAGGAATTGCGTAGCAGTCTAATTGTCCACAGGCTACTAAACTGAAATGTATTTTTAATCCAAAGTTTAAACGTGCAAAGGCTAAACTGCTTAAAATAGTGTGACGATGCTCGGCACACAATGCAGGAAAAAACATGTGAAGAATAACAGCATGCAATAGTATGGGACAAAGAATGACGGGCAAATATAGTAAAATGAGGAGCCACACACACAAAAGGCATATAAAGGTGTTTAACCTATTTACTACCAACCATCTGTGACTGGTAAGAAACAGGTTAAATGCCCTTAAATGAGAACTAATGCCTAAAAATTGATATGGATAAAATGCCATATTTTAAATAATCCCCTTAATGCACCAGCCTAAAGTTTCAGCATCTCAATAGCAGCAATGATCCAGGACTTTAAACTTGTCACAGAGGGTCACCATCTTGGACACTCACATGCTCAGTGGACTCTGAGCAGCTGTTGAGAAGCTAAGCTTAGGGGTCGTCACTAATTATCAAGCAGAAAATGTGGTTGGCCTATGATAAAAGCTGATGCTACAGGGCTGATTATTAAATTATGATGCTAATTGCACTGGTTTCTGTGCTGCCATGTAGTAATTATCTGTATTAATTACTAATCAGCCTTATATTGTTACATTTATAATCTATGTGTACTGTATATTGTGAGTGGGTCGCTAAACTCAGTAAGTGACAGCAGCACAGAGCATGTGCAGTGAATCAGTAGAAAAGAAGATGGGGAGCTACTGGGGCATCTTTGGAGACACAGATCTTTACTGCTAAAGGCTGTGGTTGCCTTGGGCTGGTACAGAAGCCCAAAACATAAAATATAACATTTCTAGCTACTTCTTTAGTTAAGCCTTACTTCTCCTTTAAATTAATTTGTGCAGCTTATTATCTTAATATCATTAGCTGATTTAAAGGGGTGGTTTGCCTTTCGGTTAACTTTTATCATGTTATAGAATGGCTAATTGTAAGTAACTTTTCGATTGTTCTTAATTTTTTATAGTTTTTTGATTTTTTTGCCTTTTTCTTCTGACTCTTTCCAGCTTTCAAATGGGGATCACTGACCCCATCTAAAAAACAAATGCTCTGTAAAGCTACAAATGTATTGTTATTGCTACTTTTTATTACTCGTCTTTCTATTTAGGCCCTCTCCATTTCATATTCCAGTCTCTAATTCAAATCAGTTTACATTGGTTTTGCATTTTACGTACGCTCATTGTAAAGCTATTTGCTATTCATTTTAGGCTATCTGCATTTGCAAATAGCAAATTTTAATTAATATTCCTGTCTACTGCAGAACATATGCTGTGTTTGAGGCCCACTCTGATGTGGAAACAACGTTTAACCTAAGTATTAAGTCAGATGAGCATGTTCTGTATTTATGAAGTCAGCTGCATGAAATCTGCCATTATTGCTAAGTTAAGGAGTAGACATTTAAATAAATAAATAGAAAACCAGTATTCGCATAGCTATGTTTAAAGGAGTACAGCAGGTGTGGATTTTTCCCCCTTAACCTTCCATATAGATGTACGTGCCTGGGACTCTTAATGATGTGTCGACTATAATGATCGATGTGGGTACTGGATATTATGTGGAAAAGGTGAGCTACATCTCTTACTTTTTCTAAAGAGATGTGAAAGCATTTTTGACTGTGATAAGAAACTATGCACACTTGTCCTTTAGTTTCCTGTTTCTTATACAAAAGTTTTTCATTGCATTTCTTATGTTGCATCACACATTATTGCTACTGGTTTAAGTTTTATTGCTGTAGTACAAAGCAGCTGATTATTTTTAAACGTCAGGCTCAAACCAAATGTCTTTTCCGGAACTTTTGTTTGTTGGCATAGAGCTGTTGGTTGGCATAGGGCTGTTGTAAAAACATCAACTTACATCAACTCTGGGTAGTTAAAGTTAAAAGGGCTCCATATGTCCTGTACAATTCCCCTTAATATGCACCAGTATATTTGTATATTGCCAAAGAGAGCACTGGCTAGACCAGTAGGTAAGCAAATAGGACAGTGATATGGAAATCGGAGTATTCCTGTAAAGCTGCTGTACATGTGCATATGCCCTATACAGGTAAATCGCATTCAAATAAAAATGTACCATATCACTTTATATTACATTACAGGTATAGGACCTGTTGTCCAGAAAGTTCCGAATTACGGAATGAACATCTCTCATAGACTCCATTATAATCAAATAATCCAAAATTTTAAAAAGGATTCACTTTTTCTCTGTAATAATAAAACAGTACCTTGTATTTGATCCAAACTATAATTAATCCTTATTGGAAGCAAAACCAGCCTATTGTTTTTTGTTTTTTTTTATGTTTACATGATTTACTAGTAGAAAAGTGGAAGCATAGGCAGTTGCAATGCTTTGCAGCGATCTCCATTGCTAGGAATGTGTAAGGCCTACAGGAAAGGATGTTAAGCGAAGTAATTTAATGACAGGAGTGTGCTGTGTAACAACCATATCTATATATGAACATGCTCATATTTTGGCATCAGACACCCAAGATGTTATTTATAGGTAGGTAAAAATATCATGAATGCAGTGCACAGTAAAGGAGAAGGAAAGCTATGGAGGCATTTTATTGCCAAACGATTAGCTGCAGTAGTACAAGCTAGAATCCCATATTTATTCTGTAGAATGTTTTACCATACCTAAGTAAACCGCTCTAGAAGCGCTCTGTTTGTTTGGGATAGCAGCTACAGTATTAGCTTGGTGTGACATCACTTTCTGCCTGAGTCTCTTCCTGCTCACTTATAGCTCTGGGCTCAGATTACAGCAGAGAAGGAAGGGGAGGAAGAGAAGCAAACTGAGCATGCTCACGCCCGGGCAAGGAGGTTTAAGCTGAAAACAGGAAGTCTGATACAGAAGCCCATGTGTACACAATAGAAGGAAAGAAATACAGTGTTGCTTTTGACAGAGGACTCGGAGCAGCACTACTTTGATAGTTTACTGGTATATTTAGGTGGACCTTTCTAATAACATTTCCGTCTCCTTTAAGATGAAGATTTCAATTGCTATCTGTTTTTGATGAAGGTATCATTGAGGGCTTGTAATGTTAAGTTTTAATTTTAAGGATATTCGTGTAATCAATGATTAAAGCTCACTAAGGAGAATTCATATTGTGCTTCTCTGCCTTTAATGGACACATTTATCTACAGCTATTGTGTAAAGGAGTCCTTTACCCAAAAACTACTTTTTTTGCACAGTAAAAGAAAATTCTAAGCATCTTTCTAATTTACATTCATTAAGAATGTTCAGGTGTTTGTAGTTGTAATTGCAGCATCTGCCTAGTTATTTACATTCTCTGCAATCCTGGTTCTGACTCCTGACACAGTTTTGCAAGCTAGCTGATTAAAAAACCTGGAAAAGATAACTCCATAGTAGAGGTATTGGATTTGTGGAATCCGGGACCTTTTTTCCAGAAAGCTCTGAATTAAATAAAGGCCTTCTCCCATAGACTCCTTTTTAAAGAATTAAGTCAAATGTTTCCTTTTTCTCTGTAATAATAAAATACTACAGGTACCGGACAATTATCTAGAATGCTCGGGACCTGAGGTTTTCTGGATAACGGATCTTTCCATAATATGGATCTTCATACCTTAAGTCTACTAGAAAATCATCTAAACATTAAATAAACCCAATAGGTTGTTTTTGCTTCCTGTAAGGATTAATTATAAATCAGTTTGGATCAAGTACAAAGTACTGTTTAATTATTAAATAAACCCAATAGGTTGTTTTTGCTTCCAATAAGGATTAATTATATATCAGTTTGGATCAAATACAAAGTACTGTTTTATTATAACAGAGAAAAAGTAATTTTTTTAAAAAAAAATTTGGCTTATTTGGATTAAATGGAGTCTATGGGAGACAGTTCAGGGCTTTCTGGATAACTGGTTTCTGGATAACGAATCCCATACCTCTATTGTACTTGATTCCAACTATTTGGAATCAAAACCAGCGTATTATGTCTGGATCCCCATACCGGAAGTCTATTAGAAAATCATTTTAACAAATTATGGAAAGATTCCTTATCTGGAAACCCCAAGATCCTGCGCTTTCTGGATAACAAGTGGGTACATTATTTTAAGAGCTAGATCAAGAGAACATATTATATTTTCTAAGCAAGAAGTCACTTCCTCTATAATAAATGATCATTTCTTTTCATTCTGGTACATAGGCAGGATTAACACTGAGAGAGAATGTGAGGATAGAAAAGCTGTCAAATTGCTGTGCTATTTTCTTTAATCACATTGATTCTTCGCATCCATCTTTATATGCTTTCTCTGTTAGACTGTAGAGGATGCCAAGGCCTTCTTTAAGAGGAAGGTTGAATTTCTAACTAAGCAGATTGAGAAGATTCAGCCGGCCTTGCAGGAAAAGCATGCCATGAAGCAAGGTAAGAAAACTCTATTCCTGTGTTCATGGCACCTAAATTCAAAGATACAAATATTTAAATAAAATTAAGAAGTGTAATTGGCCTGTCCGTAATATACATTTGAGTACCACTTCTAATACACATGCCACCTTAAAATATCGTCACAGCCTGGGGGAGCAGGTATTTACTAGACCTATTTACTCCCTGCAGTTGCTAACTCTGAACCCCCTTAATATTTGGCTGCTGCTTTCTGTAAGGATTAACTTTGATATGCGTCCATATGATTTATTCAAAATAAAATGAATCTCAATTTATAGTACCCTTTTACTTGCATCGAAAACAGTGTTTTGATATATTTTGGCAGTAGATCTTGCAATTTGTTCAATTGTGCAAACCAGATTGCATAATATAAACAAGATTTTTAATTTTTATAAAATGTCAAATAAGCAATGAAGCTGCTCCAGACTCAAGAGTGTTTCATGGGAAAGGCCTAAATCTTGGCTGTCCAACATTTAGTGCTCCAGTTGTTGTTGCTCTATAGCTGCCAGTTACTTACAGTTTAAATAGTCCAGATTAAAAAGACACATTTCTACCAATTGCATTTATGAATTTTTAAAACATGAATTTTTATTTTAGTTGAGATACAAGAAGCCTTATAGAAATCTCATGGATTCATAGAGCCAGTATAATCCCTTTTCTCTAGCCAATTATTAAATATAAAGTCTTCGAGTCAGGTTCCCTTCCGAAGGCTGAATTTACATTTTAGTAGCAAATGTGACCTGTTCTTGGGGGTAAGGTAATTAAAAAATGCCCTTTCTCCCTGTGTTGTTTTCCTGCCAGTGTCTTTTGTGGAAGGATCCACTAATTGTGTATTACTCTATGGTAGACCCTGCTGAGCCCTCCTATTAGAAGTGAAAGGAAAGGACAGCTGTTGGTAGGACCAGCCAATCAAAAAGCTTCCTATACAACAACGTGTTGTTTTTTTTTTTTTATATATATTTGAGATTTTATACAGCTTGATGTTTTTGTAATCTATCTTTTTCTACTTAGATTCACTTAAATTAAAACATATTGCCATATTTTTTTGCGAATTGTGTTTGGACGAGAGTATTAAAACCTCAATCATTAATACTAAAATGTCGTTTTCTTTTTATCTTTGCAGCTGTCATCGAAATGATGAGTATCAAAATTCAACAGCTAACATCAGCTAAAGCTGGAACATCCAAGGCTTAACGCAAGGCCAGGAGGACTCCCTTTCCAGCAAGAACTAGCTGATATATTTGTATCAGTGGCTCAGTTTGTTAATGCAGTAAGGCCCCGGACTACTTAACAGACTGTGCTGCAGTTCTCTGCAGCTTCCACAACAAAGGGGTTAACTTATTACTTGTTTTCTCAATTTTATTTTGTATTTCAAACATAAACATTCTCATGAAATTTGTCAAGTTTTTTGTAATATTCTTACTCATTTCTGTGGCTGCTTTGATTTATGCAAAACGTTTGCAGAAACCTTAGCAACCAGAATGTTTGGACTTTTGCAGACTTTCTCATGTCAATGGAGAATATTTATTATGGCAAACTGGCATAGTTATTAGCAAAAATTGCCAATATTTTCCTTTAGGTAAGAGAATTCCATTACAGAGCTCTGGTGCACTAAATGTAAATGAGCCTTCCAGTAATTTATCTTGCTTGGACACATTTGTACATATCCAATGTTTTGTTTTAAATCCCTGCTATAAAATAAAGCAAAACTGCTGTCTATTGGAAGAAATAATAAGAGAAAGGAACATGAACACTGGCTATATAAAATATTTCCAAAATTACTTCATAATATAATAGACAACATTTAGGGGGCAGATTATCAAAATGTGAGAGCAGAGTTTGCCACATTAAAATTCACCCACTTTCTATTCATTCCTATGGGATTTTTAAAAATGTGTTTATCAATGAGTGAAAATTAGAATTCACCATTTGATTAATACACTTCAAAGAATCCAATAGGAATGAGTAGAAAGTGGGTTTGTTTTTTCTTTGGCAAACTTCTGATCTTACATTTTGATAAATCTACTCCTTAGAGTCAACATTAACTTGGCTGTGGTATGTATCCATGTAATAGTTTAAAGGGGAAATATTATGAAAACACAAATTATAACTTAACCAGGTTTTTCTCTATTCTGAGCAAAGAAAACAATCGTGTAGGGGAACCAAGTTCTGTATGCATTTAAATGAACTGTAAGTGTTATTGTATAATAAGCATCAAAGTGCTATGGCCTGCCACATGTCCCACTGAAAGCAGTGAGGTGCAAGGGTATTCATGCCACCTTCCATTCCCATTAAAATGGCACATAAAATTTTAAAGCAAGGAAGAGGTCAACTTGATTTACAAAGATTTATGCTGGACCTCATGACACTATTTTATGTATGTGGCATCCATATTCATTATTATGACAGTTTCAGCCCAGTAGATTTCTGATAATCCCTAGTTTATGTTCTAGTGGATGGTGGAAGTCAAACCGCAAATGCTGATTAGAAGAATTACCGTCCTTTCCAGAATATATATTAAATACACAAGAGTATGTTTATGTTGCTACTTTTATTATACACAAGTACCTCTGGGTCCTTCTAAATTATAGATACACCTATCGTATTTCCATTAGTGGTATAAATCACCCTTAGAATAAAGAATAGTAGGTTCACTTTAGGTGAAAACTAGAGATTAACTTTGTCAGGAATGTTGGCACGTTCCCTGCTCAAAGGAAAGTGCCACAAACTCATCTACTCTAATCCAAATATAAGGGTGTCAACAAAACTGTTAAGGGGTGAAAAAGAAAGGGCTTCCACGCTGTCTATAATGTGTCTGCTCAGAATATCACCATTGATGTTCAAGATGTCCATGATAATGGACTAGTTTCTGATGTGTACTTGAGCTTTACCAGAGTCACATACCTGCACCTCAGCAATTCATGTGCAGAATTTTCTTTAAAAGTATCATTTATATGGGATGGTTGGTAGGCATGAAATAGGCTAACATCCTGTCATACTTACCGAAATGTTCTTTTCCTGGACTGAAGCATGGCAGTGGCCACAGTGGGTTAACTCCCTTGCATGAGAAAGGACAGGAAGAATGTTTAAAATGACCTCCCAACACCCCTTACTTCCTCTCTTTTCCATCCCAACTCAGAAGGTATATGTTCAGGTAGGAAGTTGTGCCCACTGCCACGCTTTGATTCAGGAAAAGAAAGTAAGACACAATGGAGGGATTGCTTATGAATATTTAATTACACAGAAAAGGCATATGATAGCGCCCTATGACCAAGGGAGGCTCTGTTGGCAGCTTCCACATAAAGCTTCTAGAAACGACAAAATGGAGGACCATGCAATTAAGAGTACGAGTGAAGCTCACCAAATCTCTGTCGGATTTTCCCACGGGGTATCCTGTGCGTGATATCCCAATTAGGTCAATCTATAGAAATATGTAGAGGTGTGGGACAAAAAAATGGGGGACCATGTAGCTGTATCACAAATTTCTCCCGACTTAGCCTGAGCTTGGAAGGCCCAGGAAGCTGCTACAGCCCTGCTGGAATGAGCCTTAATAGGAGGAGCTTGAAGAGAGTTGATGTATAAGCCTACGAGATACACCCCTTGATCTACTTAGCAATAGCGCATTTTGATGCCTGTAGTCCTATCTTAGACCCAGTAAGAAGAACCAACAGACTATCACACTTTGTTCTTTTGCTGTAAGTTGATCTACAACTTACCAAAGTTCTCTGTAAGCCTCATGATTATCTTATCTTGAGGAAGTTTCAAGTAGGGGTTCTTTTCTCAAAAGTGCTTGTTTTTCACCTACTCTGCATGCCAAAGTTATTGCAATCAAGAAGACTGTTTTCATGAAAGGAGTTCCAGACGGATTGACTCAATTGGTTCAAAAGGATGATCAGTAAACACTCATAACCAAATCCAGATCCCAAGAAGGTACAATAGGCTGAACTTGGGCCTTCAAGTGTCTCACTCCTTTCAGAAATCTGATTACTAAAGGACGAGTGACCCACTTTACATTGGTACGTGCTGATATCTTTAAAGTTACCAGACCGAAAATTCACAATTGTAGGCTCTGAGGGAGGATGCAAAAGACCCACCTGACATTAAACACCACTCTTTAAACCTTTCCCATAAATGATAAGTTTGCTCCGTATATATTTTCCTGGATGCCAAAAGTGTATTAACAGTAGTTTCATCCAGGCCTAAACGTGTCAGGTTTTCCAACTTAAAAGCCAGCCATCAAAGCCCATTTGTGGGGACAGGGATGGACCACACTTCTAAACCAGCAACTTTGGAAACAGTAGCCTGATTGGCTTGTTCAGAGCCATGGATAATAGTTAAATGAATCAAGGCCTCCGTGGCCACCAAGGCAGCACAATTATCACTGTTGCATGATCTTCCTGAATTTTGTCCAGTACCCTGGGAAAGAAAGGGATCTGTGAGAACACATAGGACAGCCTGAACGTCCACTTCTGACTGAATGCTCCATGAAGAGAGCTTGTTCTTCTTGAAAGTGGCCATCAAGTGTATTTGGGGAAGTCCCCAAGCCTTCACCAGACAACAGAATGCTCTCTGACTCAGTTTCCACTCCCCCGACTTAAAGAATGTGCCAACATATTCAGATGACCCAGAATGAATGATGCTTACAGGTCTTGGAGATTGCATCCAGCCCATTCTAATATCTGTATAGACAGTTCCAGAAGTTTCTGGATATATCTCAGTGTTGTTAAATTGTCCGCTCTGAACAGAAAATGCTTGAATATTGTAAGGGTGTGGAGGATTGCACTGAGTTCTTGGAAGAACTGTGTAATTGGAAGACCATGTGCCGCTTCCTCAACCCCGACTGCTGGCATCTGTGGTGACCACATGCCACTCCAGATTTCTGAAAGATTTCCCTTGACTGAGGTTGACAGGATTCAACCACCAATTCAAGCTCTGCAGGACCCGGGCTAATAGAACCACAATCGGGCCCAAGACCAAGTAAGACTTTTTAACAACAATATCCTCTATTCTTTCCGCCGGATCCTTCAGCAACGCCTCCTCATCCACAGGCAGAGTCGCTTTGCGTGCCAACCGAGTTATGACAGCATTCACTTTGGGAGGATTATGTATTAAAATTTAGGGATAATATATATTGTCGCTCGTCTTAGCGATATGATTCTCCAATAGGGATATATGATTCTCACCATTACACAATGAGTAAGTCTCTCTTGGATTTAAATAAATACTTACTCAAATCGAGCCTGGCCCCGAAGTTCCCCCTGGGCCTGACTTGAACCATTCAGATTCACTCAGGATATTAACCAGACAGCTTTATTTGAGGTATACATCAATACAGAGTAATAAAATACAGAGTATTAAATAATAGCTCATATGTCCTGAAAGCTCGTGAGGACGTTGAGGGAACAATAAGCAGTACAACAGATGACTATTTAACCATTTCTTCGTCTATGGGGCTGATCCAGAGGCATCCAATCATCATTCTTGTTTTAGCATTACTGTGTCACTATTTCCATCTAAGGGACAAACTCAGTCTCAGTACAATAGCCAAAAAAGGTGCTACTACTGTGTCAGCAGAGTGTCCAGAATGGTATCTATGCTTTAGTTTCTGAAACTATGTGTCTTGCTTGGCCTTGCACTATCAATACTTGTGACATGAGACTACAGATGTATTCCTTGTTCTGTGCAAACATTCTAATAACAGAATGGCCTTTAACTTTGAGCTTCTTCCATAACACAGCAATTCTGTACTAGTGTCATGTTTTATAATCTTTGTTCTTTAATAATAACCACTTATGGCTTAAATCTACAGATTAGTCCAGCGCTCAACCTCTGTTTCAGCGAATGGGTACACTTTATTTAACCTCTTGGAAACAAACAAAGTTATTATCAGCCGTACCCCATTCTTCAGGACCTCATGTACTAGAAATACCAGAGCTTTCTTAGATGAAGCTTTAAAGTGGACCCGTCACCCAATTCCAAATCCTATTTTTTCTCTAGGTCTGCTTGGCTTCAGACTTGGTTGACTCAACCATCTGTTCTTCTTGTAATTAGTTTTTCTGTTGATTATTAATAACCTCCTGTTTCTCCTTTGGTACGAACTGAGTGTCTCTGCCTACAGAGGAGGGGTATAGCAGGAGGAGGAGGGATCAAGTTTCTATTTTTTTATTGTGTCCTGCCTCCTAGTGGTTCCAGCTATACCCACTATCCCTGTGTCCCCCAAGTGACTGAAGATAAAGAGATTTAACGGTGAGTACACAAAATCTCCTTATCCCGTTAGTCAAGTAAAATGAACTGCAATTAAACTGTATAAATTGAGTCATCTCAAAATCTTGTTTGTGCACCAGAATGGGGGGCCTGGTGTCCATCCCCATGCACTGGTTACACAATTAAATGGTTAAGAGAACTGGGGGGATGTGGGGAGGGCACAACATCTAGGAAGTACTGAATGGAAAGTGAAAGCAATTGTTTGCCCTGCCTCTATGCAGGCATAGATGAGGGGCAGACAATATTTGATTGACAGCTGAGATTTTTAAATACATTTACAACAGCTATAAATGGTTTAACTTGAAAAGGACTTTTATTAGACAGATTTTTATGTCTGGGTGACAGGTCCACTTTAAATATCGTGTCTTGCTTCTTTTCCTGCTCTAGGTCTTCCAGTTCCAGAGCTTTATGCATTTCCTTAATCAGTGACTCCACTAAATTAGTGTCAAAAGTTGAATCTTCATCCACAACAGTCTCCACCTCGTCATCAGAGATACTACCTGTTGCCGCTCTTGGGGTTGAATCTTAGATGTTGCCGTGGCTTTAACTCCAGTCGGATGGAGGGCCACTTTAAGGAGCACTTATTCTTTTGCTGCTCCCACCAGCATTGCTGGGTTACTGCACACGGAGCATTCATATTCAGTTGCTTTCCTGGAGTGGTAGCTTTCTCTACATCTCCTAGAGTGAGACCTTCTGTAAAAAATAACAAGTGTTGCCACCACAACACGATCCAGCTGTTCGAGTACACTCTCTCTTACTTACCCCCTAGAGCAATGCTGTCCAACTTTTGTGGGACTGAGGTCCGGAATATTTCTGGCCTACATGGTGGAGGGCTGATAATGGAAACCAGTGTTATCCACCCCTTGTTTGTTAACCACACCCATGTTACCACAAGACTGTGTCCACATTAATGGTGGTAACACACCAAACAGGGCGCATAGGGCAGGCAGAGTATGGCCCACACAGGGGTCATAGGGCAGGCAGAGTATGGCCCACACAGGGAGCATAGGGCAGGCAGAGTATGGCCCAAACAGGGAGCATAGGGCAGGCAGAGTATGGCCCACACAGGGAGCATAGGGCAGGCAGAGTATGGCCCACACAGGGAGAATAGGGCAGGCACAGTATGGCCCAAACAGGGAGCATAGGACAGGCAAGAGTATGGCCCACACAAGGAACATAGGGCAGGCAGAACCGAGCAGGAGACAGGGAAACCTATCAGGGCCAGTCTAAGATGTACAAAGTCCAAAATAGATGTAGCACACAAATCTGTTTTGGTAATGCAAACAGTGACTTTTATTGGCTCATTACAGACTTCAAAACATGCCAACCTTTTGGGCCACACAGGGCCCTTTCGTAAGTCAGGCTTTTACCTTTTAAAGCTTACATATGGTAAGCAGACACAGCAGGCAGACTTTCATGTGGGGACCCACACAAGGGGATGGGTTGTGGGCCACCAGTTGGACAGCACTGCCTTAAAGGAGGAGCAGGATCTATGACTTCTAGAACTCATCCTGTAAAAAGAACAGTACATAAGTAGTCTGTAATTATAATAGCTCAGACAGAAAAGCTGACACTTAATTCAAGCTCCTCCAAACCAGCCTTTGGCTCAGGCTGCAAACTGGCATCCAGACACGAATGTTTGCGGCAAAACAGGTGAGCCAAGGTCCAAGTGTAAATACTCTGCTCTGCAAGCTTCTGTAAACTTCAGCCGGGCCAAAGATAAGAAATGTATCAACCAAATGTAGAACAGTTCAGAACAGTCAGCGACCCCCCTCCCAGAGCTGCTTTAGAAAGACACAAGAAGATGAAGAATGAAACTTTAATATTAGAAAAACCGATAATAGAGAGTAATTGTAAAAAAAAGAAAGATTATTTTTGGTGGAATATGTGAAACCAACTGAACTGAAGAAATTGTTGGAAGGTGAACCAGTAACCCAACCCGTCTTTCCACATAGGTTTTGTGATGTCCTTGTGATAAATGGAAATGTAATGGGATGCAGCTTTATGTTAAAAAAAATCGAATGGTCGAATATTCGAACTATTTTACGTCGATGGTTGAAGTATCCAAAAAATTACTTTGAATTTCAAATTTTTTACTTCGAAAATTCCATCGAATTCACTTCGACCCTTGATAAATCTGCCCCATAAACAAAAATTAGTGCAGCAGTCACACCCATGCCCCTCTCACATGTGGATCTTTCCTCACAGTCACAAGTTAATCACTTCATTTATGAACCAGTGCTAATCTTCTGGTACCTGCCACAAAATGTGTGATAATGGCAAGTGCCATTCAAGGACCTGACTGCCAGGCTCTGTAGATGTGATGATGCAGGAGGAGTCGTTCACTTTTAGGTTATCTTTCAGTATGTTGCTAATTCTTAACAACTTTTCAACCGGTTATTTATTTTTTATTGTTTTTTAATTATTAGCCTTCTTCTTCTGACTCTTTCCAGCTTTCAAATGGGTGACTGCGTATCTTAACAGCGCTATATAAATAAATGATGATGATGACTCTTTCCAGCTTTCAAATGGGGGTCACTGACCCCATCTAAAAACAATGCTCTGTAAGGCTACACATTTATTGTTATTGCTACTTTTGATTACTCATCTTTCTATTCAGACCCTCTTCTATTCACATTCAGGTCTCTTATTCAAATCAATGCATGGTTGCTAGGGTAATTTGGACCCTAGCAACCAGATTGCTGAAAATGCAAACTGGAGAGCTGTTGGGTAAAAAGCTGAATTACTGAAAAACCACAAATAATAAAAACCAACTGCAAATTGTCTCAGAATATCCCTCTCTACATAATATTAAAAGAAAACTCAAAGGTGAACAGCCCCTTTAAGGAAATGGGAGTCACACTTGAAAACTTAACAAAACCAAATGATGATCTTAATAATAAATCTATAGTAAGTATAATAATAAACCAGTAGCTTGTACTTGATGATAACTAAGCTGCATGGACACTGGTGGACAGGGCAGCCATCAGGGGGGAGGGTTGTAGGGGGCCCTACCACGCCACACTTACTTGATTATCCGGGCCCCCCATCTTTCTGAGAGCTGCTGACTTTGGGAAGGTATGGACGTTTAAGGGGCCCTGGCCACCAATTTTCTTATAATGTGGGGGAGGGGCCTGGCCACCAATTTTTTTTTTCTCATGTGAGGTCCTAGCCACCAATATTTTTTAATGGGGGGGGGCCCTGGCCACAAATGTTTTTTTTATTGGGGGCCCTGACCCCAATATTTTTTATTAACATGTGGGAACCCTAGCCACCAATATTTTTTTTGGTTTTTTTACTGTGTGGTGGGGGACGGACCTGTAGGTGGGCTGGGGCTTGCGGTAGGCAGGCGCAGCCCAGGGGGCCCAGGAAATTTTGTTGTGATTTGCTGTGATTTCTGATGGCGGTCCTGCTGGTGCAACACAATCCGGTTTATTAAATGTTTACATGATGTTTAACATAGTGTGATCCAAATTATAGAAAAGATCCCTTATACTGAAAACTTCAGGTCCCAAACTTTCTGAATAATATATCTTATACTGGTAGTTATTAGGTAGTGTGGAAAACTCCCAGCCAGGTCCCAAGCATGTAGAATCATGTGCGGGAGCTGCACGATTGCCATGGAGACCGGCGCCTCCGGAAGTTCCGTATGCATCTTCCTTTGCCTTCCCCGCTCTTCTTGGTTCCGCATGCTGTGGCGGGGCCTTCAGTCCTGTAGCCGTTCTGTTGTTCCCCACCACCTTTTTTGTGCAGTGCATCTCAGCTACACGCGGCTCTTGATGCCTGAAGACCCAAAGCGGCCCCGGCGGGAGGAACAAGCCATGTTGCCTCAGATCGGCACCCACAATGGGACGTTCCACTGCGACGAGGCGCTGGCGTGCTACTTCCTGCGGACGCTGGACGCTTACAGGGTATGGGGGCATCGTGACAGGTTGTGGGACGGCCATGCTGTTGTATTATGACCACTATTAAATCACACTTGCTGTAGGTCAGTAACACCCCCCCCTTTAGTTGGAATGTACCACTGGGGCCCCGTGAGTGAAACTATTACTGACATTACAGCTTGCACTCCATTAATGATAACCATTATTTACACTAATTGATAGAGTGGGGATATTAAACTGCAGAAAGATTGGTGTTGGGGATATGACTTGATAATGAGGGGCCTCTGAACCACTAGCTACAGCTTTGACCCAATGTAAGACTAATAAGCTCATTTCCTATTGGTCAGGGTCGCCAGGTTTACATTTCAAAACTATCAAAAAAAGTAGCCCAAAATTAGGTAAATTTGCCCACTGAAAAATCTTAATAAATGCATCAATTGACAGCACCAACTTTCAATATAAACCTGTTCAAAACCCCAAACTACTTTAGTTAGTGGGAAAACAAGGAGATCAAGCTAAAAAATGAACAGCTACAAATGTGCCTGAGTTGCCCGACTAGTAGCCAAGATACAGATAGGGTTGCCACCTGGTCAGCATTTGAGATTCGATATGAACAGCACCACAATATCTTGTTATAATAAAAATGCCTTTATTGCACACTTTTAGGGTATTATCGTGAGGCCTGAAACATTGCAGTAATGCCCTAAAAGTGTGCAATAAAGGCATTTTTATTATAACAAGATATTGTGGTGCTGTTCATATCAAATCTCTGCTGCATTTGCTGGTGGGAAGTGGCCACTGGAGAACCTGCACCCACACAAAGTAAGAAGATTTAACAAAGTTGTGCTGACTATTTTGACTACCCCTGGCTGGTATTTTATAGGCCTGGCCAGTAAAAATGATGGTTGATCCAAATGTTATTATTAGGGAAAAAATATAAAAATACAGGTAGGCCGGAATTTTCATCCAGATAAGGTGGCAACCTTAGATACAATAAAGCAAACTTAGATATAATAAAGCAAACGAGGTGGGGAAAGAATACCAAAAAGCGCTTATAGCTGCATAGGTGCCTTTATTCACCGTCACACGACATGTTTTGAGCTTGGTAGCTCTTTTTCAAGTGTACCTAGCTCGAAACATGTCGTGTGACAGTGAATAAAGGCAGCTATAAGAGCTTTTTGGTATTCTTTCCCCACCTCGTTTGCTTTATTGATGGAAGCAGGGGCTTAATATACCTGCAAGAAAAAACAACAAGGGTGATTTATACCAGTTTATTAATTGAGCAACCTTAGATACAGAAGGGCTTTGGTGTTGCATAGGGAAACATTTCCTATTGACTAGTCTTCAATCTATTCACTGCCTGTACACTTATGAGGGGGGAAAGAAAAAATTCATAACCTACAAACCACCGTTCATATGTAGCAATCTTAAAGGGGTTGTTCACCTTCAAACAACTAATTGTTTTCAGATAGATCACCAGAAATAATGACTTTTTCCAATGACTTTCTATTTTCTATGCGTGACGGTTTTTCTAATATTGAAGTGTAAAGTGTCATCAGCGACGTAACTAGAGGGGGGCGGGCCCTGGCGTGGGACGTGCAGCCGGGTCCCGCCCCCCTCCGTACGGGCAGAAACGGCCGCATTAGAACAGTGGCACGAGCTGCCGGGGGGGCCCTTAGGGGGTGCGGGCTCTGGCCCAATCACACCCCCTGCTCCCCCGGTAGTTACGCCACTGAGTGTCATTTCTCTCCATCTGAAGCAGCTCTAGGAGGGGCGTCGCCGACCCTGTAAACTGTTCTAAATTGCTACATTTAGTTGATACATTTCTTATATTTGTCCCTGCCGAGCAGAATCCCTGGGTTTCATTACAGGCAGCTGTTAGAATTGATACAATAGTTGCTAATACTCCAGAGATGCTGCTGAGAAATGTCAACTAAATGTTGCAAAATTGTAACAGTTTAGAGTCTGCACCTGAATTACTGAGCTGCCAGACTCAAACACCAGAGACACGAACATTCAACTTTAAACTTAGATTTTGGAAAAACATAAAAAATAAATAATGGAAAGTAATTGACAAAAGTCTTTATTTCTGGGGAACAATCTAAAAACAACTGAATTGAAAAAAGTGTTTGAAAGGTGAACAACCCCTTTAACTAAAATAGCAGCAAAGTCCATCACACGCACGCAGTCTGCAGCAGATCACACAACCGCCATGCACCTGTCTCTCTCTTTCTTCTACACAGCTGGGGCAGGCCACTATGTTTTTAAAGTAGCCCAATTTGGCGCTAAACCCGCCAACCCTGCTATTGGTCCACATGGATCAGTTCTCTAGTCCCCCTACACCCTGACTAATGTCAGATGCTGATGTTTTTACTGAAAACTGATTTTGTTTGCCCAAGCCTCCATGCATCATGTATCTAAGCCCTAATCTCAAAACACGGCTACAGCTATATGAAAATCTAATTGTACTGTTAGGGAATAATCCAAAGACCGGAGATCACCGATTGATAGTACCAATCACCCTGCTGTATAGTTTCAGTACCAGGGGCATAACTACAGAGGAAGCAGAGCCGGCAGCTGCAGGAGGCCCCAACTAATGAGCAATTTCAATATATATTGGTAACACAGAAAACCTCTGAATATCGTGTGGGCCTTAAAATGAATTTGCTGTGGGGCCCAGTAACCACTATTTATGCCACTGTTCAGTAATCTATAAATTAACAGCTCACATCAAACTCTGGGAACCTCCAATATAGGCTGATGCTTAGTCAGTAATGTTGGCTCCATATGTGCCCGGTTTTAAAGGGCACCTGTTGGGTAAAAATGTTATCCCCAACCAAAGGTGCAGGCTAATAGAGCCCACATTCCAGTTGGGGATAACAGTAGTATTTTTTTTTTTTTTTTTTTATAAAAATCCCCCTCACCAGCACAGGAAGGGCAAGCAGCATAATGCGCATGTGATGTCAGACGCAGGTGCATAACGAGCAATTTGAGGCATATTTTCATTATGCGCATGCAAGTGACCGGACATGGCTGCTCGCACCATGAGCTCCCTCCCTGTGCTAATAGCGTAGAGGGGGATTTTTTAAAAAAAAAATACTACTGTTATCCCCAACTTGGAATGCCTGCGCCTTTGGTTGGGGATAACCGTTTTACTCAACAGGTGCCCTTTAAAGCAGAACCTGTTTCATGTGCAAAGGTTTTTGGTACCTGAATAAGATGTAAAAATGTTCATTCGTGCATACTGAATCTATAGCACCCCCAGCCTCTGCTAACAGCCAAATGCACCGAATGAATTTTGGAGATAAGACCCAACACGCAGTCAGCATTCAAATTCATTGGGTTTTGGGCCCAGTGTACGTGAGTCAGGTTCTTCCACACCCAGCTCAATAAATCCATTCAGTACACACTTCTTTTTGTGCTTGGGACATTATTGTGCTGTAACGGGAAAGGGCTTTACTCAGACTGCTGCCCCAAAGTAGGAAGGAGGGGAAATATCAGGAATCTCATTGAACAGCAGGGATCCCAACCTTTTTCTCTCATGAGCCACATTCACGTGTAATTAAGGTTGGAGAGCAACACAAGCATACAAAAAGTTCTAGGGCTGCCAAATAAGGGTTGTCATTGGCGATTTGGTAGCCCCTATGTGGACTGGCAGCCTACAGGAGACTCTGTTTGGCAGTACACTGTTTTTTTATGCAACCAAAGCTTGTCTTCAAGCCAGGAATTCAAAAATAAACATCTGCTTTGAGGCCTCTGGGAGCAACATCCAATGGGTTGGATGCCACTGGTTGGGGCTCGGGAGCCACTGGTTGGGGGCTACTGTTGTACAGTCTCCAGTACTGTACTGTCTCCAGTCTTCTAAATCTACTACTTGTGTCTCCAGTCTTGTTCCACCACTCTGTCTCACTCTCTCTACCATTCTCATCCTCTGTCCATCTATCTCCAGTTTTGCTCCCTCTACCACTCCCATCCTCCATCTATCTCCAGCCTCTCTCCATCTGTTGCTCCCATCCTACATCCATCTCCAGTCTTGATCCCTGTCCCCCTTTCACCCTTCGGTTCAGGTCTGATTGCTACTTCAGACCAGTTTCTGCTTTTCTCCCATCTTTTTGTTTCTTTAAAGCAGACATACTTGCATTTTTTAAGAGGTTGTTTTGTGCTGCCTTTTAACTAAAGTCTTTCTTTTATATCAGGATGCAGAGATCATCAGAACCCGGGACCCTCAACTCTTGGCTCAGTGTGATGTAGTGGTGGATGTGGGTGGAGAGTATGATCCTTCTAGGCACCGTTATGACCACCATCAGAGGTTAGATAAGCAAGCAACCCCTGTATATTAAACTGTGCCGTTGCTTCTGATGACATTCTAAATTAATTGCAGGTCCTTTTGTGAGACCATGCACAGTTTATATCCCGACAAGCCGTGGGTCACGAAGCTGAGCAGTGCAGGACTGGTATATGTCCATTTTGGATCTCAGATTCTTGCCACCCTACTAGGCACAGAAGAGGAAGATCCCATCATCTCTGTGTTGTACGACAAGGTAACTACAGTTAAATTGCTAAATTGGGTTTCTTTAAGCCTTTTAATTATATGTAATATCTTTAAATGTATCTCAGGAACCGGCACACCCATGTAAAAAAATGTAACCTCTTTATTTACATCATATTAGGTCCAATGTTTCAAAAAGGTCCTAATGAGGACCGAAACATTGGACCTAATAGGATGTAAATAAAAGGTGAAAACTTTTTTACATGGGTGAGCCGGTTCCTGATATTCGTGGTCCAAAACTAAATGAAAGTGAGGGTAGTGATTGCATAGCATTTGTATTCATTTTTGTTGTGGGGGGGGGGGGTATAAAATGTAAATTTTTTTAAAACCTGGACTTCTGTAACCCTGTTATGTCCTTTATATCTCTTCAGCCATGTTGGGAGGTCATTTAATAATGGCGGGGTAGAGTGCAAAAACAGTCACAAGCTGCATATTGTTTGAACTTCACACACTGCACTTGGTATTTATTAATTTCTGCCTTTTTTATGCTGAAATGTGAAATACTGTCTGGATTGTGGAGTTGTAACCTTGGGGACCACAAAGCAGATTAATGCTTGAGTATTTGGTATTTATTCTTTATTATATGGCTGTTTTCTGATCTTGCAAGAAGCTACAGCTTCTGTTGCCTTGCCTCTCCTAAAACCTAATTGAAACCCCACTAAACTAGCAGTTTATTCCTGTTCCAATGTGACCCATGGAATGCAGATGTGGCAGTTGTACTTCTAACCAAACCATTTGATTTTAGATGTATGAGAACTTTGTTGAAGAAATTGATGCTATTGACAATGGGATATCACAGTTTGATGGAGATCAGCGATACTCTGTCACCACAACTTTGAGTGCCCGTGTGGGGCACCTAAATCCTCGCTGGAATGAATCAGATCAAGATACTGAGGTACTGACTGGGTAGGTGGGTGGATTTCTGCACAATTTATAGTAATACGGTGTAATGTAGTGTGCTTTTGTATGGAAGTAGAAAGAGTACAGATATCATTTAGTGAGTGGCAGCAAAGCATATATATGTTTTAATTGAAAGCACTAATGCTGACATCTTGTTAGCTTCACTCCGATCTATTCACCAGGTGATCTTTACCTAAAGCAATAGTCCCCAAACTGCAGCTGTCACCTAAGGGAACCCTGGATACTCTTGGAAACCCAAACTGTTGGTCAGGTGGGGGTGAACATTTGTTCGCTGTCCTAGCTATATTTGAACAATGGCTAGGTGTGCATTCTCTGTAGGTTTTCTGTTACAGGCTGATGTAAATAGGTTTGAAAAGGTAGGGTAAAAGAATGGGGATGTGTCCGTGTTTCCAATTTCCATGATGTTATTGCGGTGTCACCTTTTTTGTTTTTGTCCTGCTCTAGTTTATTTTGCCAAATGGCAGTGCTATTCCTAAACTGCCGTTTTTGTATGGTTGATTTAATCTGCTGGCATTTTCAGGCATGATTGCTGGGCCTTCTAAACACTTTCTCCTTGTTACCAATCTTTCCAGCAGGCAGGTTTTAAAAAGGCAATGGAATTGGCCGGTTCAGAGTTTGTGTCACGCTTGGATTTCTATCACCGATCTTGGCTACCAGCACGAGCTTTGGTGGAAGAGGCGATCAGGGAAAGAATTCAGGTGTGTGACTCCCGTTTTGTATTCTTTTCTCCTCTCTCATCATATGCATAACAGGTGTCAGTATATGGATGAGAAATTGGTATTTCAGTATGACGTTTTTTATTTTTGCCACAGGCAGATGAGAGCGGCGAGGTGATTGTCCTGGCACAGGGTGGCTGTCCTTGGAAAGAACACCTCTTCCAGCTGGAGAAAGAACTTGGTCTGGAAAAGCAAGTGAAATATGTACTATATCCTGACCAGAGTGCAAAGTGGAGGGTGCAGTGTGTCCCTACAGGCCCCAACACTTTCCAGAACCGGTGAGTAACTTATTTGGTTTAAGAATAGCGGCAAAAGCACAGGAAACATTTTAAAAGAGAGATTTTTGTACTTACCGTTAAATCTTTTTCTCTTGTCCTATATTGGGGGACACAGGCACCATGGGGATGAAGATCCTGCAGCTGGAGATGGACACTATGTTGCAAAAACTGACTCCTCCTCCTCCTGCTCTGGGCTTCATCCCCTGCCTCCTCCTATTACTCTCAGTTTCAACCGAAGAAGGAGCAGAATAGCCCAAAAAGACAGAAGCAAAATACAGCAACAACAACACCCGAGAATAATCGGAAAAAAGTTTGAACAAAACAATCAACATTTAGCCAAAAAAACCAATCACATAAACAAAATGTGAAAACAGTGTCAGTATCGGGAGGGAAGGCCTGTGTCCCCCAATATAGGACAAGAGAAAAAGATTTAACGGTAAGTACAAAAATCTCTCTTTCTCTTGCCTAAATTGGGGGACACAGGCACCATGGGGATGTCCCAAAGCACCCCTCAAGGGCGGGACACTGAAAAAGAGGTGTCTAGCTAACAACTGCGCTTAACACCTTCCTCCCAAAAGCAGCGTCGGCCGAAGCTTGTGTGTGGAGCCTGTAGAAGCGAGTGAAGGTATGAAGAGAGGTCCACGTGGCCGCTTTACAGATTTGATCCGCCGAAGCATTGTGTCGGAAAGCCCATGAAGTGCTGACAGAACGTGTAGAGTGCGCCTTAACACGGAGTGGAGGCTCTTTCCCTTAGACAGTGTAAGCTCTGGAAATGAGGGCTCGAATCCATTTGGACAATGTGGATTTGGCAGCCTTGGTACCACGTTTGGGGCCGGCAGGTATGATGAAAAGGGCATCCGATCTTCTGATGCCCTCGGTGGCTTTGAGATAACAGGAAATGGCCCTGACGACGTCCAGCGTGTGTAGTTTTGTATCAATGGGACCCTTAGGGTTCGGACATAAAGAAGGAACAACAATGTCCTGGTTGAGGTGGAAGTCCGAGACCACCTTGGGCAAAAAATCAGGGGTGGGCCTAAGAACGACTTTGTAGACAGAGGGACTTGTTCCAGAGGTTCAAAGGGGTCCTCCTGGAGGGCGGAAAGCACCAGATTGAGGTCCCAAGGAGGGATTGGGCAACGGTATGGTGGTATGATACGGGTTGCACCTTGCAGAAAGGTTTGAATGTTGGGGTGCAAGGCCAGTTTCTTCCGAAGTAGAATGGAGAGTGCCGACACCTGCACCTTCAGGGAGCTCAGCGCCAAGCCCTTGGCAAGTCCATCTTGCAAAAAGGAGAGCGTTTCCCGGTCTCCCGCCTTCTGGGGGTTAAGGTCTCTCTGCTCGCACCACGAGATGAATGTCTTCCATACCCTGTGGTATATTTTAGCCGAGACGGGCTTACGTGCGCGAAGCATGGTGGGAATAGCCTCCACCGGAGCTCCGGAGTTCCGTAGAATCAAGGCTTCAAGAGCCACGCCGTTAAAGCCCAAAGACGAGAATTCGGGTGGACAAGAGGACCCTGGGTGAGAAGGTCTGTCCGCTGCGGAAGATGGAAGGGTTCGTCTGCCGCCATGTTCACGATGTCTGCGAACCATGCCCTTCTGGGCCAGAATGGAGCCACCAGAATCGTCGGAGTTCCTTCCCTCTTTATTTTCTTGACTACCTTTGGTAGGAGAGCGAGAGGTGGGAAGACGTACACCCTGGAGAAGCGCCATGGGATCACGAGGGCGTCTACTGCGTGGGCCAGGGGGTCCAGGCTCCTTGAGACGAACCGCTGGACCTGTCTGTTGGTTCTGGACGCCATGAGGTCGATCTCGGGTAGTCCCCACTTTTCCACTATTAGGCGGAACACATCGTGGTGGAGGCCCCATTCCCCGTGATCGATGGTTTCCCTGCTCAGATAGTCGGCTATCCAATTGTCCACTCCGGGAATGTGGACCGCGGATAACGCTGGAACATTGTTCTCTGCCCACTGAAGGATCACCTGAGCTTCCTTGAGAGCGTTGAGACTTCTGGTTCCGCCCTGATGGTTTATGTAGGCTACGGCTGTCACATTGTCGGATTGTATCCGCACAGGTAGGCCCCGTAGCAACGGAGCAGTGTGTTCGAGGGAGTAGCGTATCGCTCTGAGCTCCAGGAGGTTGATGGGCAGTCTCTTTTCTTCCGGAGTCCAGAGGCCCTGTACAGTCGTTTGGCCTACGACTCCGCCCCACCCACGTAGACTGGCATCTGTGGTTAGGATCGTCCAGTGGTGGGGTGGGAATAGTTTTCCCTAAGACGTCCGGTGTGGGTGGAGCCACCAGCGAAGAGAGAGCTCACTTGTCTCGGAATGGGAATCCGGCGATCGAGGTCGGTTCGATCTCTGCGTTGGTAGACTTGGAAGTAGACCAAGGTTGTCTGTGCTTGCCCTGGAAGCGGGCGCGAAAGTTAGAGGTAAAGTAAAAAGTAAAACATAAATAAATAAAAAATAAATAAAAAAGTACTCACCAGAGAAAAAATGCCAGCTGAAGAATGCCCTGTGTAGAATGACCCCTGAGAAGAAAGGACACACAGATAAATATATAAATACACAGATGTGAAATATATACTTATATGTATGTTATTATACACTCAGGAGAGTGTATATCACTGTTGCAGACCTCCGTAGAGCGGGAAAACAGTGCAGGGGTGAGGAGCAAGCCTGCAGACCTCCGTAGAGCGGGAAGGCTGAAGGGCAAATAGGATGAAGCTGGAGAGGCTCTTGAATAAGTTCAGTGGCCCCTAATCGTGGCGAGATCTTAGACCTGGGGCCCTGATCCGTGCTCCAGCCACATAGAAATTCGTGTCTTCTCCTTCTGAGGACACTAAAAGAAACTGAGAGTAATAGGAGGAGGCAGGGGATGAAGCCCAGAGCAGGAGGAGGAGGAGTCAGTTTTTGCAACATAGTGTCCATCTCCAGCTGCAGGATCTTCATCCCCATGGTGCCTGTGTCCCCCAATTTAGGCAAGAGAAATAATGCAGCTCTAACTGTAGCAGGAAGAAGCGTTGGGAGTAAGAAAGAAATTCTTTGGCTGATGTTACCTAGCATGTATGTGTGAACACCATATATTGTACGAGCCAGGGTTACCCAGTGGCACACATTACCAGAAAAGTATATTTTTATGAAAATGGTTTCTCTTAATAACTGATCTGCTTAACCTTGCAGCTTGTCTCTGCCCGAGGATTGGCGTGGGCTTCGTGCAGATGACCTCTCGTCTATTAGCGGAATACCAGGTTGCATCTTTGTTCATGCCAGTGGATTTATTGGTGGAAATGAGACCCAAGAAGGAGCACTAGAAATGGCACGAAAAGCACTTAGATCCTAAGGCACTTCCTCTAGAAACAGGACAGAACACAGTTACAACATCCCCTTGTATTTATATTGTGACATCATTAAATATTTTTGTATACAACTTTTTGTCAAAATCAGTGTCTAATCAGTCGTACTCATTTCTTTTTGCTCCGGAGGGTTTTATTGAAGGCTAAACATTCTACAGTCGTTATACAAAAGTTTAAGTTACTCCATTAAAACTTTGTGTACTGAATTTTTTGGAACACCAGTAATGTCATTCAAACCACATTGTACTTCAGGAATCACGTCAGGCACTGGGTAGTAGTTTAGGATGCACCTCTGATCTATAGGTAAAGAGTTGGTCCATATTTGTTAGTATTCTTAGTCATTTGGTGGTGTATCCATCACATCTCTTGAGTTTTAATGGGAGCACTGAAACTTCATTAAAGAAGAACTTAAAGGAGAACTAAAGTCAAAATACAAATACAGCTCAAAGTACTGGCCAGTATGTTAAGATCTGCTTACCAGAAGCGTATCTCCAACTTTGTTTCCTTGTAAAATTAATCTGAAATTGAATTCCAAATTATTGCCAAGTAGATTGAAAGTATATCACGCCAGTCTCTTAATAAAAATCCCCATCTCAGGGCATGCACATGCGCACAACCATGACTCCGTGCCCTGGGCATGTGCAGATAAATTTCCCTGTGCAAGAAGCTATACAAGTCACATGACACCCAATCGACATTACTATCTATGCTTGGTCCGTTCTAACAGCCTATTTAAACATTGTGCTTGTAACATCGTTGGTTAAACACACAAATAAATGAAATACTGATTACAGACCTCAGTCAGACAAAACACGCAGCCTTTCCTCCCCCTGTTCGCAACACTTGTACGCTGAGCGAGAGAGCTTCCGTAACCATAGAGACGCAATGCTGTTCTAAACTCCCGCTCCGCTTACAAGATAGTTTTGCGAACAGGGGAGGAAAGGCTGCGTGTTTTGTCTGACTGAGGTCTGTAATCAGTATTTCATTTATTTGTGTGTTTAACCAACGATGTTACAAGCACAGGGAAGGCAGTGAGGGTATAAGTTTAATGGGGAAGTGACGTATAGGGTTAAGAACATGGCGCCCTCAAAGTTATTGAAATGTTGATAAGTTTGGAATGTGAGCAGAGCTTTTAAAAGGCACACAGACATAATCTAACCCAGCGTTTCAGGACAGGGGGTAATTGGCAACATTTTGGGATAGTTTTCTAATTTTACCTTTCCTTCTCCTTTAAGCTTAAAAAAATGTGTAGAAATGCTGAACATTTATGTTTTGGGTTTCTGTACAAGCTCAAGGCAACCTCAGCCCTTTGGCAATGAATATTTGAGCCTTCAAAGATGCAAAGAACCCTCCAAAGTAGTTCCCCATCTGTTTTGCTGGTTCAAAACATACACTCTGGGCTGCTTCTCGGTCAGTTTCTCTCTCTCCAGCTGCTCAGACAACACTGAGCATGTGCAGAGTCACTAATAAAATTCAAGATATGTATCTCCTGAGCCCTACTTTGAAGGTCTGGATTAGTACTGTTATAGAGATACTGAACATTTAGGCTGGTGCAGTAGGCTCAGTATAAAAAAAGCAGCATATTCATTTTTACGATGTTCTCCTTTGTAAAATGCAGGAGAGAATACCTTTTTTCTGGGGTACCCAAAGTGTGCAGCTTTTTCCCTGTGGAACTTTAGACATTGGGTAGGTGGTACATTTGAACCTATTTTTGTGGGCTATGATGGTTATTACAGCACCCTGGTCCTGGATACCTTTTATTGTTCTGATACCCTATTTAGTTGGAACATCAGAATAGTTCTTTCTTTCTCTTGACAAGTTTCTCAACTGGATTTCAATTGGAAACTGACCAGCAGGCGGTGCATCCCACAGAGGGCAAACTGAAGTGAGCTTCAGAGCAGCAAAAAGGACTTTGAGAATTCCAAATGCTTACAAAAAGCTCGGCCCATAGGTTAGGCTATGGAGCCATTTTTCCTTTATATTCCTGGGATCTGGACAAAGGGATAGAAGGATGATTTTTCTGGATGAAAGAATGAAATGATGGGTGACACTGCTATTAGAAGTACCTTTTTCCTGTGGAAGACCAGAACTATGGGGGCACAAGAAAGGACTCCCAAATCAGTGGCCCTCCTTCCTGAAAAAACTGCCAACAGGGGTACCACCTTCCTTAGTATCAACGATCAGATTAAGGTTCCATCTTGGAATCAGAGAGCAGAATGTGATCTGTGGTTTGAATGAGTGCCAATAAGCGATTGCAAGAGAAAGTACTGAAAACCTACATCTTAAGAGAAATGTGTTTACGGCCTAACTTGAGTCCTCTTTGGTAAATAAAATGACTTGGGAATGTCAGAAAGATTAAAAGAGAATTGGTTTCCATGCACAGTTTTAAAGTAAAATAAAACATGGGAATATTCTGGGATTCTGCTCAATAAAATCTACTCTTATCTGAAGTTCTGATTACTCTTATCTGTCGCCCTCTAGCAACACATCTGGCCCAAGCATCCAGACTCCATGACTACTGTAAAAAAGTAAGAATGTGAACAGTTTTCTGAAATTCTATGAATATTTTATTCAAGTGATTATTAAAAAGGCCACACGGAGAATAGTAGCAAACAAGGGTACCCTTTACACAACTGGGTTTGGACAGGATTGAGGGTTTGATCATTATATTTGAGGATCTGTCATGACTTGCAGCACAACTTAAGTGAACTCATATATAATTTCCAATATGAAATTGTAATCACCAAGGTGTGCCTGAAAAATTGTTAATCACTTACCTTTGGCCAATGTGTTTTATCAGATAAGAGGAGGGTCACAGGTAGTAAGCTATTTAACAGCACCATCTTGTTTTCTGTAGAAATGGGCTGTACACTTGCAGTAGAGCAAACGTTCAGCTTCTAACTTTTGATTTAACTCTACTGTGCATGCACACAGCTCAGAGCACACCCAGGGTCAGGAGATGGTGTTGCTCACTAGTTCACCTCCAGGAGACTGAACCTGGTAAGTGATTGAACGCAGCACTTAACTCTTTCCTTTTATTTTACTGAAAGGATTTTTTTGTGTATCTCCCCAGCTATACAGATTGCCACAGACAATACGTATATAAATATAAGATTAAGTGCCTCCTGCTGGAAGAGACCTCACTTATGTCCCCCATAGGATGTCGGGGGATAGGCAAATACATAATGTATAATGTTAGCACTCAGTGCTTAGCAGTGATACATTAGCTGGTCTTGGTTTTGTCATTACAGGAATAATGCTGCAAAAGCTCAGCCATTCAGCCACTTGGTTTTCCCTTCTGCATTTCTTGCTGTCAGGGTTATTCTAGGGCAGGCAAAAGCCCATTAACTACATTGGAAAGTAAAAGGCAAGTATTTCCTCTGATATTCCATACATAAAAATCATCAATAAAGACCTATGAAAGTATCCTATACTGGGTAGTGTTAAAAGTTCTTGTTTCACATGAGTACATCCTCCTGCAGGACAGCACTAATTCCCAGGCTCATGGCTGGTTATAGGTTCACCTCTCCAGCACTCAGATTTCTGTGAATAGTGTTCTTGGTTTGGCAGTGCTGATAGTGTTGCCTGGCACCACAGCGCTGCTTTCTGGACTGAAACGAGGGCACTGTGCATTCACAAAGTAGAAAGGGAAATGATTGACACGACCAGAACTCCACAGCTAAGAAAGAAAGGAAGAAAGTTAAAATGTATTAAAAGTTTTTTTTCCAATTTATTGGGCCATACCACACCAACCCTCTACCTGTCCAGCACCACAGTCAGCTACAACAGAAGTTATGCACACACCTGCCTGCCCAACATCTCATCCAAAATGAAGTTGGCCCTCTGTTAGCTTCTATCTTCATCCTTTTTGCACTTTTGGGAAGATGTTGGTGGTATTTGCTTCCATCTACATTAAATAGATTGAGCTCTGTAGTTGGGGGATCAGACCTGGCTCACACTCAGCATTGAATCTATAGAATTTGCTATCATATGTGATTTGTAGCATATTAATAAGGTTGTTGCTTCCTTTTTCTCTCCATATATTGGATAGGTTTGGGCCTTGGAAGGGTTATTTGTCCTCTGGGTGGAAATTGATTGAATACGGTGTAACTATTATGGAAGCAGCTTTAGTTGAATTAATATAAATTTTTATGTAACATTGTATAATTTATAATCTGGAGTGGAGGATAGGTAACAAGTGTTTCAAATTGCAAGCTTAATACTCTGGGGCAAATTCACTAAGATGCGAAGTTGTGGCAGGCGCAACTTCGCCAGGCGTATTTTCACCAGCGCTCCGCAAATTCACTAAAATCCGAAGTTGCGCACAAGGGTAGCGTAAGTTTTCGAAGTTGCGCTAGTGTTAATTCGCCAAGCGAAGTTTCGCTAGCGATGGTTCATTTGCATACGGCGCGAAATTCAAATTTCAATGGAGGAATACGTATCACCACTTCAAATGCCTAGAAAACCTTCAAATCAGCAAGTATACATTTTATTTTGCCCTACACATGTGCCCACTGTCTAGGTAAGTTGCCATGAGTCAGGAAATGTAGGGGGGAAGGAGGGGAGCCCCGAAAAATATTTTCGATCTTTTTCAGCCTATCACCCATCATGTAGAAAACACACCAGCGTTTTTTGGGACTTAGAAAAAAATTTGACTTTTTTGGAAACAATCCCTATCTACTCTATTGCACTTCACCAGGTCTGAGGTGGCGAAGGAAGTCTAGCGTAAAAGGTAGCATTCAGTACACTGCGCAAGTTAGTGAATTTGCGTAGTTACATCGCTAGCGAAAATTTGCCTGGCGTAAGTGTGCGAAGTAACACTAGCGAATTTACGCCAGCGTTCGTTAGTGAATTTGCGAAGTACCGAAAATGCCAAACGCCAGCGAATTAACGCTAACGTTCGGCGCTTAGTGAATTTGCGCCTCTGTGTTTTGATATTGTGTTCACTGCACTACCAATTAATGGGAACATACATGGGACTATTCATAAGGGTTAATGAGTTTTAATGGGTGGGGTTTGTGCTTTTTTTAAAGGAGAAGTCAACCTGTGGGGGGAAAACCCTACCCCATCCCAGGAAGCCCTCCCCCCAGGCTAACTACCTCCCCAGGGAAATGCCCCATACTCCATACTTACCCCTCGTCGCAGATTCTTCCAGCGAAGTTCCATGCATTCATCTTCCAGCTCCTCTGTAAGCTGACTGAGAGATCGTTAATGTCTGTGCAATTCCGCGCATGCGCAGTTGTTGCAAACCGGCAAACTGCTACGATCTCTCAATCAGCTTACGGAGGAGCCGGAAGTTGGACGCGTGGAACTTCGCTGGAAGAATCTGCGCCGAGGGGTAAGTATGGAGTATGGGGCATTTCCCCCGGGGGGGGGGAGGGCTACCTGGGGTGGAGGGTAGGGTTTTTTTTCCCCCACAGGTTGATTTCTCCTTTAAGGAAGGTGAAGGTAGGCTGCCGACAGTTTCTGAGGAAGTGGCGGGGAGCCACGAAACGCGTAAAGCGGGCAAGCCTATGTTATGACCGAGGCATGCCGACGCGATTTTTAACAATTGCTCAATAAACTTCATTTTGTAATCTATGAATTCCCTGCTACTACATTTCTGGCAGAACAGATCACACTCAGCATTCCAATTCATCCCACAGGTTTTAAGCGATGTGCTAGTTCTTCCCTCCCCAATCTCTGCAAACCAACCCTATATGAATATTACTTTGTGCACAGATTAGTTTTAGTAAGGAAAGGATCTATCTAGCGGTATATAGAGTAGATTGAATAAAAGGGGATCTGACTTGGGTCCGTATGTTCAAAGTTAATGAAAGAAGAAAAGATAATTAACCCTTTAACAATTAGAACATATTCGCCATTGACTGGAGATTTTAAACCATGGCTTCTATACGCAAAACTGGATGTAAAACCCCACACACAAATGAAAGGATATTATTATATTTAGTGTCAATAGGATAACTCTTAAGTAATGCTTAAATTCAAGTCAATTAATGATATAAATGCTAGTGCAATAAAGTTCATTGATTTCCTCTCTTAACACTTAGTGGCTTAGTGCAAAGTTCAATGTTAAAGTGACTGGTGCTTGGTTATTAATTATTTGTAACAGCTTTTCTTTCATTAAATAATTCATTGATTCCCACTATTATATCCGTATCCAAATTGATAAATTATAAAGTGAATAAGTGCTTGAGTTAAAATTCCCAATTCATCCAGAAAAATTCATCAATTCATTTATTAACTCTGTACAGATATTATCCTGCTGAAACATTAAAGAGCCTCTCCCATTAAATGTTGCCACAAAGTAAGAAGCGCAGAATTGTTGAGAATGTCCCTGTATGATATAGTTATCCCCGGTGTCAGCAATAAAGGACATGGCTTAAACCACCAATTCCAATAAATTAGGAGGAGTGTCCGCATACTTTTGGTCATATAGTGTATTTGTAAAGTCTTAGCAGACCTGTTTATACGTTAGCGTCCCATGTCACCCCTTCATACTTGTCTTATCACCTCACCTGAGACAGGAGGGCACCTTTATTAAAACCCGGATGAAACTGAAACAGTTGTGGGGTCTCTCCTTTTGTTCCATGGATGAAGCCACTGTGAACAGACAGGATTGTTTCGCATGAGTATCAAAGGAAAAAAAATGAAATTGACCCTTTGCCTTTATCTGCCCATTGAAGAAATAATGTACTTTATGAAAAAGAGAGATTTTTGTACTTACCGTTAAATCTTTTTCTCTTGTCCTATATTGGGGGACACAGGCACCATGGGTGAAGATCCTGCAGCTGGAGACTGGACACTAAATAGTTAACTTTAAACTCCTCCTCCTCCTGCTCTGGGCTTCATCCCCTGCCTCCTCCTACAATCTCCAGTTTCGACCGAAGGAGCATGATGACCAAAAACAGAAGAGGAGGACCTCTACCCCCACCAAACCCCTTAGAAACAAGGTTGAAAGAAAACATATAAAACCGAACTCCAACGTGAGTCGGTAAAACTACAATTTAACCAGTGTCGGTACAGGGAGGGAAGGCCTGTGTCCCCCAATATAGGACAAGAGAAAAAGATTTAACGGTAAGTACAAAAATCTCTCTCTCTTGCCTAATTGGGGGACACAGGCACCATGGGGACGTCCCAAAGCAACCCATGAGGATGGGACACTGTAAGCCCCAGTAGGCGTTTAAGTAATGACAGCCTGTAACACCTTCCTCCCAAATACAGCTTCGGCTGAAGCCTGTGTGTGTAGCCTGTAGAATCTAGTGAATGTGTGAAGGGACACCCAGGTGGCCGCTCTGCAAACTTGTTCCGCCGATGCTTGATGCCTAACTGCCCAGGAAGTGCTAATCGAGCGAGTAGAGTGCGCCCTCAATTGAAGTGGAGATTCTTTACCCTTAAGTGCGTATGCTCTGATAATGGTAGCACGAATCCACTTGGCAAGTGTAGACTTGGCTGCTTTGGCACCACGTTTGGGTCCATTGCGAATGATGAACAGGGCGTCCGTTTTCCTGACCTCCTTGGTAGTGTGTAGATATGTGGCGAGAGCCCGAACAACGTCCAGGTTGTGAAGCTTGCGCTCTCCTGGATTCTTGGGTTCTGGGCACAAGGAAGGCACTACAATATCTTGGTTAAGGTGAAAGTCCGACACCACTTTCGGTAAAAAATCTGGAGTAGGTCTGAGGACCACCTTGTCCTTGTGGAAGATGGTAAAGGGTGACTTGCAGGAGAGTGCCGCCAATTCCGAGACTCTGCGAGCTGAAGTGATGGCCAGAAGAAAAACCACTTTTTCTGTAAGGGTATACAGAGGGATCATGTCAATAGGTTCATATGGATCCTCTTGGAGTACTGAGAGCACCAGGTTTAGGTCCCAAGGTGGTACTGGACAGCGATACGGTGGTATTAACCGGATAGCCCCTTGAAGAAACGTTCTGATATTACTCCTTAGGGCTAGTTTTTTCTGAAGAACAGACAATGCCGATACCTGCACCTTCAGGGAGCTCAAGGCCAACCCCTTCTGCAAGCCCTCCTGTAGGAAGGAGAGAATCTTAGTCTCCGTAGCCTTCTGTGGGTCAGAACCTCTGCGTTCGCACCAGGTGATGAAAATCTTCCAGACTCTGTGGTATATCTTGGAAGAGACCGGCTTGCGTGCACGGAGCATGGTAGGTAGTGCATCCGATGGGGCTCCCGCTCTTCGCAGCACTAGGGCTTCAAGAGCCATGCCGTTAAAGCCCACTGAAGAGAATTCGGATGGACGACAGGGCCTTGAGTCAGCAGATCTTGCCGTAGAGGAAGGCGAAACGGAGCGTCCCTCGCGAGTGTCACAATGTCTGCAAACCACGGCCTCCTGGGCCAGAATGGAGCCACCAGGATAGTCGGAGTGCCTTCTCTTTATCTTTTTGACAACCTTCGGAAGCAGTGCCAGAGAAGGAAAGATGTAGGCCAGGGAAACACGCCAGGGAATCACTAGGGCGTCTGTTGCGAGTGCAAGTGGGTCCATGCTCCGAGCCACAAATCGAGGGACCTTGCAGTTGCTTCGGGATGCCATCAGATCTACCTCCGGTAGACCCCATCTGTCCACGAGGAGTTGGAAAACTTCCTGATGCAGAGTCCACTCTCCCTGATCTAGGGTTTCTCTGCTGAGGTAGTCAGCCAGCCAGTTGTCTACCCCTGGTATGTGTACTGCAGAGATTGCCGGAACGTGTTTTTCTGCCCACAGTAGAATGTGTTGTGTCTCCCATAGGGCTGCCGGGCTCCTTGTGCCGCCTTGGTGGTTTATATAAGCGACTGCTGTTACATTGTCGGACTGGATCCGGGTGGCGTGACCGCGGAGGAGGGGCGTCAAGCGTTCCAGTGAGTAGCGAATTGCCCTCAGTTCTAAAAGGTTGATGGGGAGAGAACGTTCCACCTGATACCAAAGACCTTGGACTGTCGTCTGGCCCAACACGCCTCCCCAGCCCCGGAGGCTGGCGTCCGTCGAAAGAACCATCCAGTGGAGAGGAGGGAAGGGTCGCCCCCCAGTTGTCCGTAGTGGCTGAGTCCACCAGGAGAGAGAGCGTTTGACCTGTTCCGGAAGGACTATCCGGCGGTCTAGATTGGTGCGATCCATGCGTTGGTGCATCAGAATTGCATGTTGAAGGGCTCTGGTGTGGAATTGTGCATAAGGGATGGCTGGGAAGGATGCTACCATAGTGCCTAGGGTTTGCATGGCTGTCCGGAGAGGGACCCTGAGGGAACTCTGGAGGGTTTGGATCCTGCCCTGGAGGGTGCTGGCCTTGTCTCTCGGAATAAAAGCTCTCCCTTTCCTGGAATCCAGTATCAGCCCCAGGTATTCTATCGTTTGAGTCGGGATGAGCTTCAATTTGTTGAAGTTGACAGTCCATCCCAGTTCTGTCAAAGTCTTTAGGACCTGAGACGTGTGGTGAAGGGCTGTTGATGCCGACTCGCCTTTTACGAGAAGATCGTCCAAATAGGGAATGACAGGAATGCCCTGTAATCTTAGTTCTTCTAGTGCTGCCGCCATCACCTTGGTGAATGTGCGGGGGGCTGATGACAGTCCGAATGGCAGTGTGACAAACTGCCAGTGTTGACCGTGCACAAAGAATCTGAGAAACCTGTGGTGAGCTGGGTGGATGGGGATATGGAGGTAGGCATCTTTTATGTCGATGCCCGTCATGAACTCCCCGTCTTCCATGGACGCCAAAACTGATTGGATAGATTCCATCTTGAAGTGGCAGCGCCTGACGAAAGGGTTGAGATCTTTGAGATCTAGCACAGGTCTCAGGGAGCCGTCCTTCTTGGGGACCATAAAAAGGTTGGAATAGTACCCTCTTCCCCGGTCTGATTGTGGAACTGGTTGAACAGTTCCTGCTGTGACAAGGTCTTGAATGACCAAGAGAAATTTGCTCTTGTTGTGAAGTTGTTGGGGTAGTCTGGATACGAAAAATCTGTGGGGAGGAGGTTGGGTAAAGTCTATTAGTAGTCCCTGAGAGATGACTTGGAGAACCCAATGGTCCCGTATCTTGAGTTCCCACACCTCCCGAAAGGATTGGAGGCGGCCTCCTAGTGGGATCCCTTCGGGGGTGGGCACCCCTTCATGCGGAAGCGGACTTGTCCTGAGAGGACTTGGCCGGTGCTTTGTTGGACGACCAACTGGACCTTTGTTTAGTTTGGAAGCGAGAGCGGAAATTGGTGTTGGGTTTGTCTGACTGTGTCTTTGACCTTTGGCCTTGCCGAAAGGGTCGAAAAATGGGCCGTCTCTTGAAGGCTGGTCTTTTGGTTCTGGCCTGTGGGAGTAGTGTGCTCTTACCGCCAGTTGCTTGTGCGATTATTTTGTCTAATTCGGCCCCGAAGAGTAGTTTTCCTTGAAAGGGCAGGCTGACTAGGGAGCGTTTAGATGTGAGGTCGGCAGACCATGTCTTCAGCCAAAGGAAACGGCGAGCTGCCACAGACTGGGCTGAGGCCTGTGCCACCATCTTTGCTGCGTCGATAGCCGCATCTCCAATGTAGTTGGTAGCGTCGGCTATTTGAGAGAGGAGATTGTCGGTGGTAGGGTCCTCGGACCCGAGAAGTTCCGCAACCTGTTCTACCCAGACCTCCATGGCCTTGGCGACCCAGGCAATAGCAAAGATAGGTCTAAAGGCGGATCCGGACGCTGTGAAGGAAGATTTGCAAAACCCCTCCAGTCGCTTGTCAATAGGGTCTTTGAATGCTGCTGCATCTGCCACCGGAATGGTGGTATTCCTGGAAAGTCTGGAAACTGGGGGATCAACCGCCGGGGGTGAAGCCCAGAGCTCAGTGCACTCTTGAGGAAAGGGATAAGTTTGTGAAAAGCGCCTTGATATTTGAACCCTGTGGTCTGGATGTTTCCACTGGGCCTTGATTAGGTCGTCCAACTGTTCGTAAGCTGGGAAGACGTAGGAACTCTTCTTTTGTCTCTTAAAGATGTTTTTCGCTGGCTCAACAGAGACGGGCTCCTCTATGTTAAGGGTACTAAGCACCGCTTGTATCAGGCCTTCCACCTCCTTTTGGGTTCTAGGGGTGTCTAGATCTGGATCAGTATGTTCCTGATCGGAGTCATCCTGTGATAGGACTTGGCCTTCCTCATCGGAGGGAGAAAACGGTTCCCTAGGGGAATCAGGTGGCGAAGGTGCAAGGCGTTTGGAACCCGAGGGGAGGTCGGCAGTTCTAGCGGGTTGAGAAAGGTGCTCTAGGACTTTGTCTAATGTCTCTGGGATGCGGGCCAGGTTTTGGATGCCTGCAAGTGAGAGGGCCCTTATCAACTCAGATGTACTGGCCGAAGGTGGTGGCAAGGAATCTGAAGGTCTGCAGGCCATACACACGGATTCAGCCGAAGCCGAATGATATTTAGCCTTACATTTGGTGCAGGCTAGAAATGTGATTTGAGTATTTTGGCGTGTGTGAGCTGAGGACTTAGAGGTCCTGGGCTCTTCTGTCTTATCTGCCATGATGCTCTTTCTCCAATTTGAGAAATTCTCCAATTTTTTTTTTTCTTTTTTTTTTTTTAAATTTTGCTGAGGCAGGGGAATCCGGCAAATGCAAGGATAAGAACCTCCTAATAGAGAAGGTGCTGTGGAGACAGAGAATAGATGGTTTAGAGTCCCTGGGGAAACCCATGTATACCAGGTGTAGTGCCCCTTTAAGAGAAGGAATACTTGCCTGTAGACGTCTGCCTGGACTAGAGGAGCGCGGTCGCTGAAGATTTGAGAAGCAGGGGCCCCAAGTAGGAGCAATGTGGGCCGAGGTGCTGGGAGAGAAGGCAGCAGCCGTTAGGGTGAGGGGGCTTTTGGCCCCAGCAGAGCCGTCTCAGCGCGGGAGCGGTAAGATCCTAATGCGCATGAGGCAGAGACTGGGCGGAAGCGGAAGTGTGTTCCAAGGTGGAACGCACGTTGGCGCCGACGGCGAAGCAGGAGAAAAAAGGCGCGAGAAGAGTAGCGATGCGCATATAGGAAGGTAGGCGATACCAAGAGGGCTCCAGGGGCATGTGAAAAGAACAGGGAGCTGTAGGGAACACCAGCAAGGACAGTGTTTAGACAGACAGACAAAACATTGTTTTAACACTGTATTCCAAGCACTTTCTACATAAATAGTTCCAGGCTATGTAGAGAAAAGAGAGGGTAGAAGGGTGGAATGTACTCACCACCGTTGCCAGCTGTACTGTGCCCTTTTAATCGGATTCCCTGTCACAGACACAAACAATAATATATGTGAAGACTCACATATATAACTGTCTGTGTAAGGATATACACCTAAGAGGTGTAGAGCGCTGCTGCAGGCCTCCGTGGAGCGGGAAGACAGCGTAGGGAAAGTAGGGAGCGAGCCTGCAGACCTCCGTAGAGCGGGAAGGCTATAAGGGAGAGTAGTTGTCAGCTGGAGAGGCTCTTTGAGTGTGTCAGTGGCCCCCATAATGTGGCATGATCCTAACACGCAGTCCTGATCAATTGCTCCAGCCACTAACTATGTGTCTTCTCCTTCTGAGGACACTAACGAAACTGGGGATTGTAGGAGGAGGCAGGGGATGAAGCCCAGAGCAGGAGGAGGAGGAGTTTAAAGTTAACTATTTAGTGTCCAGTCTCCAGCTGCAGGATCTTCACCCATGGTGCCTGTGTCCCCCAATTAGGCAAGAGAAATATCTCCTGTGCATAAGGTACATTATTGCTCGCCTAATCTTCTTTAGATGCCTTTAGAAGACATTAAAGTGATACAGACTGGTCACTCCATAATAACTTTGTACTTGCCCATAAATTCTACTGATTTCTTCCTGTGATAGTCTACCGTGAGATGTAAACGATATATAACTAACTCATTAAAGGGGTGGTTCACCTTTAAGTTAACTTTCAGTATGTTATAGAATGACTAGAATTCTAGACAATGTTAGAAATTGGTCTTCATTTTTTTTTTTTTTTTTATAGTTTTTGCATTATTTGACCTCTTCTGGCTCTTTCCAGCTTTCAAATAAGGGTCACTGACTTCCATCTAGAAAAAAAATGCTCTGTAAGGCTACAAACGTCGTTATTGGTACTTATTACTCTTTCTATTCAGCCCTCTCCTATTCACATTCCAGTCTCTTTTCAAATCAATACATGGTTGCTAGGGTAATTTGGACCCTGAAATTACAAACTGGAAAGCTGCTGAATAAAAAGCTAAATAACTCAAAAACCACAAATAAAAATCAACTGCAAATTGTCTCAGCATATCACTCGCTACATCACACTAAAAGTTAATTTAAAGGTGAAAACCCCATTTAAACTGAATGGACAAGGGTTATACAGCACCTTAAGCATCATGGTACATGGGAGTTTTAGCTGATGAAGAAGCACCCATCTCCTGGTGAAGAACATGTCAAACTAATTACAAGCTCATCCACCACATTTGGGTGCTTCTCCACTGGGTGAAATAATTGGGCAGAAGATATGTCACATACTGTACCATGAATCTGTAAGGGCAAAGGTGAGAAATATTTTATTGCACTGAATAAAACAAGGGTTTATAGTGCTGTAGTGACAAGTTCAAAGCATTTCTTGCAGGCAAGTCAGAAACAGATATTGTATAATTACAAGTAGACTTTTTTTACTGTTACCTGCTCATAATATTGATCCATACAATTTCTAATGGAAACTATTAAGCTACACAATAGCTTTAACAATAGCTCCATCTTTGTCATCTGAATTATGTTGTGACCTTTTCAGCACTCTATTGGTATACAGTTCAATGGATATAAAATCGGCCTTGCATATTTATTTCATATTTACCAAGGAAGAAGCTCAAAAATTGGACTGTTGCGGGTCCTAAAAACAGCAATCACTGGCTGGCTTTCTTCAAACTCAGGATTCCCTGGATATTTGAGAAAGAGAATCTTAGCACTCAAGACAGAAATAGCTATACATACTAGGGATGCACCGAATCCACTATTTTGGATTTGGGCGACCCCCGAATCCTTCCCGAAGAATTCGGCCGAATACCGAACCAAATCCTAATTTGCATATGCAAATTAGAGGCGGGAAGGGGAAAACATTTTACTTCCTTGTTTTGTGACCAAAAGTCACCCAATTTCCCTCTCTGCCCCTAATTTGCATATGCAAATTAGGATTCGGCCGATCCTGCTGAAAAAGGCCAAATCCCGTACTGAATGCTGTATTCGGTGCATCCCCAATACATACTGAAAACAAAAGATCTTTGATCAGTACCTTTCAGTAGAACTGCCAGCCTCTCTCCACTGGGGTCCCAGCACATTGACTGTATTTCCCCTCCAACCCTGAAACAGAAACAAAGTGGAAGCTTAGACTTGTTAATATTTCAATCTCTATTCACTGGTCCCAGTAGTTGCAGGAAAGTGCAATCATATTCTGTCTAAATCATTTTCCACACGCAATGAAGGCATTTTTTTTTTTTTTTTTTTGCAGGTTTCCGTCACGTTTGATTACAGACCTGATTTCTCCAGTGTGAGTTGTGAATACGACTTCTGATACATCAGCAACAACTGTGGCACTCTGACTGCCTCCGACTCCAGCTTGAGTTTCACCTGTTGCAATGTGAACAAAAAAATGTCTGCACTCAATGTAAAATAGTGCTTATGTTCCCAGCCAGGTATCACCAAACAGTGTAGCACAAAACACAGGAACAGCACATTCCAGAATCAGGCACCTCATTTATTGCATTGCTAATAGAATTACGTTGCTACTCATGTAAAAACCTCATTTGTTTTTAGCTTTACATGGCATTGTGGGGAAGGAAAGAATGCCCTTAAAAAATGTTTTAATATGTGTTGGAAATCCTAACAAGGAGAGGGGCTGTCTTCCCAAGATGCCAATTGTTTTTAGGGTTGGACCTGTTGTAGTAAACAAAACACATAATGAGTGTGTCTCGCAAAATGTATTTAAGATAAATTATCCTTGCGTTACAGATGTACTTTTGTGCTTAAAGGAGAACTAAAGAAAAAGGCTAAAAATGCTGTACATTATGTTTTGGGCTTCTGTACTAGCCCAAAGCAACCACAGCCCTTTAGCAGTAAAGATCTGTGTCTCCAAAGATGCCCCAGTAGCTCACCATCTTCTTTTCTGCTGATTCACTGCACATGCTGCTGTTACTTACTGAGCTTAGGTATCAACACACTGAATACATATAGAATATAAATCTAACAATATAAGGCTGATTAGTAATTAACACTGATAATTACTACATGGCAGCACAGAAACCAGTGCAACTAGTATCAGAATTTAATAATCAGCCCTGTAGCATCATCTTATATTACAGACCAACCTCATTGTCTGCTTGATAATTTGTGACGAGCCCTAAGCTTAGCTTCTCAACAGCTGCTCAGAGCCCACTGAGCATGTGAGTGTCACAGACACTTTCCAAGATGGTGACCCCCCTGTGACAAGTTTGAAGTCCTGGATCATTGCTGCTATTGAGAAGCTGAAACTATAGGCTGGTGCAATAAGTTCAGTTTATAATAAATTGTTAGCCATTTCAGCCATTCATTTTTAGAGTTTAGTTCTCCTTTAAATGACTTGTAATGTGCATTTTTGATACACAGCATAGTAAAAATGTGATCTTCCTCTAAATTACCCTCTGCAGTGCATTCGTTTATGATACAATAAGATGACATCCTGTAAATCCAATAACCTGGGCCTTGCCGTAATGTGACCATTACTTACCCTCAGAGACAGAAAAGCATAGACTATATATTACAGACTCTCCCTTCACAGCAAAAAGCAGACGACTTCCATCAGGGCTCCAGCAACCAGTCTGAATCAATAAAAATCAATAAAAAAAAAAAAGGAAACTCAGTAAAATTAAACAGACAAGGCAGTTTACACAAAGTTCAAATTAAATCATCCTACTGAGAAATATCTACACATTGTATAGTTTTTTTTTTTGTTTTTTTTTTACCTGGCAACGACCTTGCAAAGTAGGCCAACGCTCACATGTCCACTTTTGCGTCTCCCACACCCTGCAAAGAGCAAACAAGAAAGTAAAATATGGACAGAGAACTGAAGTTTTGTACCAATGTTTTAACCAGTACAATCACTGAACAGTTACATGATGTCTGTGGGAAAATATCAGGCTGACAGCAAGGTACCAAGTGCCAGGTAATAATTGCATTGTACACTGTAGGAGAGCAATGGAGTCCTCACCTGAAAACAGAAGAGGGAGTGGCTGCCAGCACTTTGCTTCCATCTGGAGACCAAGACAGGAAGGTAACTCCGCCTCCCCCGACTCGCTGCAGTGGTATACAACTTTCTGTGGGGACATCCCAGACCTGCAGGTTGACAGGATTAAACCAGGCTGAAGTTTTATTATAATATAATATCACTTTATGCACAATCTTAAATGCTGCACTTATTTGTGTGTGTATATCCATTTGTCAGCTGCAGATATTTTTATAAGCTTTCCCTCCGCTTGATAACTTGACATCCTACATCCAAGAGAAAATGTAAGTTTCCCCTTATACTTTGTTTAGGCAGGTGGCAACTCTGAGGCCATGAACATTTATGAACCTGCAACTGCCACATCCAGGTACCCAAACATGCACATTGAACCAACTAAATTTACTAGGATGGCAATAGAGACTGATACATGTATACAGATCAGATTGCATGCATCCAGTTGCAAAAAGCCTGTCAGGATGAGAGGCCATGCCTAGGGGACCTACCTTATGCCTAGGGGACCTACCTTATGCCAGCCTCCAGACCTGTTCCCACAGAAGCACTGAGTCAATTTATTTAAGAAGGAAGATTAAATCACTGTTGGTTGCTAAATGTTAGGCACCACCCATGATTATCATGATCATTCACCTGGGCCAGTACTACTGTTTGCAAAAAAATTGCACCATGGAGCAATCTTCTTGCCAGGTGCACATGAGCAGTAAAGTGAAAAAGTCAAATTTAAGAAAGAAGATTAATTTTTCGCACAGAATTTAGCACAGACTCTGTGCTATCAAGGCACTTGATAAAGGGCCTAGCCCGAAACATGTTGTGTCTGGTTACATTCCCAATAAAAGATTTTGCAGTCTAAGAATACTGCTGTGGATTTGTCCTGCATCTGGATTTCTACATTTATCTTTGTCCCTGCTGAGCAGAATCTCTGAGTTTCATTACAGGCAGCTGTTAGAATTGATACAATAGTTGCTAATATTCCCCAGATGCTGCTGAAAAATGTATCAATTAATGTAGCATATTGTAACCGTTCAGAATCGGCATCACAAAGTTGCCAGACAAAAAGCAGAGACAGTAAACTTTACACTTCAATTTTAGAAAAATGGTCAAAAATAAAAACAAGTTTATTTTTGGTGAACAATCTGAAAACTGAAATGAAAAAAAAAAAGTGTTTGGAAGGTGCAAAACATTTTTAACACACAATGAAAGGCTTTGGTTTACGGTGCATTTTACAAATATCCCAGAAATTGCTAGCTAATGCTGCCTACCAGCAACCAATAAACTATTGGGATAATCGAACATAACACTGTTTTGGGCACTTTAATGCCATGATTTTGGGTTACGTAAAAACACATTAAAGGGGTGGTTCACCTTCAAACAACTAGTTGTTATCAGATAGATCACCAGAAATAACGACTTTTTCCAATGACTTTCTATTTTCTATGTGTGACCGTTTTTCTAATATTGAAGTGTAAAGTGTCATTTTTCACCTTCTAAAGTAGCTCTGGGAGGGGGGGTCGCCGACCCTGTAAACTATTCTAAATGGATACATTTAGTTGATACATTTCTTATCTTTGTCCCTGCTAAGCAGAATCTCTGGGTTTCATTACAGGCAGCTGTTAGAATTGATACAATAGTTACTAATACTCCAGAGATGCTGCTGAGAAATGTATCAACTTAATGTTGCAAAATTGTAATAGTTCAGAGTCTGCACCTGAATTACTGAGCTGCCAGACTCAAACACCAGAGACACGAACATTCAACTTTAAACTTAGATTTTGGAAAAACGGTAAAAAATAAATAATAGAAAGAAATTGAAAAAAGTCTTTTTCTGGGGAACAATCAAAAAACAACTGAATTGAAAAAAAAAAGTGTTTGGAAGGTGAACAACCCCTTTAAAGTTTCCAAAACAGACCCCCTCCACAGACTGACATTTCAATTACCCAAGTACAAATACTTTGATCTAGTGTATATTCTCTGAAAAATTTAGCTTTATAAATGCGTAGCTTTATAAATGTGTTGCTAAAGTGAGCCCTCTTTTCTTAGGCCCATGTTTGCCTTCGTACCAGCCATCTAGAAACAAAAACCTGACAACATATACACCTTGGAGCTTGTGTGTATGTTTATTTGCATGTATATAGTGCTAATTATGTATGCAGCACTTTACAGTAGAAGAATACATTAATAGAACAAACAGGGGATCAGGACAATAATAGATGCAGATAATTAAAAATACAATGAATTAAAGATTCCCCAGAGAGCCAAGTGTCAAAGAAACATGAGGATGGGGGTAGCTGCTCATATTTTCCTTTCATCTAAAACTATTTTTTTGGCATTTTCGCACAAACTGGCAATACTTTCCACTAGTGATGGCGGCGGGCGGGGACAGCAGGAGAAGAGCTCAACACGCACCCGCGAAGAAGCGTGCGAGGTCAGTCCGAACCCGCCCTACTCGCGTGTGTCGCGCAGGTATTGGGCCAGCCCACACATCACTACTTTCCACTGTGACAAATATCAGGAAATAATAATTAAGCGGAAGGGAGTGATTCCTTTATACGCTTGCCACATGACACATCTTACTGTTGAAATCCAAATTACTTACCAACATAGAAGTGTCTACAGGTGAGGCAGAGAGCAACACTCCACCTTTGGGGGACCAGCACACACTGGTGACTGGACTATGGCCTGGGTGTGATAGAACCTGAGCACAGCCAGAGGAAGGTCTGTCAATAAACAAACACAATGGAGATCACGGGAAATGTTTATTCATACAGTCCCTAGTAGAATATACTGCAAACGCTATATGGAGAGGCTCAGTAGCAGCAAACTGCATGCATATTGGGGAATAAAGATACAAAGCTGAAACGTAATTCCCACATAATTCCCAGCACTGCAGCAAAAGAAGCTCAATGCATTACAGTGCAGTGGATACTAAAAGGACATGTCAACCCCAATAAAAAAAAAAAAAAAAGTGTTTTGCCTAAAATAGAAAATACAATTATAAGCAACTTTCCAATATGAATCTATTACAAATTGTCAATGCTTTAACAGTTGTTCATAAATGTAATTGCTATTGAAATCAGTATTTGCTTATCTCCTTGTTGTTACTTTTTAAACATTGCAGCAAAAGCCATTCTCCTCCAGCAAGACGGGTCTGTCAATCTCTGGCTTGTGTTATATTGTTTCAACAGCCAAAGCCACCAGGGCAGAGAATAGAAAGGGACAAATACAAACAAATTAAAAACCATAGACAATTTGTAATTCATGTATATTGTAGAATTGCTTAGAACTATATTTTCTTTTATTAGGCAAATTTCATTTTTTTTGGGTTGACATGCCCTTTAAGGAAGGAGGATGTGCTGGTGGTTGTGAGGTTGCAGCAGAATCCCAAATGTAATAGCAGAGTCTGTCATAGCTGCAGTCTATAAGGCCTGTCTAAAGGGCCATGGTTGCTGGGATATAAGCCCCCAGTTCACATATATCAGACACAGAAATATATCCCAAAAACTCTTTATTTAACATAGAATTAAAAGAATAGGCATACAGACCAATTGGTGTTCCACCTTACGCGTTTCATACCCACTGGTGCTTATTCATAGGCCTATGAATAAGTACCAGTGGGTATGAAACGCCTATGGTCTGTATGCCTATTCTTTTAATTCTATGTTAAATAAAGGGTTTTTGGGATATATTTTTGTGTCTGATGCAGAAGAATCCCCACAGGAAAAACAACAGTCCATAATGCTTTCAACAATACTCACTAAGAAATCAAATTCACTCAAGATACCTTGTTGATAGGGAAGCGGGGTCCACGTGCCACACAAGCACACAGCTTTGACAGGCCACAGCTAGGACAGATGCACACATGGGCTTCCAAGCCAGACTTGCCACATCTTTCTGCAGGCGATGCTTCAGTGTGGGGATTGTTGGGCTGCAGATTGAACAGAGAAAACACAATGAATTCCCTCTAACCCATACCAAATTTACTGACTAACTGCATCTGATGCCAACATAAAAAGATCTCCTTACACCAAATAAAGTATATAACCATAGAGCTACTTCTTACCTGCCCGCTGTGTATATTCGGATGGAGTCGTCCAACAGAGCCAGGGCAAACTTGTAAGTGTGGGGATGCCATGCAAACGCACGCAATGGACAGTCAGCCCTAAAACATCAGACAGGATACAATAACATCTGGTAAAGGCTGAGTGTGTGTGGTTGGACATAAGAACAAAATAATAATTTGCTTAAAGGGATACTGTCGTGGGGGGAAAAAAAAAATTCAAAACGAATCACAATAGAGCTGCTACAGCAGAATTCTGCACTGAAATCCGATTCTCAAAAGACCAAACAGATTTTTTTATATTTAATTTTGAAATCTGACATGGGGCTAGATATATTGTCAGTTTCCTAGCTGCCCCCAGTCATGTGACTTGTGCCTGCACTTTAGGATGGAACTACTTTCTGGCAGGCTGTTATTTCTCCTACTTAATGTAACTGAATCAGTCTCAGTGGGACTTGGCTTTTACTAATAAGTGCTGTTCTTATATCTTCCAGGCAGCTGGGAAATTGACAATATGCAGAGCCCCATGTCAGATTTCAAAATTGAATATAACAAAATCTGTTTGCTCTTTTGAAAAATGGATTTCAGTGCAGAATTCTGCTGGAGCAACACTAATAACTGAATCATTTTGAAAAAAAAACATGTTTTCCCATGACAGTATCCCTTTAAAGGTTAAAGCAAGTAGAACTATACAGACAGGAGAATATAGATGTGCCAAGTAGTGGTAACGAAACTTACCAGTCAAGAGCTTGAGAAAACTCAGCAGTGAGGTCTTCACTCTTCATCTGTGGAGATATATGAAAGTTTAAACGAAAAGTGAAGAGTAGTGAAGTGTAGAAATGATAGAGAGATTTTTGTACTTACCGTTAAATCTTTTTCTCTTGTCCTATATTGGGGGACACAGGCACCATGGGGATGAAGATCCTGCAGCTGGAGATGGACACTAACTTGTTAACCTTTGGCTCCTCCTCCTGCTCTGGGCTTCATCCCCTGCCTCCTCCTACAATATTCAGTTTCAACCGAAGAGGAGTGTAAAATAAGCAACCCAAAACAGAGAAGGAGTCCTCAACCCCCTCAAATCCCTCGAAACAAGGACTCCAAACACGGAGTAACTATACACAAACGTAACTAACGTTGCACAGCAGTGTTGAACAGGGCGGGAAGGCCTGTGTCCCCCAATATAGGACAAGAGAAAAAGATTTAACGGTAAGTACAAAAATCTCTCTTTCTCTTGCCTAATTGGGGGACACAGGCACCATGGGGATGTCCCAAAGCAACCCCTGAGGGTGGGACACTGTTACCCCAAGAAAGTGTTCAGGAAATGACGGCCTGTAACACCTTCCTCCCGAAGCTGGCTTCGGCTGAGGCCTGTGTGTGCAGCCTGTAGAAGCGCGTGAAGGTATGTGGAGATGCCCAGGTAGCTGCTCTGCAGACTTGCTCAACTGATGCTTGATGACGAATCGCCCAAGAGGTGCTCAAGGACCGTGTTGAGTGAGCTTTCACCCTTAGCGGAGGCTCCTTACCCTTCACTGAGTATGATCTTATGATCGTGGACCGGATCCACTTCGCAATCGTAGCCTTGGAAGCCTTCGTGCCCCGTTTGGGGCCATGAGGAAGCACGAACAGAGAGTCTGATCTCCTCATCTCTTGAGTTGCCGTCAAGTAAGCTTTGATTGCCCGAACCACATCTAACTTGTGTAGTTTGGCTTCCATAGGGTTCCGGGGCTCTGGACAAAGGGAAGGAACTATCAAGTCCTGGTTGAGGTGAAAGTCTGAGACGACCTTGGGAAGGAAGTCGGGCGTGGGCCTAAGAACAACCTTGTCTTGGTGGATGATGGTGAATGGGGCTCTGCAAGAGAGTGCAGCCAGTTCTGAAACTCTTCGTGCGGACGTGATTGCCAGTAGGAAGACCACCTTTTCGGTAAGTGTAGCTAACGGGACTGCTGCAATAGGTTCGTAGGGGTCCCCCTGGAGGACGGAGAGAACCAAGTTGAGATCCCAAGGGGGAACCGGACAGCGGTATGGAGGCACTATTCTGGTCGCTCCTTGTAAAAAAGTCTTGACATGGCTCCGTAAGGCATATCTTTTCTGGAAGAGAATGGACAGGGCTGACACCTGCACCTTCAGAGAGCTGAGCGCCAACCCCTTGTCGAGGCCGGCTTGGAGGAAGGACAGGATGTCACTCTCGGAAGGCCTCTGTGGATCTAAGTCTTGATGTTCACACCAGCCGATGAAGGTTCTCCACACCCTATGATAGACCTTTGCAGAAACTGGTTTTCGTGCCCGAAGCAGGGTTGGGATGGCCGCTGTGGGGACCCCCGACCTCTTAAGAACTAGGGTTTCAAGAGCCACGCCGTTAAAGCCCAGCGATGAGAATTCGGGTGGTAGACGGGCCCTTGTGTTAGCAGATCCTCCCGTTCCGGGAGATGAAATGGGTCGTCGATGGACAGGTCCACCACGTCGGCGAACCAAGGCCGTCTTGGCCAGTACGGAGCCACAAGGATGGTCCGAGTGCCTTCTCTCTTGATCTTCTTTATAAGCCGTGGAAGAAGGGCTAGAGGGGGGAATGCATAGGCCAAGGCGAAGTTCCATGGAATCACCAGAGCGTCGATCGCTAGAGCCAACGGGTCTACGCTTCTGGCGACAAAGTTGAGAACCTTCCGGTTGCATCTGGAAGCCATGAGATCCACGTCTGGAAGGCCCCACCTGTCCACTATTAGTTGGAAGACCTCCTGGTTGAGACTCCATTCGCCCTGATCCAGGGTTTCCCTGCTCAGGTAATCTGCGAGCCAGTTGTCGACCCCTGGGATGTGTACCGCGGAGAGCTCTGGTATGTTGGCCTCTGCCCAAGTCAAGATCTTGGCTGCTTCCAGTAAGGATGCGGGACTGCGTGTGCCCCCCTGGTGGTTCACGTAGGCCACTGCGGTGACGTTGTCGGATTGAATCCGCACAGCCTTGCCCCGAAGGAAGGGCGAGAAATGTTGTAGCGAGTACAGTATGGCTCTCAGTTCCAGGATGTTGATCTGGAGAAGTCTCTCTTCTCGGTCCCAACTGCCCTGGGCTGTTCTTTGGCCGTGAACTCCGCCCCATCCGGTTAAGCTTGCGTCTGTCGTGACCACCGTCCAAGTGTGGCTGGGGAAGGGTCTTCCCTGTGTGAAGCGGAGAGGGTGGGACCACCAGAGTAGGGAGTTCTGAACCTGCACCGGAATCGCTATCAGGCGGTCCAAGTGCTGTCGATCCCTCCTTTGATGCCTGAGAATCAGGTGTTGGAGAGGTCTGGTGTGGAATTGGGCATATGGAATGGCTGGGAAGGAAGCGACCATTGTCCCTAGAGTCCGCATAGCCGTGCGAAGAGGGACAGGGGTGGTCGACCGGAGGGCTTGTATGCGCGTCCGTAAGACGTTGGCTTTCTCCCGTGGAAGGAAAACTGTCGCTCGACGGGAGTCTAGGATCAGCCCCAGGTATTCCATGGTTTGTGACGGGCAGAGATGTGACTTCTTGTAGTTGATGACCCAACCCAGGGTCTCCAAGACCTTGAGTGTCTGCGAGGTGTGTGACTGGGCAAGAGCCGCAGACGGACCCTTGATGAGGAGGTCGTCCAGGTAGGGTATAACTGTGATGCCCCTGATCCGGAGCTGTTCTAGCGCTGCTGCCATCACTTTGGTGAAGGTTCTGGGGGCGGACGAGAGTCCGAATGGTAGCGCCACGAACTGCCAATGATTGCCGTTGACATAAAACCGGAGGAATCTGTGATGATTGGGGTGAATCGGTATATGGAGGTAGGCGTCTTTGACGTCTATGACTGACATGAATTCGTTCTCCTCCATGGATGCTAGGACCGACTGTATGGATTCCATCTTGAAATGTAGTTTTTTTACGAAGGGATTGAGGTCCTTTAGATCCAAAACCGGTCTCAGGGAACCGTCCTTTTTGGGGACCATGAAGAGGTTGGAATAGTATCCCCATCCTCTTTCCCCTGGAGGCACCGGTTGGATGGTTCCTGCCGAGCAGAGGTCTTGAATGATTGAAAGGAACTTTTGCCTTCTGGGAATATTGCTGGGTAGGCGGGAGACGAAAAATCTGCGGGGAGGGCGATGAACAAAGTCTATGAGGAGACCCTGAGACACAACTTGAATGACCCAGTGGTCCCATATTTGGTCTTTCCACACCTCTCGAAAGGACATTAGACGGCCGCCTAGGGGGATCCCTCCGAGGGTGGGCACGCCCTCATGCTGTGGCGGATTTGTCCTGGGAGGGCTTGGTCTGCCCCTTTGAAGACGACCAGTGGGCGCCTTGCTTGTTTTGGTAGCGTTGGCGAAAATTAGAGGCGGGCTTGTCTGTTTGAGGCTTCGTCCGCTGTCCCTGGCGAAAGGGCCGAAAAAACGGTCTTCTCTTAAAAGTTGTCCGCTTCGCTCGGGTCTGAGGGAGCAAAGTACTTTTACCTCCAGTGGCTTGTGAGATGATCTTGTCTAACTCGGCCCCAAAAAGCTGTTTTCCCAAAAAGGGGAGGCTGACGAGAGATCTCTTCGATGTCAGATCAGCTGACCATGACTTTAGCCAAAGGAATCTCCTGGCAGCTATGGATTGAGCTGATGCCTTAGCCACCAGTTTTGCAGCATCTAATGAGGCGTCACAGATATAAGAGGTGGCGTCAGCTATTTGTGATAAGAGGGCATCAGTGGAGGGGTCCTCTGATCCGATAAGTTGTGCTGTCTGTTCAACCCAAACTTCCATAGCCTTGGCAACCCAGGCTATAGCAAAAATTGGTCTGAAAGCCATACCGGCTGCTGTAAAGGTTGCCTTGCAGAATCCTTCTAGACGCTCGTCAATTGGATCCTTAAATGACGCTGCGTCTGCCACTGGGATAGTGGTGGCCTTGGAAAGTCTGGAAACAGGTGGGTCAACCGCCGGAGGGGATGACCAGAGATCAATGCAATCTTGTGGGAAGGGATAGGTTTGGGAGAAACGCCTGGAGATCTGCACTCTGTGATCAGGGGTTTTCCATTGGGATTTGACAATCTCCTCTAATTGCTCATAAGCCGGAAAGATGTAGGTGGCCTTCTTTTGTCTCTTAAAAATGTTTTTTGCCGGCTCAATAGTCGAATTAGTGTCTTCGAGATTGAGCGTTGTGAGTACTGCCTGTATAAGTCCCTCTACCTCCCTCTGGGTTCTGGGGGTGTCCTGATCTGGGTCAGGTTGGTCCTCTGAATCGTCACCCGAAGGAATTTGTCCCTCCTCATCAGAGGGGCTAAACTGTTCCCCTGGGGAATCAGGGGGCGAGGTAATGGGTCTTTTAGAGGCGGTAGGTCTGCTGTCTTGTGACCTGGTAGGAATAGACAGGCGTTCTAGTACCTTGTCTAAAGTCTCAGGAATGCGGGATAAATTCTGTAGTCCAGCAAGTGAGATGGAAAGGGCACGGACCAACTCAGAGTCTGAAGTGCTGGCAGTGTGGGCTGTGTTGGCAGCAGGTGGAGAGGGAGGGTGTCTACACGCTGTGCACACAGATTCAGGAGAAACGCTCTGAAATTTGGTGTTGCACACTGCACATGCAAGGTAAGAAACTTGTGCTGCCTTGCGGGAAGGTGCTGAGGACTTTGAGGTCCTGGGCTCCTCTGTTTTGTCTGCCATAACTCAGTGGCAATTCTGAACTCCTTGTACGGAATATATATATGTATATATGTTAACAAGGGAGGGCAGGGGATGAGCTGTCGCAGGGCCTTAGAATGTGCCTGTAAGAGAGAAGGGAAATGAGATTATTCCCAGCTCACTAAGTATATGAGCAGCACTTAGCTCTCTAGGCTATTACTGGCCCCAGCTAAATTACACCAGCCTAGTGCGCGTAGGCGCAGAGAAAAAAGAAGCATACTCGCCTGAGGAGCGGCTGTATAAAAGAACGGGCCAGCGTTGAGATGCCTCAGTCACGAGGAGCACTGAGACGCGCCAGAGTCTGCCGGCTGCTGTGCGAGGAACCGGAAGTGCGCGTTCCGCCTGATTTGGCGCCAGAGTCAGGGTGCGTGTCACTTGCGCATGGCGCCAGGAAGCAGAGGCAGAGAGAGCGGAAGTGCGCGCCAAGGGGAATGCGCTTAGCGCAACAGCGCTGAAAGAATGGAACGCATAGGGGAAGTGTGAGGTTACAGCCCCAGCTATGCCTTGGGAGGGGGAGAGGCGGATAAAGGTGAAATATACTCACCCAAACCGTCCAGCCGTAGAGTGCCCTGAATGATGGATTTCCCTGTAAAGATATAAGTATATATCCGTGCTTAAAGAATGTAGGCGAATAGCAAGCTGGTTCAGACCTCCGTGGAGCGGGGACCCAGCCACAGGGAAATAGGGGAGCTAGCCTGCAGACCTCCGTAGAGCGGAAAGGCTGTTGGGCACATAGATGTATAGGTTGTAACCTAAACAGCTGGTGGGACACTTGATTGCGATCAATGGTCCCATCTGTGGCATGATCTTAACCGTGGTCCTTGATCATCTGCTCCAGCCACAAGTTTTTCTGTGTCTTCTCCTCTGAGGACACTAAAAGAAACTGAATATTGTAGGAGGAGGCAGGGGATGAAGCCCAGAGCAGGAGGAGGAGCCAAAGGTTAACAAGTTAGTGTCCATCTCCAGCTGCAGGATCTTCATCCCCATGGTGCCTGTGTCCCCCAATTAGGCAAGAGAAAAAGTATGTGTAATACTGCAGAGATATGAAATGGGTGTTTGACAGAGCACAAAACATGAGTCATATGGTGAATGGCTTACTGTAAGGTGTGGAAATAGCGACCCATGCAAGGAGGAGACCGAGCGACACACAGCCAGGGAACAGCGGGTTACATGGCACAACCAGGGGGGAACTGTCAGACAAGAAAAGGGTCTTGAGTGCTGGATTATGATCAAAACCATCATTAACGTGAATAATTGCCAGACATTTCTGTGCAAGTTATTTATATTTGTATGGTTTTTTTTTTTTTGGCTCAAATAGCCACACAACATCCTACCCACTGGTAATTTCCGAAGTATGCCTCCATGATGTGGGCAGTTAAACAACAAAACTCCGATAAGCACAGTATGATCAGTGCTGCATTAAAGTCATTGACATTTTGGGAAGGATTTTTCCAGCAAATAAGAAGGTTTCTACCTAGTATAAGACACTGAGGGACAGGAAAATGCTCATCATACCTTCCTCCTTGGAGTTAGACATCTCTTCCAGGAAGCCAGCAAGTCCCACATTGTGCCTGAAACAAAAGGGTGGAGGTCTTTATTGAATACCAGCTGGGAGTACAGTTTATATCAGGGGTGGCGTTATATAAAGAGCACCAACCATGCATTCAAACAGCGCTTCCAGATTGACTCTTTGTGATGGATAAAAGCAGTTTTACTTGACAACTCCATCCGGCCAGGAGCCTTCAATGCATCAACGGGTATAGTAGGCTCTGGGATATTTACCAGCTGCAAAACAAATTACACTTGGTGTAACCGAATATGATCATGACCACTTTACTTCTGTTCAGGCAATATACAGGCATACCAGATTCCACAGACTGAAAGGCAGCCATGATAGTTGTCTCCGACCATTTCACCCACCCCCTTAGGCAGACAGCATTGTGCAACTCCTCCCTCACTTTGTTCCATGTTGAAATGATGGATTCTGGGGAATTGACGACTTGTCTAAGCAGTCAGTCTCAGGGTCACCTTAAGCCTTACCTCTTGCTGAGCCCCCGAAATTTTTTTCCCTATTGCATATGCTTCAAGTTGTAATTAGGGTGCACTGAAATCAAGATTCAGCCTTTTTTTCTACCAGGATTCAGCCAATTAAAAGTGACTTGGTGAACGGAATTCAAATCCTTAAAAATCATGTGACTTTTACAGGAAAACTTGTTGAACCGGGTTACCCTGTCAGAATGTTACAGAGCAAACCTTTTGAAATGAGAAATAAAAGTGTTATCGCCTATTCTTCTGATTAGTAAATATCTACAGTTTTTGTTATTTCCTGCTTTAAACAGGGCAAAATGTGAAAATTAAACTAAAGCAACATTCTACTTCCTGGTCCCAAAGAGCAAAGTCAAACAATGCAGCAGTCCACTTAGAAGCCTCTGTATTAATAAACCACTCCTTTCTTTGTGGACTGCTGGTTTGTTTGATTTTGTGTTTTGGATCACGAATAAAATATAATCAATATAGCATGGTTTGAAAACATATTGCAAATTTAATAATCCACCTTCTACGTGGGAGAAGTGGGACAATACAGACAGTCTTACCTCAGACTGGAACGTGGGTGGAGGATTGTCGAACCCCTTTCCCGCCACTATCTCGTTGTTAAATTCATAAAGTGGCAACTGACCTCCATCAAGGGGAGGAGGGAACAGATCGAGGGAGCACATCCTGAGGTTATAAAAAGGAAAGGAATTATATTAGTACAAATAAACAGGATTTACACAGACAGGCACCAGCGATCTTATATACAAAAAAGCACATTCAATAAATAAACTTTACCACTTTAAACAAATTCTGCCAACTGAATTAGGGATGCACTGAATCCACTATTTTGGATTCGGCCGAACCCCTGAATCCTTCGCAAAAGATTCAGCTGTATACCGAAACGAATCCAAATCCTAATTTGCATATGCAAATTAGGATTCGATTCGGCCGAATCCTGCTGAAAAAGGCCGAATCCTGGCCCAATCTCGAACCGAATCCTGGATTCAGGGCATCCCTAAACTGAATTGAAAGAAAAAGTCCCTCGGGCCAGTGTACATGACTTGAATCACTAGCAACTCAGCAACCGCAATAAATCTAACATTCCTTTTCATTTTAAGGACGATTTAACATTTTATCAATCTTCCCCTAATCTCCCTATTGCCTAATTTCTATTTTGGCAATAGGGATTTTATTTAAAAATCATTTGTTTTTTTGTTTTGCTGTAAAAATATTGCTCATTCAATAAGCTGGGCTTCCATATCTATTGGATGAGGGCAAGGCAAAGGGAGTCAGCTCCCTGCAAGGAAATAGATATGGCAGTGTAAATTTTCCAGCACTTGCCCTGTCCCTTCTATGCTCGTTTGCATAGTATCAATCTTATGGGCAGTCAGTGTGCCAGACACTATGTCAATGCATTGGGAAAAGAGAAAACATGCACACTGCCCTCTCTTCTAACTTGCTTGACAGATTCAGCCGCTGATCAATTACCAAAAATTCTAAGATTAATTTTTTTTTTCAGATAATAGAGTCCCTATTGCTAAAAATAGCCTGGCACAGCTTTTGGCCAACACAACACATTCCCAGCTCAGCAGTCGAGAAGCAAAGAACCCATATTTCCAGCGTAATACCATAATGCAGTGATCCCCAACCAGTAGCTCGTGAGCAACATGTTGCTCCCCAGCTTTTTGGATGTTGCTCCCAGTGGTCTTAAATCAAGTGCTTATTTTAAATTCCTGGCTTGGAGGCAAGTTTTGGTTGCATAAAAACCAGATGTACTGCCAAACAGAGCCTCCAGAAGATTGCCAGTCAACATAGGAGCCATCAATAGCCAATCACAGCCCTTATTTCCCTTCACCCAGGAACTTGTTTCATGCATGTGTTGCTCCCCAACTCTCTTTACATCTGAATGTTGCTCATGGATCAAAAAGGTTGGGGACCCCTGCCATAATGGTTTGCTAGGGTTGATGGGAGCTATAAGGGTTTGTAATCAGATGGATACCTGTACTGCCAGTGCTATATAAAAAACTATTGTAAAAATGGAAATCGAAGTGATTTGCCGGCTGCTTGATTTACAACTTGGCAGGCAGTAAAACTCAGCAAATTGCCCTGAATGGTGATTGTGGAAATGCTGTTGTACTAATGGGTCAGGTAATTAGAGTTTATTTCTAAGGACTAATTGCCGGCAACTGCACTGGCCCGGTCCAGCCAATCACCATTCAGCGCAATTTACAGTGTTTTACTGTCAGTACAGCTGGAAATGAAGCAGGCTGACAACCACTCAAACTGCCCCATGTGTCATCTCCCTTTTGGTTCAATACTTTCTCTGAGTAGCATCTGATTAGCATCTGTCATATCCCCCATCATTCTTAGCAAACCATTATGACATTACACCAAGTCTTGCAAAGTTCTATTCCATTAGCTGCCAATGACCCTCGTGTATCACGAAGCTAATGAAGATCTTAGGTGGAATTAGGACTGGCTCATTATCATCTTTATATATAAACTCATACCAACCAGTCACGGCCGTCTGCGACCCACTTACCTGCTACAGGCCAAACACCTCCGTGTGACACGGATTCAGAAACCGCGCGTGTCCCGTTTCTACATCATTTCCGGGCTACTTCCTCAATACGTCACACCCATCTCGCGGGGCAACGCTTTATGGTCTTTGTAGTTCTCATTCTATGAACCAATGAAATAACGCGCTGCTCTAACCGCCCGGGGACTGGCAACTTCAGTCAAACTTTGTGCTAATTGGTCAGGAGTAGTGACTAGTTTCTGATGTGGTGGGCGCGCCAGGCACCTCTCAGTTATATATACACTCATTGATTTCATTCCAAAATACATTGGGGCCCTTCAGAGAACATAGTTTTATTATATACGTGGATTAAATGTCATTTTTACTAGTTGGTTGGCATCTGTAAGACTTTGCTTGTGAGGGCTCATTTCAGCCCTGGAATGGCTTGTAGCAGACTGGGGTATTTCCTATCATGTGTCAGTATAACCTGAGGGGGACTATAAAGTAGTGTCACTTTATATTGGTCTTACAGCGTATTCCATAGTCCATAGAGTTTGCTGCGGGGTGTAACAGGCTAAATTCACTATTAAAGGGTTGTTCACCTTTAAATGAACTTTCAGTATGACGTAGAGAGTGATATTCTGAAGACAATTTGCAATTGTCCTTCTTTTTTTAATTTCTGGTTTTTGAGTTATTTAGCATTTTGTTCAGCAGCTCTCCAATTAGCAATTTCAGGGTCCAGTAACGTAGCTAAAATCTTCTGGGCCTGGGCGGCAAATGTGCAACCGAGCCCCCCATCACTCCTCTAGACGCACGGTTTACTTACCACATCGCAATCTCCAACCGGCCCCGAGGGGGGACGGACCCTGGTGCAAACTGCACTCCCTGCTCCCCTAGTAGTTATGCCACTGCTAGGGTCCAAAGTACCCTAGCAACCATGCTCTTGAATAAGAGACTGTAATATGAATAGGAGAGGGCCTGAATAAAATGCCTAAACTGGCCATAGACGTGCAGGTTTAACTTCATATCGGACGATGATCGTTCGATCTCCTGACCTGCCACTAGGGTTGACACCCGGCCGGTATTTTGTAATACCATTTACAAAATCCCCTGCCCGCCGATGAAAACTTACATTTTCGTCCGCTTCGGGCGGTGGCCCGCCCCTTTTGTGACGCTACTCCACATGGCCCACCCCTTTTGTGACGCTACTCCCCAATAGCTCCGCCCCTTTTGTGGCACCCTAATCGGCTCCGCCCCTTTTTCATCACGCTCCGCCCCTTTATTTTCCGCCCCACCATGGCCGGTAATTTTTTTTTTTTTTAAAAGGTGGCATCCCTACCTGCCACTAACCATTCAGATCAAATAAATTAGTAAAAGAACAGATCAGGCAATGTTCTGCCACAGCAGCAATCGTACAAAAGTTATGTCCGACAAAGCTGGTGACAGTCTCCCACTGATATTGTCAGTTTGGCAATACATACAGAGATATCATCGATAGCAGACACAAATTTTCTAACCTGTCCGATCAACTGATCGACCGATCGGCATCTCACGAAAAATGTCAGGACACTCCACACACGGCTCAAAAATCTGACGAAACTGAGATTTGTACGATGAAATCTTTGCATCTATGGCCAGCTTAAACAGAGCAATAATAAGCCTTATAGAACATTTGTTTTTTAGATGGGGTCAGTGTCCCCCCATATGAAAGCTGGAAAGACAGAAGAAGAAGGCAAAAACTATAAATAAAAAAAAAATTAAAACCAATTGAAAAATTCTTGTACATTTTACAAGCCCGTATGAGTTTCATGTATGTTGTCCCAAAGAAATTAGTGACTGACACAGGTGGCCTCCCAAGCTTTCCTCCACATGCAAACTTGCACCCAGTCTTCTCATCTCTATTTGCCTGCACATTATATAATTCTGGGAGACTGTAACAGGCCAACCTGAGAAGGAGACATTTAAGGGGCAGCCAAAGGGCTGAGCATCAAAAAAAAAAGCTGCACAGTTGGGAATGTCAGTAAACATGTTGCACCTATGCCTATGACAGTTGCAAGGTGGAAGCTTTGAATTTTATACCTGCTATCAACCTAAGTGACATAGAATCTCTAACACTGGCATAAAAGTACTCCCATGGCAACTCTGAGGTTTATACATTTTCATGCTATGCGTTTACTGGTAATACGTGATGTGGCAAGAGCAAAAAGCCTGTGGTACAGAAAGAGTAAATAGACAAGAAAAGTGAAAAAGTTGGGGGTACCAGTGTTCCACTTCTTTAAAGGAAAACTATACCCCCAAAATTAATTCTTGAGCAACAGATAGTTTATATCAAATTAAGTGGCATATTAAAGGGGTTGTTCACCTTTGAGATAACTTTTAGTATGATGTAGAGAGTGATATTCTAAGACAATTTGTAATTGGTTTTAATTTTTTATTATTTGCGGTTTTTGAATTATTTAGCTTTTTGTTTCAATTTGCATGTTAACCAATCTGGTAACTAGGGACCACATTACCCTAGAAACCATGCATTGCTTTGAATAAGAGACTGGAATATGAATAGAAGAGGTCTGAATAGGAAGACTAGTAATAACAAGTAACAATAACACTACATTTGTAGCCTTACAGAGCATTTGTTTTTCAGAAGGGAGTCAGTGAAGCCCATTTAAAAAGCTGCAAAGAGTCAGAATAAAAAAGTAAATAACTATAAAACTATAAAAAACAAATAATGAAAACCAATTGAAAAGTTGCTTATTCTATAACATGATAAAAGTTACTTTAAAGGTGAACCATTCCTTTAAAGAACCTTACCAAACTATATTTAAACACTATTTTTCAGTTCAGTTGTTTACACATTGCTCCCCAGAAATAAAGACTTTTTTTCAATTACTTGCTATTATTTATATTTTACTGTTTTTCCAAAACCTAAGTATAAAGTTGAATGTTCGTGTCTCGGCTAGCTATAGTAAGCATCACTCTATCCCTATGCCATAATGCTAATTACACAAGCCTAAATTTACACTAGGCTTTACTTTATCTTTATTTTTCAGTGTTCAAAGCCTTAAAGAAATGTAAGTTCACTATTAGAAGTTTATAGCGAAGGCTAAAGCCAACTATTCTGCGACAAAAGTAAATCATCTAAAAGTTTCCATTTGACCCTGCTGAACCACAGAACAGAGTGTCAGCCACTTGTCCTATGGCATGAATATTTTTCTTAGGAACATTGTTGCCTTTATCTTGGTAATAATCAGATGACAATGAGCACAATATAGTGCAAAGCCTACTGGGTCACATTGTCAGCCAATGCAATTTATTCTCTGCAGGCAACTAAAATTAAACTACTGGGATGTCAGTATTGAGCCGAATGCTATTACATCTCAGTTGATATCAGTTTATAGAGGTAGAAACATTATCATTTCTATAACATGGGTTAAATGCAAACTCTATGCATTTATTTTAATATCACCACAAGTATACTGATGATTTGCACAGAAAGAAATAGGATAATTTATACTAATGGCTTCCAAAGAGAGAGAATCACGGATGATCACAGCACAAATATAAAGAAGTCCCTGTACCTAAGAGCTTACAGTTTAGTACTTATATGCCTGGCAGTATACATTGTATTTACTCTGCACTTCTTTTCCATTGTATGTGTATTGTAGTAGTAAGTGCTATATACTGCATATACTGCACCACGTGTCCACTGGAAGTGCTGTTTTACCACAGAGGAAACAATTTAATTAACTGGCGACAGAAGGACCAGCCACAAAACCCTTGTTGGGAGGAAAGAGAGTGAGAGGAGGCGTGCTCGGGGCACCCAAGGCTCTGACTGCTTCTGTATCTACCAAAACACACATTCGCTCTTTCCAAGAGAGCCACATCAACTGACCTTGGAAACATTAGTCCAGGCTGCACCATAATAATCGTTACCTTTTGTACAGCCCTACTATGCTAAGAATAATACTTCTAAAATGATAGGCGATCATTGATTCCCCTCTATCAGCAATGGAAGATTTATTTAATATAGCTATGACCTCCAGCTGTTGTGTGTCGTTGAGTGGCTGAGGATGCTGGGAGTTCTAAGTTACTGGAGCTGGTCATTCCAAATCTTATGTGAAATATACAGCTCCCTGTTTATCCAATCAGTAAAATAAACACCCAGTAAAAAAAACATTTGGTGTCGTAATACAAGAACATTATTGAAAACATTTTATTACTTGGGGCTGCCATACTCGTTGCTCTCCTGAGGCAAGATAAAAGATCACCGTTGGTCTCAAATGAAACAATGTCTTGAGTGGCCAATTTATTATGGGAACTCAATGAGTGCTTGTGTGACAATAACTAGAAATACATTTTGTACAAGGCATCGTTCAGATCAGGGAGTCCCCTTGTATTACAGACGAAGAAAAAACCCATAGACAGCTTTTGCTCTTTTTACAATCTATAATTAGTGAAAGGCTGCAGAAAAGAATGTAACCTGCTAATTATATAACAAGTCTGACTTTATAGCATTCTTACTAGACGAAACAGCAGTCAAAACAGCAGATTATGAGCTACCCAAGACAAGATGATTAGTTACTTTACTGGGCAGTAGGAAATCCTATAATAGTGAATGTTATGCTGCCAAAGTCATCCTCAGGTACTCTCATCAGTTGAATAAAATAAGTTCATGATTCTGACACAGGCACTTACTATAAACTGTAGTTGCATTCAAGGAAAACCCTCAGCATTGCAGAAATCCTAACCCACAGATCGGTAGCAACCATATGTTTATGATTATTAATGCAAGACTGGTGTGCTTAAAGGTGGTCGAAACCCCAAAAATTAAATGATGTCAATGTAACCAGGGTCCCTATCTGAGCTTATTACAATGCAAATTACAGTCATTTTTTTTTTATTAACGGTTTCTTAGCATTTTTAGACTGCTACTACCATGCTTTTTGCTCAACTGGGAGGCAACCCTAGGGTTAATTTAATCTATATAGACAGTGTATAGACAGCTAGGGGCAGATGTATTAAGGGTCGAATATCGAGGGTTAATTAACCCTCATTTAGCGACTGGCGAATTAAAATCCTTTGACTTCGAATATCTAAGTCAAAGGATTTTGCACAATTCGTTCGATCAATTGATCGAAGGAATAATTGTTCGATCGAACGCTTAAATCCTTCGAATCGACAATTCAAAGGATTTTAATCCGACGATCGAAGGATTATCCTTCGATCAGAAAAAACTTGGAAAGCCTATGGGGACCTTCCCCTTAGGCTAAAATTGACTTCGGTAGCTTTTAGGTGGCAAACTAGGGGGTCGCAGTTTTTTCTTAAAGAGACAGTACTTCGACTATCGAATGGTCGAATATCGAGGGTTAATTAACCCTCGATTTTCGACTGGCGAATTAAAATCCTTCGACTTCGAATATCGAAGTCGAAGGATTTTGCGCAATTCGTTCGATCGAACGATCGAAGGAATAATTGTTCGATCGAACGATTAAATCCTTCGAATCGAACGATTTGAAGGATTTTAATCCATCGATCGAAGGATTATCCTTCGATCAGAAAAAACTTGGAAAGCCTATGGGGACCTTCCCCATAGGCTAACATTGACTTCGGTAGCTTTTAGGTGGCGAACTAGGGGGTCAAAGTTTTTTCTTAAATAGACAGTGCTTCGTCTATCGAATGGTCGAATAGTCAAACGATTTTTAGTTTGAATCGTTCGATTCGAAGTCGAAGGGTGTAGTCGAAGGTCGAAGTAGCCAAAAAAAACATTAGAAAATCTAACTATTTTTCCTCTATTCCTTCACTCGAACTTAGTGAATGGGCTCCTTAGGGTTGCTCTCCTAGCAGTATAAAACTGCTGAAAGCTGTAAATATCTCAGAAACCACTTAAAATAGCAAATGATGCTCCCAGGACTCTTTCAATGGCTTTTGAGCTAATGGCATTGTATGAACATTACCAAAACATGACTGTGAGTTAAATATGGAAGGAGAAGGTGTGTAACTTTCTTAAATACAATGTAAAGGAAGATGTAGTGGCAATAATTAGGCTGAAGTACAGTCCCTTAATAACTTTGAAGATACTACATTTTTTAACTGCTAAGCGAGTAAAATACCAGAACACCTAAGGTTGGCCAAGTAGAAATTGTTGACATTGGAGATGAGATGTTTAAGAGAAGGGGGGTAGGATCACTATGTTTAAAAATATACAGGTCAATAAAAAATAGAAAAATAAAAAAAACACCCTGCTTCTTTATTTGCCAGGAGATCTTTTCAAGGGACTAAGATCAGAAGAACGGAATGGAACACTTGAGAAAGGGCACTGAAAGCCCGAAACATGTTGTGTTTGTCGACAATAAACACTAATTCACAGCAGTAAATCTGTATTTGAGTGCTCTCCTCTTTTCTGGTTAAATACAGAAGAACGGAGGGTTTCTCTTAAACCTAAACCTTTTTTTCCCCAGTGTAAAATAAATCATACTTATGCTGAAAATACATTCAGACTGTGCTTTTCATTTTACAAATTAATTTTTATTAGCTATTTTATATTAGAATGCATTAATGGAGCATTGGTTTGCTGAGTTCATTTAGAGCTAATGAGCTCTGTATAAACAACTCCTTCACATCGCCCATTTGTTGTTGCGGCTTTGTCCGTAATCTGTGCACTAACTGAAAGATTGAAATAGGAAAAAAGTATGTTCAGCACAAGCCCTGTTCATTGTACTCATGTGGCACATGGGGTATAATGGTAATTTACGGTACAAAAATAGATTTTCCCATTTAATGCAAATTAAAATAATTTGGTCAATATCTACCGTATTCAGGATTATCTAGATTATATAATGGAAGCTTTAACGTGGTCTACATGTGTCTTTTTTCAGCCTCAACTACTATCAATCTATGATGGTCAGCAAAGAATTCTTCATGTATTAAAGCCACGAATTAGAAAGTACAAGTTCTTAACTTTTTCCTAGAGATATTTATAGCAGTTACCTACAACCCAGCCACTAGAACCCTATGCCTTCTCCAGTTTCATTGACTATTTTCTGCAGTGTCTTGCCATTTTCAGACATTTCAGATAGATTTCCCCCTTCCTGTGGCGAGCCTCTAATGTTGCATTATCGCTGGTTTTGGGTTCCTCTCTGACCGAATGAGGCGTCTGCTATGACTTCCAAAACCAGTTTTTATTTCATTTTTATTTTCTTCTGCCTTTCGGTCTGATTCATTTTTTTTTTTTTTAAACCAACTTCCCCACATAGTGCTATTCTTGGTTGTGCGGGAGAATGCATTTTTTCGATGCCAGCAACCTTTAAAGGGATACTGTCAGAGTATAGCATGCTTAGTTCTGACTTAAGACAACTGAGGTCATTCCCCAGTTTTATTGTGGCAGGGAGCAAAATTGAAAAACCAGGTGCAATGCACAATACTTTTTGTACTTTGCACCCCGCACTATACATAAAAGAACTGAGGTTGGTATCTGCACTCCTAACCGACTTTTTTGTTGTTTCAAGTTCTGATTTGAGGTCCAACATTTGTTCAGAGCCTCCTTAGCACATAACAGGTTTACAGGAATTTAATCAGTAATAGAACATCTAGGACAGTAAATAATTAATCCGATAACTCACCTGAATTGACCCTCAGTCTGGAATTTCAGGTGTATCCAGGAGATAATATAGGCATCATATCCAAATTTCACCCTGGCTATCCTTCTACCTGGGCCCCACAAGAACCACTTGGCTACAACGATGAACTCATCGATGCCCAGCTGTTCCTAAAGATTTGAAGGTAAGAAGTTCAAATGCTCCTTCATTACAGCTTAATTGTAAGAATACCAGCAGTAGTAACCCAAATTAGTGACGACAAAGCACTAGTGATGTGATCTGTGGGCCAGCCTGATATCAGTGGGTCACAGGCCTGGACTGGCAATCTGTGGGTTCTGGCAAATGCCAGAGGGGCTGCTGTAAGTTGCCATAGACTATTTAGTAGGCTGGTGGGCAGCTGTTTGGGCCTTTGTGTACTTGAAATGCCTGGGCCTATTTTGACTCCCAGTCTGGACCTGGTACAGGGCGGGCAGGTTTGGGCCAACTTCTGCAAAGCTTCTTCTTCCGGCAGCATCTATAGGCGTGCTCCTGCCCCACCCCCTTTCATGACATCAGAGATGGTCAGGCCGGGTGCAGGCCTATAAATACAAGTGCCGGGCAAGTTTTGTGTGCGAATTGGTTCGGGTGGGTTAGGGTCAGGTGTGGGTCTCATTTTTGTCGACCTGTACATAAGTACAAAGCACCTAAAAAGCACCTAAAACCTCCATAAATCTGCATTACAGCCAGCCATAGGGAGATGGTGAGTTTTGTGTAGTGTTTGGGGAGGCTAACTAAAGATATTTCTACACAAATAAATACAGTGCTAATTCCATAAATAATGCCCCTCATATGACATGTTAGTATAAATACAGTGTCCGTGTGGTCAGATGCAGCCAATCAGCGGTTAGCCTATACTAGTTTAGTCTAGATATAATAATATAAACAAGCATGGTCCTCTCACTTACGTTACTTCATTCAATTTGATTGTATCACATGGTACAACTTCATCAGTGAAGTCAAAACACATCTAGATAGAAAGGCAACTTCATTAAAACTCCTTGGTTTGTGTGGGCGAACAAGTAATGGGCAGGTACAGCAACTTTATCTTAGCCACTGAGAGGTCCTCTCTATTTCAGTTAAATGGAAAGCACGCCGTTCCTGTAGTGTGCAGGGCTGACAAAGTAAATGAAATGCTGTTCATGGTTTTACAGAAGCCGGGGAAGCAAATCATTCTTATTTAGTCTCAGTTCATAAAAATGCTTCTCAGAAATACTGTGGAACATGTTACATATTTTAGAATAATGTTTGTATTCCATTTATTTGCCAGTTAAAGGGGAATCAGCCATAAATATAATGTAGTTTGTCTGTGAAATTACACAGTAATATATTATTTACATTTAAAATTTGTATTTGTTTATCCAGCACCTACAAATAAATTATTTCCTGGTAACAAATGTCATATTTTATATAGAGAAGGGTTATTCTATAGTCCTTAGTTGTCCTTTAGGCTGTCAATCAGGAACTCAAATGGCCTGTTGAAATAGTCCTTGTGGGTATTATCATCCTCTCCTATCCAGAATCCTTGTGTCGACTTAAGTGCAGGCACACTCAGCTAAGAATGCAAACTACTACGTTTCTTCGGCAAAAGTAGTCGTCGCTGGGCGACTAATCTCCCCATCTGCCACCACCCTTAGAGAGCTCTTAGTAGCATTTGATCCCTATTTATTCATGTGTAAAAATTAAACCCACAGTATACACAGCTTATCAGTTATCTGCTGGGAAAAGCTGATGGTACACAAGGTTAAAGGAACAGTAACATCAAAAAATTAAAGTGTTTTAAATTAATGAAAAATATCATGTTGTGTTGCCCTGCACTGGTAAAACTGATCTGTTTGCTTCAGAAACACTACTATAGTTCATATAAACAAGCTGCTGTGTAGCAATGGCTGAAATTAAAAAAAGGCTATGTGGAACAGGTTAAATAGTGTATAACAGATAACACCATTATGTTCTACAGAGCTCATCTGCTGTGTAACCTGAGCCTTTTCTCTTTTGAATGGCTGCCCCCATTGCTACACAGCAGCTTATTTATATGAACTATAGTAGTGTTTCTGAAGCAAAGGCACCAGTTTTACCAGTGCAGGGCAACACTGCATTATATTTTTATTACTTTAAAACACTTTAATTTTTTAATGTTATTTTGTTTATTAGTTTATTAGTAGTTGATACTGTTCCTTTAAGACTCACCTTCAGAGGAAAGCTGAGCCTGGGTTCTCTGGGCCATCAGCTTAAACATGTGTCTTTTTGTATGGCTGCCCCAATGGCTACGTAGCAGCAACTTTATATAAACTATAGTGGTATTTCTTAAGCACAATTTTTATAACCAGTGCAGGGAAACAGAACATAATATTTAAATGCATATACAATGCAACATTTTCAGTGTCTGGTGTTTCATGCTATTTCATGCTACAAACAACTGAGCACAGAGATCTGCAGCAATTCTTTATTCTTTATACTTTTGCACTTTGCACACTGACTTCAAAATAGTAAATGACCCCTAAGGACTTTTCTTTACTCACTTCCCATATGGATGGCCACAGGCGGTACAGTCCAGGCCCTAAGTTGTGCCTCCTGAAGTGGCATAGCCTGTTCTCGCTCTGCTGACCCACTGGCTAGCTGCTGACCCCCATTACTCTCTGGTATTGCCTGAATAGTTCTGGGAGATTAGCAGTGACATAAACTCTTGGACATTGAAAGGCCAAGATGGGTCGACACTTTGCCAAATTGTTCCAAAATGACCAGTGCAGCATAGCCATGTGTATGACAAAACTTCATAGTATTCTAATAATATGAAAATTAAGTTTGCCTGTATGCGGCCATAATAAAAGCAAAGAATGTATCTAGACAAATATAATGGTATGTCATATTGTATATTGTGTAGAGTGCAGAACAAGACCTATATCTCCACATCAACATTATCTATAGTGCAATGCTTATTCTACTACAACCTGGTACTGTAGGTGTTTAGTAGATGCCTGCTCATAGTACATTTTGTACTGAAGTGTTAGATCCTTGTATCTGATGAAAGAGTTTTCTTTTCTTTACAGCCAAAGTTTTATCTCCAATAGCTGTATGAGTAATAGGTTATTGAAATTTCCCATTTATATATAAAAACAATTCTTTTGGAGGAATAGCTTATTGTTTCTTTAACGGCTTATCTGCTACAGATTCTATGGAAGTGACTGGACCTGGTCAAACTTTATTATTGTGCTTTATTACATTGGCCAAATTCCATTCTCCACTATAGGAAAACTGTGTTTGCTAGTAGCACATAGTTCCAGCAACGACATCACTAAAAAGGGTTAAAGGCATTAGGAGCAGCAAAGCTTTCTGTCTTTATTCTGACACCACCGTGAATGTGATTTCTTTCCTCTGCAGGGTTGCTCCCTGCCAAATTGGTTATTTGGGCTTCCCTAATAGCAAACAATCCAAAAATGGCTAGCACACCCAAACAAACCTGTATACAAATGATCCTTCTGTTTCCTTTTTCCTAATGGGAACTACAGCTGTGGGGACTAAGAAATCATTAATTTAGCTCAGCGTTTCAGAACTCAGGAGCACAAACAGGCAATGTTTCCCTTCCGGGAACCGAACATATAGACCTAATAAATGTGCAGCATTCAGATCCTTCCTCCTCTGCCAATATAACCCACATGGAGGCACCCACATATGATAAACATGCGTAAAATAACCACGTGTTAAATGGAGATATTTTTATTCTAATGCATTTAATTAGATATAAATATTAATGTGGTTACACGCAACTGCTACATCATGGGTCATCATTTGCTCGCCATATAGTAGGCATAAAACTGTGAATGCCAAAGATACCAAACACCTCGACCTATTTTTATGACACAGAGCCAGGCCAAGGCAATACTACTTGGCCCAGTGCCCCCCTTTTGTTCACTTACCACCCCCCCAGTAACTTGCTGGTTCTCTCTCTCCTAATTGTGCCCCCTTCCCACTTGCACCCCAGGCACCTGCCTCTGCTTGCCAACCCCTAGTTCCTACACCAAATCAGGTCTAGACTGGGAATCAAAATAGGCCCTAGCATTCCAATTATAGAGAGGCCCAAACAGTCCCCACCAGCCCACTAAAGAGTGACTTTCTATGGCATCTTACAGCAGCCCCTCTGGCATTTGCCAGAACTCACAGACTGCCAGTCCGGGCCTGCACCAAATAACAGATAAATAGTGATTAAACATACAGACATGAACATTTTAAAACAGCATTCTATTCTGTAAATGCTACACATATTATTATATCTTACAATAAAGAGTTTAGATCACACAACTGAAGTTCTCCATACATACTGTTGTCACTAGGTGGCATTCTCCTACAGAAAATTTGAGCATTAATGTTATTTCACAAACACATACATGTACACACATACACTCACATGCTGCCATTATTATTAAATTAATTGTAAGACGTGATAAATGTATAATGCAGAAATTGTTATCGTTTTGAGTTTCTTTATTCTCTACTTTACTCCTTACTTGATCCACTAGTCTAAATTTCCATCAAACACCATTTCTCAACCACGAAGCATCCTAAAACAGCTACCGCCCACTTGCACTACAAGAAGCCTTTTGCACACAATTTAAACATGGACCTCAAATTCAACAATTTGTGCCTCTCCATCTGGAGGTGGCTTGGCTGGTTCCTCTGAGCATTGTACAGCTCATGGCGCCACGCGGTGGTAAACTTCAGAACAACCACAGCCCTTGAGGATGCCTGCCAAAGACTTTCAGCTTGTACACAGTCCAAGTTTGCACAGGAAAGGGACCAAGAATAAGGTGAGTTGGTTACCAGAGGCATCCAGCCACCCAGGCAGTGAAATCCAGCTCAGGGGAAAAGCACATGGGGGAAACTCTAATTGTGGCTTCTACCATTATTCTGCAGCTACAGTCAGATTTCACTATACAGTGCCATTGTGTTTCATACTGGAATTATTTTTAAGCCACACTGACACAACCATATAACTTTCGGGTGCCACCACCAGAAACTGATTATTTTTCTACTAAGGCCAGGGCTGTAATGTTTATCCTAAACTTTTGTTGTTACAGGTGTAGGACCTGTTTATCCAGAATGCTCAGTTTTGGGGTTGGGATTTTCCAAATAAGGGGTCTTTCTATAATTTGGACCTTACACCTTGTCTACTAAAAAAACATGTAACCATGAATACAGCATAATAAGTTTCTATTGCCTTCAAAAAGGATTAGTTGGGATCAAATTCAATGTGCTATGTTATTAATACAGACAAAATGGATATCATTTAACAAAAATTTAAATTTTTTGATTAAAATGGAGCATATGGGAGAAGCTTTTCTGTAATTTGCATCTTTCTGGATTAGTGATGGGCGAAAAATTTGTGATGCATGACAAAATTATTTCGATGCATGTCAATTTTTACACGAGGAACAATTTTTGCATGCACAACTTTTTTGTCCAAATGCATTAAAGCCGATGGGCAGCAAAATAATTTTGACGCGCAACAATTTTTATGCATGCAACAATTTTTACATGTGCAATCTTTTTCTCCAAATGCATTAAAGTCAATGGGCATCAATATTGTTTTGACACGCAACAATTTTTACATGTGCGACTTATATGTCGCAGCTAATTTTTTTTCCGGCGAATTTTTGCAGCAGTTTAATGAAACAATTTGCAATGTGGATCCATGCCTGGCAGATAAATTCGCCCATCACTATTCTGGGTAACAGATCCCTTACCTGTACCATTTAGGCACCTGAGGGCCACCCCCTAAAGCTGTTGTAAAGAGAACAAAGGGCTACTGACTCTTTGACTCCTTCTCTGGTGAGAATAATCTAGAATCAAGACCGAGAATAGAAGATAAGTCCATATGTAACTGAATATAGGGAAAACAGCAGAGGAGCTACAACTTTTCCAGAAAAAAAATATATAATATTTTTACTGCACTGGTCTCGTCATACTTTTTTTTACACTTTTTATTTCATGACAGTAATCCTTTGACTAATGATTTGCAGGTCCTTAAAAAAGTATTAGGTCCCAATGGCTGGCCTTTGCACACATATGACCACCAAAAACTGTTGTACTCCTAACCTCAACCACAACCATCGTACAGTCTGGAACGGGTGAAGGGTATGAGCATTATAGTACCCAAACTGCAAGCTTGGTGCAGGTGTTGTAAGATAAATAAGGAAGGGTAAACTGGAGGTACATGTGTTGGTCTGGATTGGGCTAATCTATGTAGCAATCCATATTAATGATGTTTTGCTACTAAAAAGTTATATAGAACCCCTAGGCATCACTACTATCAGGCTGCTGTTTGGAATAATCAGTATGGCATCTCAATGCATTGCTGTCTGTGGGAATCAATGCTGTACAATGATTGTTACCTGCTGCAGTTGCCCAGTACAAATCTAATACATTACTACTCACATAGTAGCAAGGCTGGATTTAGTTGTGGTAGTGCCTGGGGCAAAGCATATGATGCATTTCTTACATAATCTACAGCAGGGGTCCCCAACCTTTGTTACCCATCAGCCACATTCAAAAATAAAAAGAGTTGGGGAGCAACACAAGCATGCAAAAACCTCCTGGCGAGCCAAATAAGGGCTGTGATTGGCTATTTGGTAGCCACTATGTGGACTGTCAGCCTACAGGAGGCTCTGATTTTCAGGACTCTTGGTTTTATGCAACCAAAACTTGCCTCCAAGCCTGGAATTCAAAAATAAGCACCTGCTTTGAGGCCACTGGGAGCAACAGCCAAGGGGTTGGTGAGCAACATGTTGCTTGTGAGCTGCTGGTTGTGGATCACTGATCTACATTATATAATTGGGATCCCACTGCCTTCAGCTGTAGGATAGTGCTGGAAGTTGAACTTCAATAACACATGAAGGTCCATATGCAGGGTTACAGATTAGGCTTGGGCAAATCTGAGCCGTTTCGTTTCACCAAAAATTCATCCATTAAAGTCTATGGGCATGGAAAATTTTTGAGGCCCGGCAAGATTTTTTTTTTTATGCGTGACGCCATACAAGTCTATGGGCGTCATTTCCATGGCGAAACAAGGAGAAAAAATTTGCCCATACTGATATAAAATGTCATGTTTTGGCACCAAAATCCCCTTGTAATTGCTAGTGCTTCTCCCAACTCTACTGGCAGGCTAAACCCAACACCTTTTTGGTGATGATTTATATTTCAACATGATTAGGGTCACCTCCTTTTCTACAAAAAGTGATAGTCCTTACTAGCTGTATTATATTTCTAACGCTGGCATCCAGTGTCCGTCTTACTGGCATTATAACAGTGGCCAGGTGATAACCCTAAGCGCAACACCCAATTCTTTATTAGAGAGTAGGCCGCAGTTCTTTGGCTGTAACTTTTAATAAGGAACAGTGTTATCCTCCAGCGCACATGGTCCAAAACCCCAAATGGAAGCTTCACAGAGCTAGGGAGTCTTGTGGCTTATTTTATTTTAACTCCAGAAGGCGAGGGAGAGCCGCACTCTGAATCAGGGAATGGATTAGCCTCTGACACACCACCAAAAATGTCAACAACTGCAATTAGGAATCCCAAAATCAAAAGCAGCTGTCAGAAGAAAGGGGGGACCAGTGCCAGGTGTGGGGGAAGGGGAGTCTTGGGGTTTCGTTGTTGTCTCTATCTTGCCTTTCATCTGTTCTACTGTTTCACACACAGATTGTTTCAGAGCTTACAGTGTGATTAGGAGGTAGAGTGGCTGATCCCAGGCACAGTGCAGCACAGAGGCTAGGGCAGGCTTCTGGTAGCTGCATTGATTGATTATTGAACATTTAATGTTGGAGCAGGGCATTGTGGTTACAGAGCCTGCTTGGCTCATGTTTAAATCTGAGATGTTTGCTCTGCACCTCTGTATTAAATGAGAACTATAGCAAGGAGAAAAAATAGCAGTCTAGCTGTATAACACCATCTGTATTGGACTTCTATACCAGCCCAAGGCCTTCTCAGCCCTTTAGCTGCTAAGATCTGAGCCTCCAAAGATGCCCCAGTAGCTCCCCATCTTCTTTTCTACTGATTCAATGCACATGCTCGGTCTGGGCTGGGCTCATTTACCTGAGCTTAGGCACTGACTTACAATATAATCCAGTCATCCAGTCGCTCATGAGTAACATGTTGCTCACTAACCCTTTCGATGTTGCCCTCAGTGGCCTCAAAGCAGGTGCTTATTTTTGAATTCCTGGTTTGGAGGCAAGTTTTGTTTCTGAACTAATTAAAAGGGTGGTCCCCCTTTTTTTATAATTATTTGCCTTCTTCTTATGACTCTTTACAGCTTTCGGATGGGGGTCACTGATCCCATATAAAAAACGAATGCTCTGTAAGGCTACAAATGTTTTGTTATTGCTACTTTTTTATTACTCATCTTTCTTTTCAGGCCCTCTCTTATTCATTTTCCAGTCTCTTGTTCAAATCAATGCATGGTTCCTAGGGTAATTTGGACCCTACCAACCAGATTGCTGAACTGCAGTGGCCAATTGAAGTCATGGTTCATTACTCTTATATGGCTGGTGAACCTCTGGGATGATACAGTGAATTCAATATGTCAAATTTTAACTAGGGATGCACCAAATTCAGGATTCGGTTCGGGATTCAGCCTTTTTTTAGCAGGATTTGGATTTGGCCGAATCCTTCTTCCTGGCCTGAACCGAATCCTAATTTTCATATGCAAATTAGGAACGGGAGGGAAATTGTATGACTTTTTTTCACAAAGCAAGGAAATAAAAAATGTTTCTCTTTTCCCACCCCTATGCAATGCAAATTAGGATTCGGGTTCGGTATTCATCCAAATCTTTCGCGAAGGATTTGGGGGTTTGGCTGAATTCAAAATAGTGGATTCGGTGCATCCCTAATTTTAACCAGTCTTTGTTAGGTGCTAATTCTCTTTTAAGTGCATGTTTTGTCTTCTTTGAAAAATATGTTTTATTAAATACTTAAAATTTTCAGTGAGCATCATTTGTAATTATTTTTTATTTGTCTTTGTGTAAACAGCTGTGAAGTGTACAGTATATGCAACTCTCGCACAGTCAAAATATACCCAGTGGCAAAACCAGTTACCTCTATATAAGAGGAAGCCCATTCCTCCAACTTCTTCATGCTCTGCTGTACTGATTACAAGAGAAACTGAGGTATGTAATTTATGTGGACCCAAATACAAGTAATAGTATGAAGGCCCTTGTCTGTGTTATTCCTACACAACTTATAGAGTCCCATCTGCTTAGTCACTACAATGTTGGCGTGTTACGGTGTTAAGGTTCCCCAAATAACAGCTTCTTAGTGTTTGTCTATACCCTACAGTTTTAGGACTACCTGGCCAAATTCTTGTACAGTACTAAGCCCCCCATTATCCTTACCTAAACCCTAGCCCTAACCCCAATCTATTTATTAATATTAGGTATTTATAAAAGTTATTGATGAACTCTCAATCAACATAGTTCAGACCAACAAGCCCACATGCCCAACTGATGTAACAATTCCTTATAGATAACTGTGCAACTTACAAGGACTAGGGCAGTGATCCCCAACCAGTGGCTTGTGAGCATCATGTTGCTCACTAATCCCTTGCTCCCAGTGGCCTCAAAGCAGGTGCTTATTATCTAATTCCTGGCTTGGAGACAAGTTTTGGTTGCATAAAAAACAGGTTTATGGCCAAACAGAGCTTCCTGTATGCTGTCAGTCCACATAGGGGTTACCAAATAGCCAATCACAGCACTTATTCAGCACCCCAGGAACTTTTTTCATGCTTGTGTTGCTCCCCAACTGTATTTACATTCGAATGTGGCTCATGGATAAAAACTGTTGGGGACCCCTGGGCTAGGGCAAGGAGGGTTGTGAACCTTTATAGGAGAGACAAGGAGATATGGCTGAAAGCTGATTGAGAAGGGCTGAAATCCAATGGGGAAAAACTGAGCAGGGTGCTGGGAACTGATAGAGAATAGAGGGGGTATAAAAGATGATGAGTTGTGTGAATGGCTGGGGTGTGACAGTGGGAGTTGTGGGACAAGGACTTGGGTGGAGGTTGTGAACTATATACCACTATATGTTCCAGGATTTTCTGCATCTGTTGACTGGATAACTGTTTTGCCTGGAGATGATTACTGCAGTGACTCACAGCAGCCTTGTTTCCTTAGCACCCTGTGAATAAATTCACTAGTGCCAGAAAAGTGGTTTTCATTTTGAAATGTGTAGTGATAATAAAATGGGAGATTTATGAGAGACATTTTGTTACTCTCAGTTGTTTGTATTTTGAGAGTCCTTTACTGAAAGATTTGAATAGCCCTGTATGATGTTTCTTTGCAGTGTTAGCTGCACCTCCAAGAGCTTTACACCACTGGGCCATTTAAGGGTGCCAATCACTGTATTGACATTGTGCCTGCTTACAGATTCAGCATTGCTGTCTCCTCTTACATCTTGTTGGGAATTAGAATTTGGATCTTTTAATGCTTTTCCTGTCTGGTATCATGAGATGGGTCTGATCTCTTCTAGTGTCACTGCAGAATATTTGTGCCTCAGAAGGGCACCTGTGAACATCTGTATTTTCTGGTGATGCCATATTATGCAGGAATACAGCCTCTCTCGCTGGGTCCCCAGGGCCATTGCCCTTCATTTTCTGTTGAGCAACACAATCCTGTATTCATGAGATCACACTGCAACCCACTCTGTTTGGGACAAACACAAGGTCAGCACAGTGAAGCCTAAGAAGATATTCTAATTTCAGGCAGAAAATGAACACAATGTGGCATAATCCTAAGCAAACCAAGCAAAAAGCATCTGTAGCAAAACCACAAAGACCTGGGCCTAAGGTGGCACAAATTAAAAGGTGGAATGCTGCCCGAGCGGCACCCGGTGTTTTTTCCTGTTATTTGAAGCTACACGTGCCCTGTCGCCTGTGATCCTGATGTAGGAACAAAGGATGCCCATGCGTGCGATCCTGTGGCAGGAGGGAGGGAACACAGTAGTAAAAATAACTATGGCTCCCGCACACCCTAAAGCAGTGTTGGACTGGGACACCAGGGGCTCACCCAAAAACCTTTGACTAGGGGCCCACTCTCAGTACTATTATGCTTCCTCTCCTTACTTAACCTCTATTCTCCTAGTCTCATGTCTTTACATACTATAATCTATTATTCCATCTATTGAGCCACTTTGTTCTCATAGAAATAGGGAATGGCCATGAAATAGGCCAAATGTCTAGCAGCATAAGGGCCTACTGACACCTTGGCCCACCAGGACTTTTCCAGGTATCCCGGTGGGCCAGTCCGACACTGCCCTAAAGTCAAATAGAGGAACGATACCTGATGCACTAAGATAGAGGATCGGAAAGCTTGACATTTAAGGGTGCCAATCATTGTATTGACATACTCTCTGCACATGTTCCAATAATTCTCTTTCTATGTATTCATGTTTTGGTGCCAAATGTCATACATAATGCCCCCTTAACATACGTTTGCAAGCTGGCTTCTGCTGTACTGGGCCTGGACTTGGCCATAGTTATTCTAGGTTTGTCAATATAATATAAATGCAAGTTATACACTAAATGGCAGTGTATTGGGAGTTTCCTTAAATGAGAAGGATCTAGGGGTCTTTGTAGATAACACGTTGTCTAATTCTGGGCAGTGTCATTCTGTGGCTACTAAAGCAAATAAAGTTCTGTCTTGCATAAAAAAGGGCATTAACTCAAGGGATGAAAACATAATTATGCCTCTTTATAGGTCCCTGGTAAGGCCTCATCTGGAGTATGCAGTGCAGTTTTGGAATCCAGTCCTTAAGAGGGATATAAATGAGCTGGAGAGAGTGCAGAGACGTGCAACTAAATTGGTTAGAGGGACGGAAGACTTAAATTATGAGGGTAGACTGTCAAGGTTGGGGTTGTTTTCTCTGGAAAAAAGGCGCTTGCGAGGGGACATGATTACACTTTACAAGTACATTAGAGGACATTATAGACAAATGGCAGGGGACCTTTTTACCCATAAAGTGGATCACCGTACCAGAGGCCACCCGTTTAGACTAGAAGAAAAGAACTTTCATTTGAAGCAACGTAGGGGGTTCTTCACAGTCAGGACAGTGAGGTTGTGGAATGCACTGCCGGGTGATGTTGTGATGGCTGATTCAGTTAATGCCTTTAAGAATGGCTTGGATGATTTTTTGGACAGACATAATATCAAAGGCTATTGTGATACTAAGCTCTATAGTTAGTATGGGTATATAGAATTTAATTAAAAGTAGAGGGGTGTATGTATGGATGCTGGGTTTTCATTTGGAGGGGTTGAACTTGATGGACTTTGTCTTTTTTCAACCCAATTTAACTATGTAACTATGTAACTATGTAATATTGCTCCTGCCATTGTGCCTGTTTACAGATTCAACATTGCTGCCTCCTCTTACATCTTGTTTGGAATTAGAATCCTACATGCTTGACTAAGGGTTGTGACCCCAAAATGTTGCACTCTTGCATTAAACACGCAAGGCAATCTTGTTTGCATCAATCCTGTGTACCTTTGGATTTCTTTCTAAGGAGAGAGGGACTAACAGAGGACACTGGCCTCAAGGCGCCCTCAGCAGAAATTCAGCCCTCTACCCAAGATCAGAGGTCTGCTGTTATTTTGACATTTTCTCCCGACTGTCAACCCAGTTTTTAATATTCTAAACAGAAATAAGCAGAGGCACGTATCAGTAAAATACATATAATTATTATTTATTGAACCACAAAATACAAATAAATAAGAAGTTCAAATAAAATAGACTCAAAGTTAAAGTTACACACACTTAAAATAGAAGGTCATCCGTTAACATCAGTTTATTAGGTAAGCTTTGGGGGTGGTAACAAATTTGTAGGGGTCTGCCTAGTAAGGGGTTTGTATGCTTACTTGCCTGTGACCCCTAGAGAAAAATGCATTGTGTAGCACACTGCATTTCATTTCTGGTACCAATGGTGCAGATATACTTTCCCATGCTCTTTTCCAAGTACATGCTTGGCCTGTTGAAATTATTTTTACTCTCCTGACTGGTGAGGGTGTTGGGGCTTAGAGTTTAAAGGAGAACTAGAACAACTTTGGCCCTGCACAGCCACCCTTCCCAAACTTGAGCAACTGCTCCCTAAAACCGCTCCTTTCTACTCTCACTAAGGCAGAGTTTCGCAGCTGGGTTCTTCTTAGCACAGACTGACGACTATGTAAATAGGCACTAGAAAACAGAACTAGATTGGCTTTTAGTGCACATACCCCTTTTCATCTATCAGAGCCAGGAACAAAGGTGAAACAGGCAAACAATACCCACCAACCCCTAACTAAAGGGGAAATCTCCATTTCATATACCGGTGAAATGCATACATAACCTTCCCTGGCTCCTTGTTTTGCCATGATCCAGAATTCTTCTTATTCTGTTCTCAGCGGGAGATTGGAAGAGTTATGGCTTTTTTCACTGTTATTACTAGAATGTGCAACGTTGTGCAGCAATTACAATAAAATCAGTTTTCTTGTAATACTGCATAAAATGTATAACCCGATGTGATATAACTGTAACTGTGTGATTATATAAAATGCATTGTTACGTTTCCTAATGCAGACCCAGGTCCTTGGTTCAAACGCAAAATATATTATGAATCTTATTTCAACCAATCGTCTGTATGCAAGACATTCAAATAGAATACTCTGGGTCGACTATGTTTGTATTGAAAACATATGGACAGCCATAATCACATTAGAGGGGTCATACATTTCACAAAATACACCTTAACATCACGGGATGCAGGAATGTAGAAACAGGAACCTGTGGCTGCCAGGGGGACTCAGGAGCGTAAATTTCCAATGTAGTATTTCACGATGTGGAAGTTCTATATACATTATACATATTAGACAAAAGCCAGTTTCTGGAAAGTATGGGGCCCTAACATGATTTTTCTGTGTGGCCTACTAACTTCTAGTTACTTAACCTTATAAAACCTTATGTTTTTAGCAATACATATATTTTTTAAAACACGCAAAAAAACCTCTTAAAAAACAAAGTAATGTCTGTGGGAAATACATCTAATTTTACAGGTAGCTAATCATGGTAATGTATGACTTCCCCACAGCTTACAGTACAGAGTGCAATATTAATAATACAGCTTATGAAAGTGCACTTCAACATTTCCACAGCATTAACCCATTTACCATCAGTGGGACCCTCTGTGGTTTGCACACTGGCCCACGCACAAATGGAATCAGAGAGGACGAGCTTGTTTAGCACCACTATGGAATGCAAAATATTAAAGCACTTACACATTCAAGCACAAGGCACATTGCCCCCTCTCTTTTGTCCAAATGAGCAGTTAAATGAAAGAGGATCTCTATTATGCCTTCAGTTTAAAAATAAAAATGGATAGTTATTAAAGGAAATGCAAACTGCTCATGGTTCATTGCTAGAGTCCATAATCGATGGTGTCCCACTGCTATTTATTTTCCATTCATTTAAAGGGAAAGTAACACTATAAAGTAAAATGCCCTATGTAGCCTTACTACAGAACACAATACTATATAAAATACTTTTAATTTTGTTTTGCTGGGCCTTTGGGGGCAGGTCATGAATATGTATCATGCCAACACCGAATGCAATAGTCAGGGTGGGGTTTTGTTTAGCATTTTGACATTATAATACAGAAATACCAAAACCTGAATGTTGATTTGAATGAATAATTTTCTTTTCAGGTGTTTAAATCATTGCCTGACTTCAAACACAATGCTAAAATGTTAAAATTCCACCCTGATGTGCTGGGAACAATACATAAAAGGATCAGTGACACCAAAAAACAAATTGTCTTGTATACATATAAATAAAAGGGGCCATTCATGACCATGGGAGGCACAAGTGTAAGGGCACCGTACAACATTTTATTGCTGGCAGAAAAATGCCAGAACCTAGCCCTGCAACCTGTAATTGACTATAATGGAAATCTGCTGGCAGTTGTCCATTATACTCAACAACAGGAGACACATATGAGATCTGGCATTTTTATACAGAGAAAATGCTACAAGTCATGTATTTCTTAAAATATTTTGGTCGGTTAATTCAAAAACAAAAAATTCAATAAATAAAGTTACATGAAACAACAATGAAGAAAACTGTAAACTGTCTTGGAATACAAATGAAAGTCAAATGAAAGGCAACGTTTAAGGTTAACTTTCCCTTTAATGCGTTTCTGCTACCTCCCACTGTTAGCAAAGAGTTTACACATGAATAGGAAAACTGAAATCAGCTTCGCTCCTCCATCACCATAAAACCATTCCATGCATTTGTGACAATTATATAGAATACCCAAGGGAGTAGAGCACAGGGGTTGTTTTGATCAATTGTGTGTATTCTATTAAGTGGCATGGCAGCCAGTTTCCACTTCCCATTTTAGGTAATAGCACAAGAGACCCCCTCTGCTCATATTTTATCATAAAGAATAAAGATCATACAATAACACTATTTTCACTTGTACTGGATGCACCTCTAGTGCTACAGGGGCTTGTTTCAGCTTCATGAACCATTGGGTTACACTGTCCGCTAAAACCCTGGAGGTGGAGGGGGGTAGTAGACCAGTTAGCTCATATTTCTGAATGTGTTGAAATTAGATTCCCTATGTTAACACTATAAATAACTCATCCTCTTGTGCAAAGAACACACACTACCAGGGGGAATACATTTTGCAAATATTTAAACGATACACAGTTTACACACTGCCTCCATTCTGGCTCAAGAGCCAAGAGTTTAGGCACAGTCTTTAACCTATGTTTGTCCTTCACTTTTCCCATCTTTAAAAAGGCGGCCTGCATCACAAAGCAAGAGCACAGCTGCTAAGGTGTTTTATAGATGCCGTACAGCTCTAATAAGCCTGTGGCCTGTTTTGGAAGTTCTTCAGCATCATATTTCTAACAAGCCTCCTTGGCCAGGGCTACCAGATGCTCTTTCTTGGGTACCACCGGCTGGTGAGCTTTCGGATAATACTATGCCTTTTTCGCCACAGCTCTCGCCCACTGCTCCTCCATCTCCTTGAACTCCATCATCTTTTGCTGCTGGCTGATCAACATGGCTGCGCTGGTGTTTGCTTAAGTGGTCGCTGCGAGTGAACCTTTTTGCACAGAGTGGGCAAGTGAACTTTTTCTCACGTGTGTGGGTGCGCACATGGCGTTCAAGCTCATCGCTACGCGTGAAGCGTTTGCCGCAGAAAAGCCAGTTGCAAACAAAAGGACGCTCTCCTGTGTGCCAGCGTAGGTGAGCTTTAAGATGTGAAGCTTTACCGTACACTTTTCCACAGCCAGGGATGTGACAGCTGTGCACCGGCTTCCTCTTCAGACCTGCAGCAGAAGCTCCTAGTCTCTCCAGCTCCTGGCAGTTTGGACAGTCACATGTCGGACGGCCAGAGTTCCCATATGATGTTCCCCTTTGGGCCTTTAAAGACCCTGGGCTTTCTAGCAAGGGGTTAGCAGCCAAAAGCTTTGGCTTGTACATTTCTGGGGCCAATGTGTGCTGGGAGGATGACAGGAGGTGTGAAGATGGGGATGGGCTTGATGAAGGAGAGATGGAGGGAAACCCCACAGAGGGGTATGTGGCAGGGGTAAGAGTGGTGTATTCTGCACTATATTGGGTGCTCATGCCTACTGGACTTGTTACAGGTGGCATGGAAGCTGCCAGCCCATCCGGCTGTGACTGGTTTCCAAGCCAGTTTGTATTTGGATGCATGTCCCACCATGAACCACCACTGCCTGGGGGTGAACTAGACAGAGAAGGATGATGAATGCCTGTTTTGTACCAAGAGCCATATGGATGTCCCATATCTAATGAAGTGTACACGCCAGGCACACACTCTGCTGGTGAGAGACTCTTGGGTTCTTGGCATCCTGAAGAGGAAGGGAAGGAATGAGAGAAAGATCCAAACTCTCCTCCGTAGTTTGATGATGCAGGGGGGGTCCCACATGACGTCATTATATTGCTTCCCCCTAAGTATGTAGAAGAATATCCATCCCCCATTAGTTTTGAGGCAGTGAAGTCATTGACTTGGCTGTATGGCTTCTTCACTCCAGATTTGGCTGAAGCTGTTGAATCCCTGATAGGGCTGGAACCCCCAAACTTGTTACAGGCAGCAGTGAGCATTGCTAAAGGGCTGGAAACATAACGAGCTTCTTCCTAAAAATGAAGCAAAAGACTTGGAGGTTAAAAAAAACATGAAGAGGAAGATAAAAGGCCCTAAAGTTTATCTTGCTTGGGATCTATTTGATTAAACCAAACTTATAATGTTACTACAACAAACTCCTAGGTTTACCTAACAGATGGATCTTTGAATGGAAAATTCATAAAGAGAAACTATACCCCCCAAGCAGCAGGTCTCCAAAAAAATATATCACGTACAAAACAGTAAAATACTCTCATATTTAAAAAGCATTGGCCTGTACACATACTGGGTGGATTTTGTTGTGAAAATGCATACTCATGTCCTCAACCTGCCCTATGTGTGCATTGACAGTCAGATGCAAAAGGCAGTAAATTGGTGGTTTCTTCACTGACTTAATACCATGTGTGACACTAGCTGGCAGCCAGTGCACCAAGTGGGCGGATTGCGAAAAACAGAGAAAACAACATAGGCTTCCCGTCTCCTCTCTATAACTACCTCCCATGGCATTCTACAGTGGACCTCTGGTCATACTCATGAAGATGGTCACTGTCTTGACTTAGTTTTCACCAAACACTGCACCCCCAGCTACTCACAATATCTCCCTTCCCACTCTCTGACCACCATCTGATCTCGTTCTCACTTTCTCATGACGTCTAACGATCCTACCACTAAAAGAGTACTACAGAGAAAGCTACACCCCACTATACTTCCAGCCCTCACAGCCACACGCAATACTTCACCCTCCTTGCACACTTACACCCGTGACCCTGATTATCTTCTCCACAAATTCAACACCTCTCTGACCCTGGACCTTCATGTTCCTCTCATCCCACACCAAAAATGAGCCTCTAATCCCAGACCCTGGTTAAACGCCCCACAAGACTACTTTGCTCCTGCACTCGCTCATCAGAACGACTATGGAGAAAATCTTCCTTACTTTATTAAATACAAGTTTCTCCTTTCTCTTTCAGGCTAAACATTACTACTTCTCTCAACTCATTTATACACATAAAACTAACCCTCTGAACCTTTTCTCCTGTTCGGTTCACTCTTAAAACCCCAGCACTTTCTGTTTTCACATGCCAACAAATTGCAAACCACTTCCAACCTAAAGTTGACCCGATCCACCAAAGCATTACCCCCATCTCTTCATATGACTTTCTCCCCATCAGTACAATTCTTTCTAGAGCATCCTTTGACTCCTTCCCCTCCCCAACCACCATCTGTTCTCTTGATCCCATTCCATCACACTTCCTAAAAGATCTGTCCTGTACTGTTGCTCCTGCACTAACATACATTTCCAACTCCTCCCTCTTAACTGGTATATTTCCATTCACCATCAAACATGCTCTTGCAAAAAAATCCAGATGCACACCTTTTTGTTAGAGTTTTATCAATAGTGGTTTATTAAGCCCATGTACATCACAAAAGGGCAAACATTTCGGACCACTCCGGGCCCTTTATCCAGGCATAATAAAAACCTTTTGATACAACTCTAACAAAAAGGTGTGCATCCGGATTTTTTTGCAATTACTCTACTGACCCTAATGGGTAAGCACCCTGCACTTCAATACGTGTTATTCATTGGATTGGATTGAACTCTCCATCATCGTGCATCAAACATGCTCTTGTCACAAGTATACTCAAGAAGCCTGCCTCTGATCCAACTTCCCTTGATAACTATAGGTCAATCTCACTCCTGCCTTTCCCCTCCAAGCTCCTTGAACAGATTGTTTCCAACTGACTGATGAACTTTCTGCATACCAACCATCTTCTTGACCCCTTTCAGTCTGGGTTTCCGTGCAGATCACTCTACTGAAACGGTTCTACATCATCTCCAAAAGCTTAGTATCAGTGGTTCTGCTTTACTATGGTTGTCATCCTATTTCTTCATGTGCACCTTCAGTGTAACAGTTTCTGGCAATACCTCTCAACCTATTGATCTCTCTGTTGGGGTGCCCCAAGGGTCTGCCCTAGGGTCTTTCTCTCTTTACATTTTCTCTGTTGGTGACTTCATCACATCTTTTGGGTTCTCCTATCACCTTTATGCAGATGACACACAGTTGTTCCTCTCCTGCCCTGATCTCAACCCTGCTGTTCAGGCAAAAACCACGCAATGCCTTACTGCCATTGCATCTTAGATAGCTGCTCAGCACCTTAAAGGAACAGTTCAGTGTGAAAATAAAAACTGTGTAAATAGATAGGCTGTGCAAAATAAAAAATGTTTCTAATATAGTTAGTTAGCCAAAATGTAATGTATAAAGGCTGGAGTGGACAGATGTCTAATAAAACAGCCAGAATCCAACTTCCTGCTTTTCAGCTCTATAAATCTGAGTTAGTTAGCGACTTGAAGGGGGGCCACATGGTACATTTCTGTTCAGTGAATTTGCAATTGATCCTCAGCATTCAGCTCAGATTCAAAAGCAACAGATATGAGCCATGTGGCCCGCCTCAAGTCTCTGATTGGTTACTGCCTGGTAGCCAGGATAACCAGTTAGTGTAAACCAAGAGAGCTGAAAAGCAGGAAGTAGTGTTCTGACTGACATGTTATACATCAAATCACTCCAGCCTTTATACATTACATTTTTGGCTAACTAGCTATATTAGAAACATTTTTTTATTTTGCACAGCCTATCTATTTACCAAGTTTTTATTTTTACACTGAACAATTCCTTTAAGCTTAACATGTCCAAGACTGAACTGCTTATCTTCTCACTAAAACCTGGCCACTCCATCTGTTTGACATTACAGTTGAAAATGTCACCCTACATCCAGTCCTGCAAGGCAGGTATCTGGGTGTCACTAGACCCATCTCTCACTTTCTCAGCCCACATCACATCTCTCACCAGAACATGCCATAGTGCTGGATGGGAGCAGTATTGACACTGCACAGAGCAATGGTTCCAAAACTGATGTGCTCCCCCCCTCATGGGGTTCAATGCAGTGGCCTGGATGGGCTCAGCCTAAAGGCCATTTAGGAGGATATTTGGGGAGATTGTCTGTTTATGCTCCTGGATACTCATGAAAGCCCTGCTGGAATGTCAGTTGGGGTGAAATATCCTAGATATTCTTGGAACTATATACGAAACACTGCTAATACAATATTATCATACATCTATAACCATATTATTAGCTAAGGGGAGCCCTGAACAAATGTTAGACCTCAAGGGGGATGGGACTTCAACCAAAAAAAGCACAAAATTCCCCTGGCATAGAGCTTCTTACAGCTGGAAGTGCACACAAGGGAGTACTTTCTTTAAAATGAGAAACATTACAAGGGTATACATTTCCCTTGAATTATTCAGAAGGGCTATTTAAAGTGAAGGTGCAACAGAATAATACAGTTACATGATTCCAGTGTGATGTGTAACTCTGCAATGGTAGCAATAAAGAAAACTGGTCTAGCAGCTAGAGATACAATACCTTTATTAACTGTGTCCATGTCCCAATATAACAAATTTACTGCTACAAAAATCTAGAGGAAGCATTTCACTTTCATACTCTTCCCTTACAGCAACACACCTCTGTCTCATGCACTTGTTTCCTTCCCCGCTTTATTTCTGTACATCTACTCTTCCTTATAGATTGTAAGCTCTTCAGGGCAGGGACCTTATTACAAAAAAAGTTTTAGTACTGTTTAGGCACTAACTGAACAAGCTATACAATGTATCCTACAATAATTGGGGCTATTTGCCAAATCTTGCTATTCAAGTAGATGCTTTAGGCTTTCATTTGATATCTCATTATAGATATGCTAATTCTGAAGTTCCTGTTCTTTGTGTCTACACACGCACTAGGATCATTATATACAATATCTGACATGATATCACACGTCTCCATATAGCCAAAAGGGACAATCTCCCTCAACTAAATTAGTCTCAGATAGCTTTAATACTTTACTCTTCGTGCTTACAACCTAGAATTAGGCTCTTTGTTAAAGGGTTGTTTCACCTTTACATTATATTTTAGTGTGTTATAAAAGGCTAATTCTTAGCAACTTCAATTGGCCTTCATGTTTTCCTTTTTATTTAGTTTTTGAATTATTGAATTATGATCAAAGCCTTCAAAGTTGTCACAGGAACTCCCCATCTTGGATTTTTGTTAGGAGTGTCTGCGGCACTGCACATGCTCAGTAGGCTCTGGGCAGCTATTAAGAAGCTAAGCTTAGGGGTCGTTGCAAATCATCAACAGGAAATGAGGTTTGTCTGTCATATAAGCGGATGCTACAGGGATGATTATTGCATTTTGATGCTAATGGTGCTGGTCTCAGAGCTGTCATGTAATGAAAACATGATTAATTAGCCTTGTATTGTGACTTATGCAGAAATAATGGTGGGCAGCTACTGTGTGATCTTTGTAGGTACAGATCTTTATTGCCGTGCCTTGGGCTGGTACAGAACCCTAAAACATCATCTGCAACATTTCGGCTGTCTACTGTACCATGTAACACAAAAAAAAAAATCACATTATATAAAGATATCTGAGTTCTTGCAGACCTGTGGGGCACATTTTTATGTGGGCCTATGCCCCATCCCTACTTATACAAGGGCGGCGGTTGGGCCATAAATAACTAGGGACTTTTTTTTTTTTTACTTTTTATTGCTCACAGTTTTGTATATCTGTTAAGAAACCCAAAGCTGTTAAATCATGTTTAATATGTTTAATGTTTAAGTGCAGCCTCTAGAACAGGAAAAAGATATTGTGGCAAATGTAATTGCATATTCAGCCATGATAGGGGAAAAGTATAGGAAATATAGGATATTTTTCCATTAACTGTATCCATTAGGAAGCGCTCAAGGCAACTTGTTGGTATGGAAGGACTGATATCAACCAATAACCACCGGCAGCCCCTGTATGAAAAGTTTCCAGCTCGGTTCAAAGGTTGTTAATTATTTAAAAATATATCTGAGACTATTCCAATGAATCTGGTGCCCACAAACCAATAGCTTTCACTGGAAAGGAATCAACTCCCATTGAGAAACTGCGGCTGGCAGTTTGTCTAAAGCTGACTTGAAAGCCTGCCCCTGTGCCCACAGTCCTGGTAAATCCATTACATGTAGGACTGGGTGCTACTTACACTCACTTTTTTAAAACTGGGAAAAAAAAATGGGGAAATTATCTTTTGCTCTTGTTTATTTCTCTTGAATACAGAAACTACTACTGCTTTTCTGACCAGATTTGGCCTCTTACATAGATGAAAAAGGTTAAATAAATCCTATTTGTATCTCAAATGTACAAAACCATAATTTTCATTACATTTTGCCAACCCATAACTATGTGCAGACAAAACATACTTATTACAGTGTGTCTCCCGCTAGCCAAGAACACACAAGGCTGCATTCCCATATACAGGACTGGAGAGAGATTAAATGGGGTCTCAGGGCAATGCAGGGAGGCTGGGGATTCCAATTTCAAAAAACAAAAATGAAAGTAAGTTACTTTATGTATTCCTCCAATGGTTGTTGCACTACAACTTCCAGAAGCCTCCAACAACCTTCAAGATGTTAGAGTTGCAGTTGAGCAACAACACCATGGGCTTGTAAAGAGAGTCTAGAAGTAGTTGTACAAGCAATAGGTAATTCCTACTTTTAGTAAGGGAATCTTTAGTATATATTTTATAGAAGCCTTAGTCTTCAATCTTCCTTTCTATAAATCAGACTGCAAAAGAAATGATCCCTAGTAGCCCACATGGCATATGATAAGATAATACATTGCTGTGATTTAGCAGCACAGGTATGGGACTGAAACCCGTTATCCAGAAAGCTCTGAATAATGGGAAGACCAGCTCCCATAGATTGATTTCCCTTTTCTCTGTAATAATAAAACAGCACCTTGTACTTGATCCCAGTTAAGAAATAATTAAATTTGGAGGCAAAACCAGCCTAATAGGTTTAATATAATGTTTGAATAGTTTTTTTAAGTAGACTTAGGGGGTACATTTACTAATGGTCGAATATCGAGGGTTAATTAACCCTCGATATTTAACCGTCGAAGTAAAATCCCCCAACTTCGAATATTGAAGGATTTACCGCATTTCCTGCGATCGAACGATCGAAGGAAAAAACTTTCAATCAAACGATTAAATCCTTCGAATCGAACGATTTTCCTTCGATCAGAAATTTGTTAGATAGCCTATGGGGACCTCGGTAGGTTTTAGGTGGCGAAGTTTTTTTTAAAGAGACAGTACCTCTACTATCGAATGGTCGAATAGTCAAACAATTTTTAATTCGAATAGTTCGATTCGAAGTCGAAGGTCGAAGTAACCAATTCGATGGTCGAAGTAGCCAAAAAAAACATTCGCAATTCAAAGTATTTTTTCTTCTATTCCTTCACTTGAGATAAGTAAATGTGCCCCTTGAGGTATTAAGATCCAAATTATGGAAAGACTCTTATCCAGAAAACCACAGGTCCTGTGCATTCTGGATAACAAGTCCCATACCTGTATGTACAGAACAAATTAATAGCTACTGTATTGTTGAAATGGAACTCCAGCATCCACATCCAACTAGTAAAGCACTAAGATGGGCTATGTCTGCATTGCAGAATGATATTCATCTTACAAAAGTAGCAAGAGCAGGACCTGGAGTACTAATAGCAATATTTTATCTCAGTAGCCCCTGTACACTCTAGAACCTAATGGGTTAATTAGCATTCCCATTAGTGAAAGTCTCCTTATAGTTGCACCATCATACAGTGCAAGGTGTTTACATGAGTGGGCAGAATACCAATCTATATATGTCTTCCTCAAATAATATTTTGCGAGAGATTCTGGGGTTTTTTGACCTCAGCATACAGGCTTATATTTGCTAAGCCAGCGTCTGAGGCTGCTCATTATCCACAGAATTTCAAGCATGTCCCTATTGGTTTTATACAAATTATTTTTAATGTTTCGTGATCCCACCCAAATGCATCCCCACCTTCAGCTAAGGGGAGCAAATTTAAAAATATCCCAGAGCACAAAGCTTGGTTTTTAACTTGCCTGGTAGGGCTTTTAATAAGTTTATATTTCTCATATCATATAATGACCATTCATTTTCAGTGATAAAATTCTGTTGATATACTGATTTTTCCAAATTTTCCCTGTGAATTTTAAAGGGGTAATTGCCATCTCTTATTGCTTATTACTGTGTCAATATAGACAGAGAATAGCCATGGCTTCCTTTAGGGAACGCTGGGCAAACAAGCCTTGCAACATCCCATTATACATAAGGGGGCACATTTACTTAGCTCGAGTGAAGGAATAGAATAAAAAATACTTCGAATTTCGAATGTTTTTTTTGGCTACTTCGACCATTGAATTGGCTACTTCGACCTTCGACTACGACTTCGAATCGAACGATTCAAACTAAAAATCGTTCGACTATTCAACCATTCGATAGTCAAAGTACTGTCTCTTTAAAAAAAACTTTGACCACCTTCAAAGATCCCCATAGGCTTTCTAATAAATTTCTGATCGAAGGAAAATTGTTCAATCGATGGATTAAAATCGAACGATTATTTCTTTGACTAAATCTTCGACTAATAGCGCTAAATCCTTCGACTTCGATATTCGAAGTATTTAACTTCGACAGTCGAATATCGAGGGTTAATTAACACTCGGTATTCGACCCTAAGTAAATGTGCACCATAAAGTACAGTTTTCACACTTTCTTCTGTGACTGCTGAAATATAAAGCTACTAAAGTTTTTTTCTGTAAGCTGAACAGTGAATACATTCTGCTGCTGCTGCCATCTTGTCTTACTATACCCTCTCTTCCACAGTCCCATGGAGTTTAAGTTTTAATATAGAATGTCCTTTTCCATTGGTCTTCATTTTTTATGTTATAGTTTTTTTTTATTATCTGCCTTTCTCTTCTGTCCTTTCCAGCTTCCACATGGGGGTTGCTGACTCCGCCAGGCATAAAGCCATCATTCGACGAGGCCACAATTGTATTATTGGTACTTTTTCATTCTTATACTTCTATTCAGGCCCTCTGCTATTCATCTTCCAACTTCTCATTTAAAGGGGTGGTTCTATGTCATAGAATAGCTAATTCTAAGCAACTTTTCTTGTTTATAGTTTTTGAATTATTTGCCTCTTTCCAGCTCTCAAATGGGGGTCACTGACCCCATCTAAAAACAAATTCTCTGTAAGGCTACAAATGTACTGCTATTTTTACTTTTTATTACTCACATTTCTATTCAAGCCCTCTCCGATTCATATTCCAGTCTCTTATTCAAATCAATGCATGGTTGCTAGGGTAATTTGGATCATAGCTACCAGATTGCTGAAATTGCAAACTGGAGAGCTGCTGAATAAATAGCTAAATAACTCAAAAATCCCATGAAAACCAACTGCAGATGATCTCAGAAGAATATCACTCTCTACATCATACTAAAAGTTAATTTAAAGGTGAAAACCCTTTTTAAATCACTGACTGGTTACCAGGGTGAATTAGATCCTAGCAACCAGACTGCTGCTGTAATTCTAAGCTGAAGAGCTGCTGACCAAATAGATAAATCAAAAACCAAAAAAATTAAAAAACAAAGATACATTCTCAATGGATTCTGGGAGCTGCAGTTTAACAACAGCCGAATAAGGTTTATCTTGATAAGATGACATTATTATTAAAACAACTTTAGCTCCCTTACATATCCAAGCAAGCTTTAAAGCTACAAAGATCAGCCGCATCTGACTTGCATGACAGACTGGTTTTGCCAGTGGTTTCTCCAGATAGGGGCAAGCAAAACAGAGTCTCCAAACACAGTAGCCCGGGATACAAGAAAGGCTTATAGAATAAACGTTTCAAATGTTTACATATCCATTCTAAATCTGGTACCGGACTCTAAATATTTACCCTACAACCAAATGGAACCATTTAAAAACTGCCAATAACAGCAGTCTAAAACAAATTGAAATTTGGGGAAAAAAACCGAATGCTCACATGAACAATATCAGCCAAATGTGACATGGAAATGTATTTCATTTATTTATAAAGCTCACAGTTGTCTCTGTGTCCATAATTTGTTAACTGAGCTGTTATTAGCCAAGGTTTATTGGTACTGGATTTTGCATTGGAAATGAAATAAAAGGTGGAATGTTGCTACTGGTCTAATCCATACCTCCCAACATGTTGGAAATAGAAAGAGGGACAAAAAGCTTATCTTAAATTGTTACGATTGCTTTTTTATTATCTTAAATTGTTACAAAAGTATCTACGTGCACTTGCTTTATGTTCTGGGCTCTCTGCAAAAAGTCAATTAAGTTAGAAACATTGTTTTTCTGATTATTCAGTGCAGGAGATCAAAGAGAAAGTCGGGACATTTCAGTAACAATCCGGGACTGCTGTCAAAATCGGGACAGTTGGGAGGCATGGTCTAATCGCCTACAGTAACATCAGGAGGAAGCATTTACTGTTTAAAATAGGGATGCACCGAATCTAGGATTTGGTTCGGGATTCGGCCTTTTTCGGCAGGATTCGGATTCGGCCGAATCCTTCTGCCCGGCTGAACCAAATCCTAATTTGCATATGCAAATTAGGGAGAGGGAAATCACGTGACTTTTTATCACAAAACAAGGAAGTAAAAAATGTTTTCCCCTTCCCACCCCTAATTTGCATATACAAATTAGCATTCATATTAATTTCAGTATTCAGGCCGAATCTTTCGCAAAGGATTCGGGGGTTCGCCAAATCCAAAATAGTGGATTCGGTGCATCCCTAGTTTAAAAGCAAACATCTTATTGGTTGCTGTCGGTTACTGCACCTGGGCAAAGAAGTGCCTTTTATTACATACTGGGGTAAGACTCGTCCAATATGACAGTTTTATCTCTGGCCCAGCTGCACACAGAAGTATTTTTAAGAAATGGCAGATATGTAATGGCATCCTGTCATAACGCACACTGTCAGACACAAGATTTTACCCAGAAAATGCACACTTAAGCGAACAAAATACCACATCTGACATTAGCCTAAAAAGATATTTCTGTCTCCAGATGCACCACAAATAAAACAGAACTTGTCGGTCCAGGTATATGTATAACATAGGACTCAAAGCCACAATACTAAATTGTTACTTCCAATCTTCTGACACTCTAGAGCAGTGATCCCCAACCAGTAGCTCGTGAGCAACATGTTGCTCTCCAACCCCCTTGGATGTTGCTCTTAGTGTTCTCAAAGCAGGTGCTTATTTTTGAATTCCAGGCTTGGAGGAAAGTTTTGGTTGTATAAAAACCAGGTGCACTGCCAAACAGAGCCTCAATGTAGGTTGATAATCCACATAGGGGCTACTAAATGGCCAATCACAGCCCTTATTTGGCACCCCAAGAACATTTTACATACTAGTGTTGCTCTCCAACTCCTTTAACATCTGAATGTTGCTCACGGGTTCAAAAGGTTGGGGATCCCTGCTCTAGAGTTTGTTTTTAAACAGCAGAGCCATAGATTGGGTAATTATGATTTGTTAGTTACTCTCTCCATCTTGCCTTACTATAACTGCCTGTCCATAGTATCAGCCCCTTTGCAAAAATTATTATCCCACTGCCACTATAGTGATTGTGTCTACCTTGTATACCTGCTATCTCACAGCCACAGTCACTTCCCAGAGACTATTATCCCACTGATACTATATTCACCATCTCTCCCTACTATACCTGCTATCCACAGTCACTCTCCCTTCCCAGAGACTATTATCCCAGTGTTACTATAGGCACCATCTCTCCCTACTATACCTGCTATCCCACAGTCACAGTCCCTTCCCAGAGACTATTATCCCACTGTTACTATAGGCACCATCTGTCCCTACTATACCTGCTATCCCACAGTCACAGTCCCTTCCCAGAGACTATTATCCCACTGTTACTATAGGCACCATCTGTCCCTACTATACCTGCTATCCCACAGTCACAGTCCCTTCCCAGAGACTATTATCCCACTGTTACTATAGGCACCATCTGTCCCTACTACACCTGCTATCCCACAGTCACTCTCCCTTCCCAGAGACTATTATCCCCACTGTTACTATAGGCACCATCTCTCCCTACTATACCTGCTATCCCACAGCCACACTCCCTTCCCAGAGACTATTATCCCACTGTTACTATAGGCACCATCTGTCCCTACTATACCTGCTATCCCACAGTCACTCTCCCTTCCCAGAGACTATTATCCCCACTGTTACTATAGGCACCATCTCTCCCTACTATACCTGCTATCCCACAGTCACTCTCCCTTCCCAGAGACTATTATACCACTGTTACTATAGACACCATCTCTCCCTACTATACCTGCTATCCCACAGCCACACTCCCTTCCCAGAGACTGTTGTGCAATACATTTACACATGTTGGAATTGTGATTAGAAATATATTAAGAAGTGGGTTTAGTAAACATGTAATCAAAGATGTAATTTAGATGTTTAGATGTGTGCTTTCACTTGCTCTTCCATAGGCCTCTAACACGGAAAAAACAAATGTGTTCATAAAGAACTAACAGGGTGCTAAGTGAAAACTTTTTTATAAAACTACAGGCTACATAGTTTTACGTCATAATCATTTTATCATTTACGTTTAAACTGTAACTGATATTTATGCATTATTTTCACCTCCCATAATTAGATAGCTGCTCTGTACATATGATGTAAAATATTTGTTCAGGTCGTATGAAACCATGTTATTATTACTAATTACCGCTTACCCAAATGAAGAGTGTAAGCTCTACAGTTTGCCATGAGACTTCTCTAATATATTTATGTATGGTCATTTACTAAGACTGATTAACACTGAGGGGTCTCAGACAAATTCTTTTTTGCAGAATGAAAGAAAATATAATTCTAAGCAACATTTCACTCAAGATGCACATTCACAAAGTGTATAAAGTTATTTGTAATTGTAATTGCTACTGATGGCCGTATCTATCTGGTAGTTAATATTCTCTGCACTTATGGTTCTGTCCCCTGAAATAATGTAGCAGAAGCCAGCTGATTAACATTACCGGAAGAGGAATAACTTCTACTACATTGTTTCAAGAGTCAGAACCAGAGAATAGAAAGCGATACATTGACATTTACAAATACTGTAACTTTGAAATTTGATTACAACTGCAATTTCTTTTGTTATGTAACGATGGAGAGCATGGAAACAGTGGAGATACCCTTTAAAGGGGTGGTTCACCTTTAAGTTGATAGAAGGACCAATTCTAAGCAACTTTTCAATTGGTTTTCATTATTTGTTTTTTGTAGTTTTTAAATTACGTGGCTGCTTCTTTCCAACTTTCAAATGGGGGTCACTGACCCCATCTAAAAACAAATGCTCTGGCAGGCTACACATTTCTTTTTATTGCTATTTTGTAATACTCATCTTTCTATTCTGACCTTCTCTCCTATTCTCTCCTATTCTACCTATTCTCTCCTATTCATATTCCAAACTCTTATTTAAATCAATGCATGGTTGCTAGGGTAATTTGGACCCTAGAAACCAGATTGCTGAAACTGCAAACTGGAGAGCAACTGAATAAAAAGCTAAATAACTCAAAAACCACAAATAATAAAAAATGAAAACTAAAAGCAAATTTTCTCCAAATACCACTCTCTACACCATACTAAAATTCAAAAGGTGAACAACCCCTTTAAAGGGGTGGTTAAATTAACTTTTAGTATGTTATAGAATGGCCAATGTTAAGCAACTTTTCAACTGGTCTTCATTATTTATTTTTTTATAGTTTTTCAATTATTTGTCTTTTCCAGCTTTTAAATTGGGTTCATTGGCCCCATCTAGAAATCAGTTGCTCTGTGAGGCTACAAATGTATTGTTATTCCTACTTTTTATTATTCATCTTTCTGTTCAAGTCATCTGTTATTCATATTCCAGTCTCTTTTCAAATAAATGCATGGTTGCTAGAGTAATTGGGACCCTAGCAACCTGAAACTGCAAACTGGAGAGCTGCTGAATAAATAGCTAAATAATTATAAAAAAAAACACAGATAATAAAAAATAAAAAGCAGCTGCAAATTGTCTCAGAATATCATTCTCTACAGTGTACTAAAAGTTATCTCAAGGGAGAATCCCTTTAACAAACTGTATTTTGCTTTGTGGAGGGTGATAACAATCAGCAAATCCCCTTTTTTAAGAATTAATGTAATCTGTGAACCAATGATGTGCGGGCCGGTCCGATACCTGCGGGACCCGTTTGGCTGACCTGGCACTCCTCTTCGCGGGTGGCGGGTGTGGGTTGAGCTCTTCTCCTGCTCTCCCCGCCCACCACCTTCAAATGCTGGCTTCCAGCTTTCCAGCCTCACGCCTGATCACTCCGCACCTTTTGTGACATCGTCGGCAGGGCGGGTCTATATAAGGAACCCGGATGCGGGCAGTCGTAGGTGGAGGGAGGGCGATTCCGGTGCGGGTTTTATCCGACCCGCACATCACTATTTTGAACCCCTCCTGTGCCAGGTCAGTTCCTGGTGAACTATGTTTCTTAAAGTGGTTGGTCACCTTTAAATTAACTTTTAATATCATGTAGAAGAGAGTGATATTCTGAGACAATTAGCCATTCTTTAACATACTAAAAATTAACTTAAAGATAAAGCACCCCTTTAAGGGGTTATATTTGAAAACACACACACACCAAAATGGTGAATTCACTCAATAAATGTGCTCCTACAAATGCCATACAAGTGGTGGAATGTAACTGTGGCAAATTCTAGGTCTCCTAGATAAATATGGCTGAGAGAGAGAGAGAGAGAGAGAGAGAGAGAGAGAGAGTGTTACTTTCCCTTTTGCCAGTATTCTATCTTTAAGGCCTGTAAGCACTTATGCACTTATGCACTAAAAGCCATCATAATGTGCGGATCTGTTTTGTAGATGGGTAGCCCATGGTACTCACAGACTGTGCTAGGCTTTTAAGCAATATTGAGTACACCGGAATAACTTCTTGCAGCTTGCAGCCTAATGTGAAATGTGACAATTACACAAGAAAGGGATTAAAACAAGGCACTTGATCTCTGGGAGCATTTGGGTTAAATTGGCTTCTGCCTTGTTCTTCCCTTTGAAAACTGTCCTAACCACAGAGTTAGAAATATATTCCCCTTAGAGGATTTGAGGGGGGAAAAATATAAAATAAACTTTGTTGTTTCCGGACCCAAAATCCCTTTCTGGTTAAATCCGCAAACTGAGCCCTTATTTCTGGTTGAGAGGAGAGACAGGATTCTATGATGGTAAATAGTCTTTGAAAATCTTAACTCTGCTGGATCTGGAATACAGGCAAGGACTGGGCTGGAATCCTGAGTTCCTACAAGAGCCTGCCCTACTCCCTGTGGCTCTCAAGTTAAACAAAATTCTCTTCAAGTTGGAAAGCAACAACCGGTTTTAGAATTTGTCAAAAAACATTTGTAAAAACAATTCAACATTTTTATTTTGAAAGTAAATTGGTTTGGTGTCAATGCGTCAGAGGAAGCCATTAAAGGGATAGCTCACCTTAATATTAACCTTTATTAGGATAAGACAGCAGAATCCTAGGACAATGTGCATTTAGCCTTCAGAATGGAACATCAGTAGGAAAAAAAGAGATAATCAATACAAATTACAATAAACAAGAATACAAAATAATGGAGGAGTGTATGTATGGATGCTGGGTTTTCATTTGGAGGGGTTGAACTTGATGGACTTTGTCTTTTTTCAACCCAATTTAACTATGTAACTATGTAAAAATAACATTGAATCCTTACAGTTGATCTGTTGCAGGTATCAGTAACCTAGCAACCAGTTAGGTTGTAGACTGGAATTAGTCAGAACTGGAAGGCTAATAATTAAAAAAAAAGGTACAAATAAATAATAAAGACCAACTGAAACAATGCTTAGAACAGGTACACCTATAATATAATAAAGGTTAATAGAGTATCCCCTTTAATGACGAAATCATCTCTTTAAAAGAGATTTTATTTTAGTTTTGACCCAGTAAGAGAAACAGCAGTCCACACTAGGGATGAACAATATGTGGCTTCTTGTTGTTGTCTTACTACAGCTTCCAGCATTGCTCATCAACCTTTGACGCTCAAGGGATTCTGGGAGTTGCCGTTGTCCAGAAGCTGAATGGTTGTAGGGTAGAAACACTTGCTCAAAAATATTTCTCAGTTGTAAATGACATGGAACTATATTATATGTATGGCACCCACATAAACGGAAATATACCCAATTTACTAGTAGTGTAGTGTCTCTTAGTAAAGTGTACGGACACAGCTGTATTTGTACCTATACTGAATGTGTATTGCATCTCAACAGAACTGAACACGGAAACTGAACCCTAATAGCCATAAACAGATTAAAATGTTCTGCTAAAGCCTTTAGAAAATGTTCCAACTAAGGCAAGCCATGTGGAAGCTCTCATTCATATCAATATATTCAAACATACTTAGAAGAAATGTTTTCAGCACAAACTATGCTCAATGATGCACAGTGCAGAGCCAGATCAACACTTTGGTCCAGTAAAATCAATTGAATAGAACTGCTAAGAAACTGCAGGACGTAGCTGTAAGGAGCTCCTCCCCAGAAGAGCTGAAGCCATAGATACAAAGATACTATTGTACGAAACGATCATTTGTACAATTGTTTTGGGCCACGTGTGGATTTTCCCAACATTTTTCATGCCATTGGTCGTTCAGTTGATTGGACAGTTTAAATGATTTATATCGGCTACTGATAATATCTCTGTATGTATTGCTGACGATATCAATGGGAGATTGTCACCACTATTTGTCTGACATAACTTTCGTATTATTGTTGTCTGTCAATTAATGGCCCGAGCATCATGTAATTTGTTCTCTTTACTAATTTATATTAATCTGAATGGTTAGTTGCAGGTCGGAAGATTGGAACGGACATTCATATAGCCTAATAATCTGTACAACTATGGCCAGTTTATGTTTTGCTTATTCAAAATTTAAATCTGATTTTGGATGAACTGACTAGTATAAACTGCCTGTTAGTGCTTGGATTGGTTTAGTTCCATGTGCGTCTACTGAAATCAAATGAAAGTGCCAAGAGTGCTGTCCAACACACGCAGATTCAGCCAGCCACACCAAACAGCTGCAGTTCTGGTCCAAATGCCTGTGTTGAACTGCACATATGTGACTTGAATCCAAGTTGAAAGTGCAATAGAGTGTGCATACAATTTATACTGGAGAAAGTAAGGTCACCTGAAAGGAACCTAAGCCTACAGCGTGATACATTTACTAACCCCAAGCTCATGGATAGGGTTCAGTTCAAACCAGCTGTCACTTCAAGCAAGTGCAATGCCTTTAGATCAATGTGGCTAAATTAAATCTACAGATATTTGCATTCCATATAGACAGCTATTTACCCAATTATTGTGAGACCACGTCCAACTAATACTTCTCACCTGTCAATTCAGAATCATATCCCTCCCGCCCCCCTCCTCTTGCAACAGTAGTCTAATAACATGTACAGTATTTACAGGACAGTTTATATGTGTGTATATATATATATATATATATATATATATATATATATATATATATATGTATAGAGAGAGAGAGAGAGAGAGAGAGAGAGAGAGAGAGAGAGAGAGAGCTATATATATATACATACATATATACAGGTATGGGATAGTTTATCTAGAAACCCATTATCCAGAAAGCTCAGAATTATCTCCCATAGGCTCAATTTTATCCAAATCTTCTCTGCAATAATAAAACAGTACCTTGTACTTGATCCAAACTAAGTAATTAATCCTTATTAGTTAAGTATATAAGTAAAACCAGTCTATTGGGTTTATTTAATGTTTACATGATTTTCTAGCAGACTTAAAGGACCTGTAACATCAAAAAAATTATTTTTTTAGAAATTCGTTAGTATACATAGAAAAAAAACAAAGACAAATGAAAACTTAAAAAAACGCAAAGCCTTTATTAAGAAATAACTTACCGAAACTCCACTTCCGCTCGTCTTCAGAAAAGGCAACAATCCATTTTGCAGCGCTTGATTACTTCTCCCTGGCTATCTCCTATAAGGAAGGCAGGGAGGAGAAATCAAGAGGCGAACAATGGATCGCCCGATCGTTCTCTGAAGAAGAGTGTAAGCGGAGTTTCAGTAAGTTAATTATTAATAAAGACTTTTAAAGTTCAATTTGTCTTGGTGGGTTTTTTTTTTTGAAGTATACTAATAATTTTTTTTTTAAAAAAAAAAAAAAAATTGATATTACTGGTCCTTTAAGATATGACGATCCAAATTACGGAAAGATACTTTATTCGGAAAATATATATATATATATATATATATATATATATATATATACACACACACACTTTGGTTGGTTATCAGCACTCACGAAAAATAGAAAAACAATTGCCTTGGTTCCGTCCTCTAAATATTAATAGTCATATGTTCCATAGAAGTCGCACTCAGAGGTCTTAAATTAAATTAGAAAAATCTTTAATGTGGTCACAAAAAAACTAACATTTCGGCTGGGACACCACTTTGAGAAAGGCTGGTGTCCCAGCCGAAACGTTAGTTTTTTGTGACCACATTAAAGATTTTTCGAATTTACTTTAAGACCTGTGAGTGCGACTTCTATGAACCATATATATATATTTTTCCATATAGCCTAAGAACATTATATATATATATATATATATATATATATATATATATATATATATATATATATATATATATATATATATATATTATGTTCTAAGGCTATAAGGTTAAAAAAAAACGATAATTTTAGATGAACGAGTCAGAAATTTATATATATATGATATACTTATACTGCAAGGACACGGGTTCACTTGAAACAATGAAACATGTAACAATCTCCCACTATCTGAATTGGGGAAATAGATGACCCCTTCCAATTATGATGCCCCAAGAAAACCACACATTTGGATAACTAGTGTTTGCCCTTATGACTTTTATCCCACCCCAGACCTCATCAAGCATTTTAGCAAGACGTATCAGCTAAAATAGACAAGACAGATCCGCAATCTTGCCGTTCATTATCAGCTCTGGGAATATTGCATCTCTCACTATTCCGTGATTTGCGCATCATGATTTCTATTGCCCTGGATTGGCTGCTCGTCCGAGCCCAGACTGTACCTGAGAGCCCAGACTGTACCTGAGCGCATTAATAATACAGCGCAAATAGGGGGGATACGGACAGACTTCCGAGGCAAAACACAAGTCTCACTCCATTCTACTTAATTTCCCTTTAGCTTCCCCTCTAAAAGACAGTTATTTCCCCCAGCAGATAAGTTGTTTCCCTTTATGAGCAGAGAAGTGATTTACCTCTAGCATGGGAGATGCCATTCCCTCCTGTCTGTGAGGCTCCTGGAGATGTGAATGCTCGGGCTGCTCTGGTCCTCACACGGGATCTTGTGATCCACCCACAGCCCCTGGGCTTGTCCAACATGCACCTCTCACTTGTGCAAAGCCCCTCCCCCATGAAACTGAGCAAGGGTGGACAAGAGGAAAGGGTGTGCGTAAAAATAAGGTAATTAGCAACTTTGGATCCTGGGGACACACTTGGGACCTTATTATCTCTGCAATAAACTCTCAGCAGGTCACTGTTTGGGAACTGGGGGAAGTTTTCATTGCTCATATCAGAGAGGGATTCACTTGGCAGGTTTATTTTGGAACATACACCTCTCTGTAATGCAAATAAAACATGTCCTTGGCTGCTGCACAAAAGCCTCTATGCGAAATAAGAAAATTACATTATCTGACAGCAGGTCCCTTCTCTGTGCACCAAAGTCAGATTTTAAGGAGTGTGCATAGATCCAGCATGAATTAAAGGACCAGTAACATCAAAAAATAAAAATGTTTTAAAGCAATACAAATATAATCCAATGTTGCACTGCACTGGTAAAACTGGTGTATTTGCTTCAGAAACACTACTATTATTTATATAAATAAACTGCTGTGTAGCAATGGGGGGCTGCCATTCAAATGAGAAAAGGCTCAAGTTACACAGCAGATAAGCTCTGTAGAACATAATGTTATCTGTTATCCACTAATTATCTTGTGCCATGTAGCCTTTTTTCAATTTCCGACATTGCTACTCAGCAGCTTGTTTATATGAACTATAGTAGTGTTTCTGAAGCAAACACATCAGTTTTACCAGTGCAGGGCAATAGTACATTATATTCTTATTACTTTAAAACACTTTCATTTTTTGGTGTTACCATTCCTTTAAATTTAATGTTCTATCTGTTTAGGGCAGGGGTGTCCAACCTTTTGGCTTCCCTGGGCCACATTGGAAAAAGACAAATTGTCTGGGGCCACACTTGAAATACACAAACACTTTTGATTTGTAACAGTAAAGAAAATTCACAGAAAAGAACTACAATACCAGAGCTATACACTGGAATATGGGACACCTGGATATCAAATAGACTTATTATATTATTATGACATTTCCTCGGGAACAGAGTGTTTCAAGCTGGGCCACATTCATATCCATCCTGGGCCGTATGCGGCCCTCGGGCTGCAGGTTGGACACCCCTGGTTTAGGGTCAGGGCACACAGGCAGATTTGGGGATCCTCTTCTTCTTCTTACTGTTCCTTTATAGGCAATGACACACACAGTGCTATTTGTCAACCTCAATTTATCATGGCTACAAAAAGCCAGGAAATTTTCATTCTCAGTATTGTCTATAGCAGGGCATTCTCTGTCGTTTTGTAGCTGCGACAAATTGCGGGCGACAAATATCACATATGTGTGTGTCATTGCCCTAATGCATCTTCAGTATAGTACAAGCCTTGTGGAATTCTTTTCGCCATCCTTTCCTTAAGATCTCAATCTACAGAAAGGGGCCGATTCACTCAGCTCGAGTGAAGGGTTCGAATGAAAAATACTTCGAATTTCGAAGTATTTTTTGGGTACTTCGACCATCGAATTGGTTAAATTCGATCGAAGTCGAACGAAATCGAACGATTCGAAGTAAAAATCGTTCGACTATTCGACCATTCGATAGTCGAAGTACTTGCCCTTTAAAAAAAACTTCGACCCCCTACTTCGGCAGATAAAACCTACCGAAGTCAATGTTAGCCTATGGGGAAGGTCCCCATAGGCTTGCTAAGCTTTTTTTGATCGAAGGATTTTCCTTCGATCGTTTGATTAAAATCCTTCGAATCGTTCGATTCGAAGGATTTAATCGTTCGATCGAACGAAAAATCCTTCGATCGATCGATCGCAGGATTAGCGCTAAATCCTTCGACTTCGATATTCGAAGTCAAAGGATTTCAATTCGAGGGTCGAATTTCGAAGTATTTTTAACTTCGAAATTCGACCCTTAGTGAATCGGCCCCTTAGTGAATCGGCCCCTAGATCACTACAACTCCACTGTGTCTTCTCTATAGAAGTCTGACAGCTTCAGTGTCCATGGAGCTGACAGATGCAAACAGAGTCGCTGCCCCAAGCTCAACTGTATAATCAGGAAACAACACAAGGTTCCTTTATTTCAGTTACTTTCTCTTGGTCCTTCCTATATTTCATTTAATTTTTTTTTTTTTGTTGGGACCAAGATGGGGAGTCAGTAGCAAAACCGTGCTCTAGTCACAATCCATACAACCCCACACTTAGCTCCTGTTGTGTAAGCGTATAGTAGGGCTCAACACAAAAGGAAAAGTGGGGTGTTAAAGATGGAACACACATGAATGGGGAATAGTACTAAATCCAAGATTCCTGGTCTCCCTTAATTTACTAAGATATTATGTGGCTGCTGTTCATTTAACCATCATCTCTGATGTGTAAAGTGAAACCATTGCATGCTGGTGACGTGCTCGCTGAGCCTCAGTGGTAGGTTTGAAGTCGGACTTGGGCTAAGAGACGTGGCGTCAGGCACTGGGCCACTGCCAGCAGCATCTGCCAGTTTAGAGCTATTATACAGGCAATGGTACATCCTCAGAATTCTGCCTGGAATCTGACATATTTATTATCTTATCTTGAATGTGAAGCTCTCCATATAAATCTGGGTGTACAAAAATTGATACAATTTCCACTGAAAAGAACCAGACTAAATATTAATGTAACAGAAGAAGACTTTATCAGTCTGCAAGTTTTTAGCGTATGGATGTATGTATTTATTGTAATGGCAGGGTACTGTGAGCAAGGTTGGAAAAAATGTCTTACTTCTCCCTCAGATATTTCAAAATTCTCAGGAAATTAAAATCAGTGTTGTTTTATTATTTTACGGTCTCGTGTAACGTTGCATGTGATGGCAGCAAAGACAGTATGATAGCTATTTTGACTTCTGAAGAAGTAGGGACTTTTCCATTTGGGGGGTGGGGAGAAAATCTTTGGAGCGAAGAGAAAAACTGGTAGGTGTTATTGTGTAATACAGAATGATATAAAGTTCAGGGATTATCTCCTGCTAACAACCCATAGATATGGCAGAAGGATTCCATCATTAAACTTCTGTTTTTTCCACCTCAACCGATTGCTTTGTTTCTCACCTATTTCTTATACTCAATATTTCTTTTTTAGTCTAGTGAATCTATATTGTTCTTCCCCAAATTATCACTGATACATGTTTTTTACGTGTTCTGGTTCTTTACAGATCTTTACAGTACAGGTATGGGACCTGGTATCCAGAATTTCTTGGGACCTGGGTTTTTCCAGATAATGTATCTTTCCTTAATTCGGATCTTCATACCTTAAGTTTACTAGAGAATCCTGTAAACATGAAATACACCAAATAGGCTGGGTTTTATTCCAAAAAGGATTAATTATATTTTAGTTTGGATCAAATACAAGGTACATTTTTATTATTATAGAGAAAAAGGAAATCATTTCTTAAAAATTGGATTATTTGGATAACATGGAGTCTATGGGAGATGGACTTTCCGTAATTTGTAGCTTTCTGGATAACAGGTTTCCGGATAATGGATCCCATACCTGTACTGGAAAGCTTTGTAGAAGGAACCCTTATATCTGATTTAGTTAGGGCTTATGTTAAAAATGCAGTTTGTTTATTGAATTATTATAGAATCTATAGTTTTTAATATTTTTTGTACAAGAGAGTGCAGGAAACGTAATTAAAGAGTGGTTTCATTCCCACACACTTAGTTCTTATGAGTTAGAGAAAGAACATACTTAACCTGATTTTTCTTCCCATTTAAACCCCCCAGTTTAAACAACCCATTTTATGTGTTAAGTACATTAGTTATAAGTAGAGTTTATGAGCTTATCATCACTCCTTAGGGTTAAGACAGATTAGAGTTTGATTGAAAAACCACTAATCACCATTTAGCAATGGGAAATACCATGGGTGTTGCCCAAACCAGTAGCCCTGTGTGTAGGTTGACCCCTAGCAACCAATCTGCATTAAATTTTGATAAGTGCAGCGAGAATAAGATATACATCCTTGGACAAGTGGGTCAAGATGGAACATCTAAGGGCTATTCCACACGGGGAGATAGCGACGCGTTTGCGGTCGCGGCGACAAAGCGCCGCGACAGTCGCCGCGACCGGCGCAGGCGACAGTTTTGTATGGGCGCCTATGTAAAAACGCCTGTGCTAACCACACGAGGCGATGCGCTTTTCAACAGTCGCCTCGCCAGGCTTTTTCAGGCGACTGTTGAAAAGCGCATCGCCTCGTGTGGTTAGCACAGGCGTTTTTACATAGGCGCCCATACAAAACTGTCGCCTGCGCCGGTCGCGGCGACTGTTGCGGCGCTTTGTCGCCGCGACCGCAAACGCGTCGCTATCTCCCCGTGTGGACTAGCCCTTAAGGTTTGTAGAAAGAGAACATTGTGATAGCAATGGCAGAGGAGTATAATAGGCTGTTACTCTAGCACAGTGATCCCCAACCAGTAGCTCGCGAGCAACATGTTGCTCACCAACCCCTTGGATGTTGCTCCCAGTGGCCCCAAAGCAAATGTTTATTTTTGGGTTTTGAGGCAAGTTTTGGTTGCATAAAAACAGGTGTACTGCCAAACAGAGCCTCCTGTAGGCTGCCAATACATAAATAGCCAATCACAGCCCATAACTGCAAATCTCAGGAGTTTTTGAATGTGTCGCTCAGGTAAAAAGGTTGGGGATCCCTGCTCTAGCAGAATACCAAAGCCAAGAATAGGAAGTGGTTAAGAAAAGAGGTGACCTCAAAATCAGAGAAAAGGAACTACATATGCATTTTGGGATGAGAGTTGAGATATAGGATGGGGCACCATTGTTAAGGTGCCATTTTTGTTTAATGAAATATAGCCTACTAGAAGTTAGATTTTCCTCTGGGAGGTAACTCAGAGCATACCGGTGTCTGCAGCTGGCAGGTACTGGGTGGCCCAGGAGAGCAACTTTAGTATTAAAAACTGACTATAATTGGGGCCTCGTGATATGAATATAATTTTTACAGTAAGTGAAGTATGTCAATTATCCCGTCCTATATTTTGCATTATATATATATTTGTGTTGTGAGCCTCCTGAAACTTTATGGCATTTGAGAATGCTGGGAGTCCACAATAATTAATAGGTTGTAACTGAGATAAAGAAATCCAAAAATCACCAGAAATATCCATGCGCACATTATGATAATAAAAACGTTTGTATATGAAATAGTTTTGTATTTAAGGGTAACTTACTTTTAATTCAGTTGTAGAACATCTTGAGCCTCAGAATTATTGGGCGATTAAATCCATCAAGGTGAGACAGGTCTGATGTGTCCTGATGGGGACCCTGCTTGGCTAGTTTGTAGCACAAGGCACAGAACCCTAAGGGGGCAAAATAAGCTGAATAGGTTAAAAAAAATAGTCTTTGATGTCTGAAAAGAAACCTAATAAAGAAGAGAACAAGGGAGGATAATTGGCCTCAGCAGAGGAGCTCCAGGTGGGAATTGCCTTGTGGCATTCTAGAATTCTGGGCAATGCAGTCTGGATAAAAGGGATATAGTACTTGTTCCTTGCAAATGTGTAAACACAGTACAGATCAACATTTCCTGCAAAATAAGTATATTCAGCATTGAAACAGATGTATACATAGCATAAGTAACAATGACTGGGGCAAATATTCTGCCAGAAGCCCTTGTTAACCACAGTTTGAAAATGCAAAGTATATACACAAATTGCAGGCTTACCACCCTGGAATGCATCTCTGGAGCAGGATCAGTTTTAGGGCCAGGAACAGGGACATTAGATGGGCACAAAACAGCCCCAGCAGCAGAGGGGCAAAATGCAGAATAAAATGACTGTGTAATAACTATACAACATCACCTGGAGGGCTGCTAACTGGTGATCACAGATCTGCCTCCTCAAACGGGACCCCAGACTTTCAGCACTCCCAGTTCCTGTCTTCCATAAACTCAACCTTACTTTTTAGTTTGTGAATCTGTGGGTAACACTGAAATAACCAGGTTAAATATTTTAGAAAATATGAATCTTACTTGATGCCAATATTATTAATAGCGAAGGATAGTAAATAAGAAGGGCCATATTTTTTTCCTGTAAAGGTGGCCACCTTGCTTTCTTTTTTCTGCCTTAACATTACCTGTAAATGCATTTGAGGCATTTGTATTACCTGCAATAAAGGTGGGCATGAAATCCATCACATATTGACAGTTAAGGAGACAATTTGCCACCCCCATGTTGTGCTCTCGTCTCATAGAAACAGTGGGGCAAATTCACTAAGATTCGAAGTTGCGCCAGGCGCAACTTCGCCGCACTTCGCCAGGCGTATTTTCGCCAGCGCTCCGCAAATTCACTAAAATCCGAAGTTGCGCACAGGGGTAGCGTAAGTTTTCGAAGTTGCGCTAGCATTAATTCACCAAGCGAAGCAAAGTTTCGCTAGCGATGGTTCATTTGCATACGGCGCCAAATTCAAATTTCAATGGAGGAACACGTATTAGCACTACAAATGCCTAGAAAACATTCAAATCAGCAAATAAAAATTTTATTTTGCCCTACACATGTGCCCACTGTCTAGGTAAGTTGCCATGAGTCAGGAAATGTAGGGGGGAAGGAGGGGAGCCCCAAAAATATTTTCAATCTTTTTCAGCCTATCACCCATGTAGAAAACACGCCAGCGTTTTTTGGGACTTAGAAAAAAATTCGACTTTTTTTGAAACAATCCCTATCTACTCTATTGCGCTTCGCCAGGTCTGAGGTGGCGAAGGAAGTCTAGCGTAAAAGGTAGCGTTCAGTACACTGCGCAAGTTAGTGAATTTGCGTAGTTACGTCGCTAGCGAAAATTCGCCTGGCGTAAGGGTGCGAAGTAACACTAGCGAAACTACGCCAGCGTTTGTTAGTGAATTTGTGCAGTAACGAAAAATGCCAAACGCTAGCGAATTAACGCTAGCGTTCGGCGCTTCGGCGCTTAGTGAATTTGTGTGAGTTTTTCTACTGATGGCTAATTTGAAGCCTGCTATACATGTATCCTCCCTCGCCAGGTAAAGGTGCCTCCAGCAGATGCTCCAATATAATTTCATCTTCTAAGAAATCTTAAGCCTTATTAAAGTAAATGCACTAAAATGAACACAAATCGTGTGCATATTGACAGCATTCATTAAATGTACTTGAAACCTGGCCCAGGTTGGGATTTAATATATACCCTGGTATTTGAAGTATGCAGAGGCCCAAACATTCCCTCCACCAGCCAAATTAACAGTGACTGACTATGGCAGGGGTCCCCAACCTTTTTGTACCCATGAGCCACATTCAAGTGTAAAAAAAATAAAATTGAAGAGCAGCATAAAATGTTCTTGTGGGGGTGCCAAATATGGGCTGTGATTTTCTATTGGTAGCCCTATGTGGACTAGCAGACAAATCCAACTAAAACATGCTTTCAAGCCAAAAAATCAGATATAAGTACATGCTTTTAAGGCACTGGGAGCAACATCCAGTAGGTTGGTGAGCAACATGTTACTGATTGGGGCTTACTGGTTAATGGCATCTTACAGAAGATGGCATAGCCTCAGATTGCCAGTCCAGGACTGCTTGCAACCAAACATGCTACTTGCACTTGCTTTAGTTGTTCTGAGTGCCATGATGTCAGTCCAGTCTGCTCTGACGATTGATGTGTTGGGGATCCCTGGAGCTACCACCACCCTGCAGCTTCAATACATGTGTATGATAAAGGTCATTTGTCAGAGGTTTTGGAAGTTGTGCCTCTGTGAAGGGATTAAAGGGGATGGAGCAAGGTAGATTCTTATATTAAACAAACAGAATTAATGTATACCAAAATGTGTTTCAAATTAATTAAAATTTGGAGCTCTAATGCAATTTGGTCCTTCAAACTAAAATCTCACCATGGTTATGCAGTAAATTTGGATTCAGCTCCCATTGCCTCACAGGCTGCACCCCTGGCCTATTTGATGAACCTACGATATGGGGGTACTTAGACGTAAGCTGGCCATACACATGAAGATTTTGTCGCTGCCCTGAGAATGATCTTATTGGTTACACAATTGTATTAATGAACAACTTACCCATCCATGATTAAGGATATGTGAGTTTAGCTACAAAATCTTACATATATTTACCAATGGTTATCTCTTTCTTTGTTTACTTTTGCAAAAAGCACACACAGTGAATGATCGTTTAATCGTGATCATCTGATTGTTCCATCCACTGACCAATTTAATTGTTTCAGGATGAAAATGTTTAAGGGTAAGGTCACACCTGGAGATTCGGGGAGATTTAGTCGCCCGGTGACTAATTGCCTCTTCTTTAGCACTAATCGCCTGAAGGGCTTCCCCCTGTCTTCCGCCTGCTATAATGAAAAAATGCCTGCGGCATGGCACTTGTGGCGCTCTGTTTTTCAAAGTCGCCCGAAGTTTCTGGGGACCCCAGAAGACGCTCATGCATGCTCTCATCCTATCCAGACTAGATTACTGTAACCTTCTACTAACTGGCCTCCTTAACTCCCATCTCTCCCCTCTACAGTCTGTATTAAACACTGCTGCCAGAATTATCCTCCTCTCATCTAAGGGCTAGTCCACACGGGGAGATAGCGACGCGTTTGCGGTCGTGGCGACAAAGCGCCGCGACAGTCGCCGCGACCGGCGCAGGCGACAGTTTTGTATGGGCGCCTATGTAAAAACGCCTGTGCTAACCACACGAGGCGATGCGCTTTTCAACAGTCGCCTGAAAATGCCTCGCCAGGCTTTTTCAGGCGACTGTTGAAAAGCGCATCACCTCGTGTGGTTAGCACAGGCGTTTTTACATAGGCACCCATACAAAACTGTCGCCTGCGCCGGTCGCGGCGACTGTCGCGGCGATTTGTCGCCGCGACCGCAAACGCGTCGCTATCTCCCCGTGTGGAATAGCCCTGAAAGGTACAGGCCCTTCCACTGCTGAAGTCCTTATCATGGCTTCCTATAAACCAAAGATTAAACTCCTCCTCATAACCTTCAAAGCCTGTCATTCCTCTGCACCTAACTACATCTCATCTCTTGTCTCTCTATATGTTCCTGCCCGAAACCTCCGCTCCTCTCAGAGCAACCGCTTGGTTGTACCCCCCACTACTACTGCTGTTTCCCATATCAAACCCTTCTCTCTTGCGACTCCTTATATTTGGAATGCCATTCCTGAATCTCTCAGGAGAGAATCCTCCTTCAATGTTTTTAAAACAAAACTCAAAGACTACCTTTGGGAGCACCTGGATAACACCTGAACTGGGAACTGGCACTTATATAACAGTGTAACAAACTGTAACCTACAGCACCTTAATACCCCTCTGAATTGTGTCTGTATGTTACCCTCCCATTTAGACTGTAAGCCCTAGAGGGTAGGTCTAGCCTTTTGTTTCCTTGACACTGAGCACTTAATCTGTATTGTAATTATATTTTATATTTATGTCAATTGTATTTCTAATAATGCACTTATTGTTACTTTTTATTCCAATGACCCCTTATTTGTTACTACTAATTTATTGTTTTTCTGTACAGTGCTTTGCCCTCAAGGAGCGCTTTACAAATAAAAATATCCATACATACATACAAAATAGGTACAGCAGGATATATAATATTACACTTAGTTTCGTTTGTCAGTATATAGAGAAATTTTTATGCAAAATATTGTATTTTGGGGTCATATGTCATTAGGGTTGCCACCTTATGACCTTCCCATATTCTTGCCGTTTTTCCCTATTAATAACATTGGCATCAAGCATAATTTTTACCGGCCAGGCCGGTAAAATACCGGCCAGGTGGCAACCCTATTTGTCATGCCTATTGTGACCCATCTCCCACAGCATGGGCTTCTGTCCCTGGGCTTTACAAGTAGGTAGAGGTGAGAGGGATGGGTCAGTAGCTTCTGCATGTCTGTATTGCTATATGTCTAAATTAAAACTGTACATGCACAATAAGCATTCTGCCCATGAGTGCAATAATGACACACAATAAGCCACAAGCACAACTTTCAGCAGTCTGACTTTAGTAACTTAAAGGTTGACTTTAGTGCCCTAGCACTTGTGTTTAGGCCAATGGTGTTTGGCAGACTTGATGATATGAAATCAATTTTATTATGACTTACACATACCATGCTGTTTTTGTCTTTACATGGCAAGCCTTAAAGGAATTGTTCAGTGTAAAAATAAAAACTGGGTAAATAGATAGGCTGTGTAATATAAAAAATGTTTCTAATATAGTTAGTTAGCCAAAAATGTAATGTATAAAGACTGGAGTGATTTCATGTATAACAAGTCAGTCAGATCACTACTTCCTGCTTTTCAACTCTCTTTGTTTACACTGACCGGTTGCCCTGGCTACCAGACAGTAACCAATCAGAGACTTGAGGGGGGTCACATGGGTCATTTCTGTTGCTTTTGAATCTGAGCTGAATGCTGAGGGTCAATTACAAACTCACTGAACAGAAATGTACCATGTGGCCCCCCTTCAAGTCGCTGACTAACTCAGAGTTATAGAGCTGAAAAGCAGGAAGTTGGATTCTGGCTGTTTTATTAGACATCTATTCACTCCAGCCTTTATACATGACATTTTTGGCTAACTAACTATATTAGAAATATTTTTTATTTTGCACAGCCTACCTATTTACCCAGTTTTTATTTTCACACTGAACTATTCCTTTAAATGTTGTATCATTGCTATACACCGCTTCCCAAGAAAGCTTACATATGATGGTATTTGTTGTCAGTTGCCCTGCAGTAGTAGGGTTGCTCTGGTTACTTGTCACAAAACGACAGCAAAGACTGAGGAATTAATGAAGTATTGACAGGCCATGGAGAGAAGCACAAGGTGTGTGTCAGTTGTCAGGCTGGGCTCCTCTTCCCATTGTTACCCCACAGTTCCTCCAGCAGTTCTGTCCTGCAGCTAAACTGCTATTCACAGGTGTGAGCAGAGCCTCAGGCATCCCAGCTTAAACCCCCATGAACTCATTCCCTGCTGGGGAGCTGCTGACAATTTACCTTTCTATTGTTGTGTTCTCCCCAGCACATTTCTGCTTCATTATGGCGGCAATTTGCAACGCATCAATTGTCTACTGTAGTATCTGCAGACCATCTATTGTACGTTATCTACTGCCAATCTCTGCTCCTCTGTTTCACTCAAATCATTCAGCTTCTGATAGCTACATCCAGCTTATGGTTGATCAAAGGGCCTGTTTTAGGGTAGGGTAGAAAAGGCATTTGCATTAGGCCCTATGGGAGGGACATAGATAAATCAAAGGACATCATTTATTGTATACCAATTGTTAGATATTTGTATAATGCTTCTGATTTAAAAAAAGCATTATATACTACAATTACCATTTTCTTTCCCCTGTTGCCATTTATCCTCTTTTTACAGAGTGTTGTTTGGGTAATTGATTTGTTTGTATATACACAAAGTAACTATGGTAATGAGTTACATTCTATCTAGCTCTATATGTATCTATGTCTGTCATCTATCCCTACCACCAACATTCCCCTTTAAAAAGACTTACAATGTGATGCACACATACAGGTGTATTATGTGATAGAATCTCTACAACTTCACATTAGTTATGGCTTTGACATTTCCTTGACTCTCAAATTTCACCCAGTCAGAATTTTTGAACACTTATCACTAGTCAAAAATTGCACTGGGGCTTTCAGGTGACTAGAAGAGTTTTTTGGTATGGGACCAGTTATCCAGAATGCCCGGGACCTTAAGTTTTCTTGTTAAGGGGTCTTTCAATAATTTGGATCTCCATAACTTAAGTTAGGGTTGCCACCTTTTTCTATCGCTGACTCTGGGGTGATGATGTTGAGGGCGGGTCTGTGATGTAGCGGTGGCAGGGTGTTGACTTTCCAGGGGCGGGCCAGTGATGTCAGGGACAGGGCTATGACATGGCAGGTGGCGGGTGTTCACGTTACAGGGCTATGGCATAGCAACCATTAATGTGGCTGATTGCCACATTAATCTCAGGTAATCCTGCCCAGTTTTCCTAATTTGGAAAACCGGGCAGGTAGTTTTGACCCAGGCAGCCCTTCCAAAAACTCTCCGGGTCAAAACTGGACAGGTGCAACCCTACCTTAAGTCTATTAATTAATTATGTAAAACTATTAAATATCTTAGTTGGGATCAAGTACAAGGTACTGTTTTATTATTATAGAGAAAAAGGAAATCATTTTTTAAAATGTGAATTATTTGATTATGATGGTGTCCATATGATGGAACCAGTAGAGCTGGTTTTTGGATAACATACCTGTATTAGTCTGTGAAGTTCCCAAAGCATTCATGTGTGCAGGTCTGGCCTGAGAATCAAAATAGGCCCTGGTATCTCAGGTACCCAGAGGCCCCAACAGGCTACACAGAGGCCCACACAGCCCCGCACCAGCCTACTAAATAGTGAGTGTCTATGGCATCTTAAAGCAGTCCCTCTGGCATTTGCCAGAACCCACAGATTGCAATTCCATGCCTGAAAACAGACCATTCTATGTGCCATGGCCCTGATAAGTCTATGGAGGCAGTCTGCATCTAATGTAGAAGGGACAAGGGAATGATAAAAATTTGAAGAAGGTGGTTTCAGTGATGTCGTGAGCCATTGCACAATGCCATTTTTCATGAATCTTAGCAGAAATGTAACTTTGCTGCTCTACCCAGTGGCAAAATGTGGAATCTCTCAATACATATACTGTAAATATCTTTATAACTTATGATTCTGATTTACTAATACATGAATGTATAATATAGGGGAGAACTGTAGTTATAACGTACCATTGTGGGGGTGGTTATTAATAAGGTACAACTGATGTTTTAACACTGCGTTTTAACACAGTCCAAATTCAACAGCAAATTGGCCCTGTAAGTATGGTACATAACACATTTTGATGGCTGCTAAATGTAACTGATTCTAGCCCATTCCTACTCTCATCTGCTGTCTAACCACTGTGTCTTTGTAAAGATAACTTCATCCCCAGCTGTGATTGGGTTTGCTGTAACCCTTTCTGTCTTTCCTTGTAATGTGAATTATAGAATTATAGGTTCGATCACAAAAATGGAGTGGCAGCGGGTGGATTCAGTTGTTCAGCCCCTGGGCCGTGAGGTTTGCACATTATGCACAGAACAAATTGTTAATTAATCATAATTTTCACATTTTGATTGATATCTGTTCAACTACAAGAAAATATCTGAGCAAAGAAATGTTCTGCCCAGTCAGTAGTTACAGGCACATTGTTCAGTTATATCTGATCATGTATGGACATGAGGCATCTTGAGAAAACACGAGTCCCATAAACTTTACACAGTACCCTTCAAGGTCCCTTTCATCTAAACCATGATATGCAATCATGGGAACAAAAAAAGGGAAATGCCAGGTTGGAAAGTATTAGTGCTGCACAAACCCTAACTACCCCCAGAGAAAAACAGACCTATATTAAGAAACATTGATTTCTGTTTCCACAACAAGTTAATTTTGGGTGACCTTCCCTTCTCATACACCTTGGTCATGGGAGCTAAATTACCAACTTGTATAATCTACAGTAAAAGGCTATAGTGCCCTGCATGAGTGCAATTTGCAAGGCAACCTATTCAGTGGACAAAGCCCAGATTGATCATACTGCTAATCTTTTTCTTATCTGTAAGGTGTGGCCCTATACAGTCCCAAATTAGGTGACGGGGGATGGAGGCAGAAAATGGCACTACTTGCCTGAGGGCTGGGATAGAAAGGAAAAGGGTTATAACAATAGATTAGAGTTTGGGAAAGAGAGAAGAGCAGGTTAGGATTAGTCTACTTGTTATTGCATAGACCTGGATCCCCAACCTTTTGAACCCATTTAGAAGTAAAATGAGTTGGGGAGTAACATGAAAAATGTTCTTGAGGTGCCAAATAAGTGCTGTGATTGGCCATTTGGTAGCCCCATGTTGATTGTTAACCTACATTGAGACTCTGTTTGGCAGTACACCTGGTTTTTATACAACCAAAACTTGCCTCCAAGCCTGGAATTCAAAAATAAGCTCCTGCTTTGAGGCAACTGGGAGCAACATCCAAGGGGTTGGGGAGCAACATGTTGCTCACAAACTACTGGTTGGGGATCACTGACGTAAGTTATGCTGCAATTTTTAACTACAGTCCTAAATTAAAATGAAGAAGTAACTGTAAATCCATTTAAAAGTCTTGCAGGGAGAACTTAGGTTTATCATCAATATGCCCCCCTTTTGTATTAGCATCAATATGCCCAGGGCCGCCATCAGAAATCACAGGGCCCCATATGAAAAAATTTCCTGGGCCCCCTGGGCTGCGCCCACCACAAGCCCCACCTACAGGTCCTCCCTCCCCACCCCACAGGTCCACCACACACTAAAACAAAAAAAAAAAACATTGGTGGCTATGGTTCCCACATGTTAATAAAAAAATATTGGTGGTCAGTTCCCCCCCCATTGAAAAAAAAATTTGTGGTCAGGGCCCCCCATTTAAAAAAAACATTTGTGGTCAGGGCCTCCCATTAAAAAATATTGGTGGCTAGGACACCACATGGGGAAAAAATGGTGTCCAGGCCCCCCCGTTATAAGAAAATTGGTGGCCAGGGTCCCCCTTAAACGGCCATGAAAAAAACTTGCCCCCCCCAGAAGTTTAAAATAAATTGGTGCCCAGGGCCCCCCACAACACAGGGACCACAAAGGGTTTCCTTTAGGGGGGCTCTGCCATGTTACACTTACTTCATTGTGTGTGGCCCACCTGCTGTCAGTGAGCTGCCAACTACAGAAGGGAGGAGGGGAGCACAGGTGGCTGCATCTTCTTCCAGTGACAGCATTTTCTTCCCTTATTGGTCACAGAATTTCAAGTCCTGGTAAAGCTGCATGGTGATTGGATGAGCTGGAGGAGAAGTTCAAACCTCAGCTATCCAATCCCTGAGCAGCTCAACCGGGACTTAAACTCAGTGACCAATAAGGGGAAGTAATGGACAGAAGATACCTCCCCTTGTGCTCCCACCCTGCCTTCCCTAAGTCAGCAGCTCTCAGAAAGCAGGGGGGCCTGGCTAATCAAGAAAGTGCAGCGTGGCAGGGAACCCCTTACCCTCGGGCCCCCTACAACTCTCCCCCCTATCCCCCCTGATGGCTGCCATGAATATGCCTGAAGAGTATTTCTTTTGCACCATCTGAATGGTGTAGCCATAAAGAGCATATAACTGAACATCCACAACCTGCCTACATGGTGCCAGGACTGACAAAAAAATATTACTTGTGTATAGTGGTGGGTACAACAGATGCAATGACCTTGGAATTTTGGTGAGTCACTACCACACTCCAGAGTCACTACCATATGCTGTAAAAATGTGATTGCCTTGACTGTATTGGAAAGGTCTGTGCTTGAATTCCTTTTATTTTATTACTGTGGTCACATTAAATATGGAACTTTTCCAATGTTTCTTTATTGAGATACAATACTACTAGGTTACTATTAGAAAAAAAAAGACAACGGTCACTTGTATTGACAAGGAATATTCAGGTTTTCTCATGGTGCTGCTTGGTTTGCTTCTGACCAGACCAGGGAACTAACTACATGGAATATGTATGCTTTAGTCCTGTCGTTTTCATTGCTTCTTTGCAGTGCTAGGGCCATTTGTTTGGCAGCAGTGTCCTTCACTGGGCCTAAGGTGCTCCAGCGTGACACTGGTAGGGTTGCCACCTTTTTTGGAAAAAAATACCGGCCTTCTTGTATTATATACAAAATACTGGCCAGATGGCAACCCTAGACACCTAGACTCGTTCTGTCGGCAGCTTTTATTGGCCCGTGTATGAGAGCCTTAACTATAATCTGAGCTAGCTCTCTGTAGTTTACTACTATCTGCCATTACTAGTTCCTTGGGCTTTGATCACACCTCCAGCGATGAGAAACCAAGCACCTTTCACCATTAGGCCACACCCAAGTGTATAATTTTTTAAACAGATTTACACTGACAGAAGTTCTAAACGGGAATAAGGAAAATTATATGCAAAAACATTAGGCAGAGCATTCTCCAGGGCAAGGTGACATTTCAGGCAAGGTAATGCCTACAATAGTAATATATAATTATGTAGTATGATGTTATATGTTTAATTAAACAAATACAAAAGAGAAAAGCCTAATTAAAACCTTAAACTGGAACTATTGCGAAAATGAAAATGTAATATAAGATTCATCATACTGAAATAAGAAACATTGTAAATATAATCAAATATCCTGCATTATTTCTGAAATAATCAAGTTTATTTTCACTATCCCTCTCTCAGCATCGGTTTCTCTTCATTCTCTCTTCAGGCAGGAGTTAGGTATCAGATATTCATTTACAGTTAGATCCTTTAATTAATTGTTGCTGAATTGCACTTACTTCAAGGAAATACCTTTGCTGGACATAGATTCTTGCCATCGTTCTATAGAGCCTTTGCAGACAGTGTCGGTCTGGCCCACAGGGATACCAGGAAAACTCCCGGGGGGCCCAGGTGTCAGTGGGCCCTCATGCTGCTAAAGTTTTGGCCTATTTCATGGCCATTCCCTGTTTCTATGAGAACAAAGAGGCTAAATAGATGGAATGATATATTATAATATGTAAAGAAAAGAGACTAGGAGAATAAAAGTTGATTGTGGAGATGAAGAATAACAGTACTGAGAGTGGCCTCTGGTCTAAGGTTTTATGGTGGGCCCCTGGTCTAAGGTTTTTGAGTGGGCCCCTGGTGTCCCAGTCTGACACTGTTTGCGGAAACACATGAGGTTGTATTGTTTCCCTCCCCATAGCCACTGGGCAATGCTCCCTGCTGCCCAGGCCCGGACTGGCAATCTGTGGGTTCTGGCAAATGCCAATGGATTTTTTTTTCTGGATGGATCGAGTTATAATTGTACAGGATTGGCTCTTCACCTTTACCATTTGTATGGACTTTTTACAATGGACTTTTTACAGTGGACTTTTTTTACTCATTATGGTGGGAGGGCCCTAGGGTTGTTTAAGGGCTGTTACGTGATTGGACCACATCACCTGACGAAGGGGCCAGCCCCCGAAACGTTGTGTTTTTCATTGATATAATAAACATGTAGGGGATCACCACTTTGAACTTGCTATTGAGTGCCAGTACTTTGATTTGGAGTATTATTCCAGAATCAGAAAGTAGAGTGTGTAACACCACAGTACAATTTTGAACATTTTGCTCTCTTACATTAAACTCCTTCAAAGATGTTTTAAAAACATTTCAGAAATGTATTATAAACATTAGACTCTTGCAAAGGGAAAATAAAAAGGTCTGGTCCCTATTAGACTCGATTAGAATTGATTTCAGGCACCCGCAACCCGTGGGCGTCGTGAAAGTGATGTCACTCGACATGTGTGCGCGGTGTCACTTCCACCAACCAGCCCTCCCCTGTACCCCTCACCCCCCCCCAGCGCTTTCAATGGATTTCCTATGGAAATATGTGATTTTATATGATTTTTTTTTGACCCGAGGGCCACCCCCCAAAATCTGCCACCCTAGGCACAGGCCCTTGAGTGCCTTAATATAAATAGGCCCCTGCTTGTTATGCAGCCAAAATGTGCCCCCAATCACCTGCTTTGTGGCCACTGGGAGCAACATCCAAGGGGTTAGTGAGTAATTTGTTGCTTACGAGCCAATGTTTGGAGATCACTGCTATAGTTATATCCCCTTGCATCAGCATGTGAGTTTTGTGGAGAGTTATAAGGCAGGATTATTTTTAATAATCATAAACCTATATGAAATAGAAAAGGGTCATTTATAAACACTGGGCAAATTTGCATGTGGGCAATTACAAATAGCAACCAATCAGATGTTTGCTTTCAATGTTTTTCTTGCAGCTGGCTGAAAAAAGCTACCCACTGATTGGTTGCTATGGGTTACTGCCCAGGTGCAAATGTGCCCAGTGTTTATAAATGAGGCCCACTGACTGCCAGTCAGAAGCTGCAAGTGCAAACAGGGTTTGAACTGTATTAAATGGAGTATAGATTCACGGTAATAGAGCGTTATGGTGTGCAGACATCACTCGCACGCCAAACATCAGAAAATCAGATTGACGCAATTCGGAGTTCAATTTATGACAAAGTGCATCTATTTCGATGAATTACACAACACAATTACGCAACAGCCAGGAGCAGCATAATTGCGTCCAATTCAGTTCCAATATTGGGCCAGATTCAATTCAGTGAGAAAAAAGTTAAAACTGATGGAAGAGATTCAGTTTGAGATGCCATTCAATTCGGAAAAAAACTTATTTAACAACATGAAAATACTATTGAAGTCTGTTGGGAAAAAAACTGGAACTGTATGTGGAGAAAAGTTTTTCACTGAATTGAAGGTGGCCCGTTGTGTGCTCTGACCAATGGTTTCTGGGGAAAAACAGTGCAATGTGCAAAAATATATGGCAATTGTGTCTGAAATTGCACTTTGTTCACTGTGTCAGGGTAAGTGAATGTGCCCTTCCTTTTTAATCTTATATAGTGGGGGGTTGAAAAACTAGTAATAAAGTGACATTTCTTCTGCTCACACCAGTGTTACAAGCATAAACATATCGGGTGAACATGAGATCGTGTATTTCTATCTTGTCAGCATTCAGTTTCACTAAATGACAGTTTCATATTGAAATTCCTTATACAACAGTTTTACACTGTAGTTTCTTCAACACTTGTGCCTAATAAATTTGATTCAAAATAAATTTGCTCTGGAAGGCTTTAAACTGTGACACTACCCACCCATCATTCTGTGCGAAGATTCTGAAGCAGACTAAATGCCCTTCCTTCAAGCCCTTGAACTTTCTGTCCTGCACCACCCTGTCTCTGATGCCAACCACATCAAATGTTGCCACGCAGATACCCAACTTCTATTCCAGCCATGCTCCCTCCCTAATACCACATGTAACCCTCCCAGTCTCTAAATAAAGTTTTTCTAAATATAATCGTGCTCCCCCTACCATTGCCACACATCGCAAACCCACACACCTCTCTCTTCCTCCGCCCCCAAACCCTCTGAGACAGGGGTGGTCCCCACAGCTCCAGATATTTAGGGAATGTAATATCTGGAGTTTCCGTGGCTTTGCTTTTTTGAAAAACAGGAGGAGGGAGAGACAGAACCTGTGGCTTATCATTGAATTTAATTTTATATATAAATACAGGTATATGATTTATTATACAGACTGCTTGGGACCTGGGGTCTTCTGGATAAGGGATTCTGTTGTAATTTGGATCTCTATACCTTAAGTCCGCTAAAAATCATTTCAACATTAAATAAACCCAATAGGATTGTTTTGCCACCAATATGGATTCATTTGGCTTAGTTAAAATCAAATACAAAGTACTGTTTTTTTATTAACGAGAAAAGGGAAATCATGCAAAAAAGTTTACTTATTTGCTATGGGAGATGGCCTTCCCATAAGTCAGAGTTTTCTGGATAATGAGTTTCTCGATAACAGAACCCTGTATATAAGACCTATATTTATTTGAATATATTTGGATTGGGAAAGGAAGTGTTTTTTGGAGGAATTGTTATATTATTTTAAAATATTATTCTAATAAATATTATTGGTAATCAGATTGTATTTATTTTCCCTTATAACTACAGATATAAAATCTGTTATCCCGAATGTTTGGAACCTGGGATTTTCTGGATAAGAGTTCTTTTTTATTGAATCACTATACCTTCAAATAATAAATAAACCCAGTAGGATTGTTATTCCACCAATATGGATTTGGGCAGTTTATTTAGGATCAAGTACAAGGTACTGTTATATTATTATTACAGAGAATTTTTAAGTCCATCAGGGCTTAAGCATGGATAAAGTAAATTGTAACAAAACAGGCATTTGTTTTAATCGCTTTTTTTTTATCCATATTATGTAAAGCACACGGTAACTTGTTGGTGCTTTGTAAAATAATGGTGATCATGATGATAACTAGAGATAATGACATCAGTATAAACATCTCCCTTTGGCTTACAGTTAATTAGAAATCTGTTATGCAGAGGTATTATCTGTGAACTGCTAATCAAATTATCTACCTCGCAAAGGCCAAACATGAAGTAGCTTACATTTCTCTATTTAGCTCAAGAAATAACAAAAAACATTGACTTTTGGTAACTAAAACAATAGAAAGTAGTATGTTCAGCGGGACAAGCCATATTCATTAAACTCATGCTGAACAAGAGGTTATACTGGCTCTTAAACAGTCAGCTCTGAAAAATCACCATAATAAATATTATTATTACAATCTGCCCCTACCTAGACCATGCCTCTCTAATTTTAATGGCCACAAATTGGGCTGTCGCACCTGTCTGGACCCCCAACTGTTATGGAGTAACTGATAGGACTTCCTCTTGTCCCTCCCTGATGGGAATGATGGAATACGTAGTCATTGCAATGTGTTTGCTGAACCCTTTGAACTACATTTATCAGGAAAAAGGGACAAAGACATAAAATAAACACAGATTATACTTTCTACATTGATGCACAACATGGAGGTACTTTATAAATGCATTTTAGCATGTTGCTGATGGAAACAGTCAAAATACTTTTGCATTTGGTTAGCATTTTTTATCTTTCTATTTTTGTGTTTATTCTTCATACTCACATTAGATACCTAGATAGGAGTTTTGGGGTAAATATGTATTTGCTGTAATGGATATTCTCCAAACTATAACTAAATGACTGTTTTTCTATATACTTACTTAATTCATGAGCTAAAGTGGTCATTGACCAAAGGTTGGACCTACAATGGGGGGGGGGGATGGTCAAAGTTGGACCATCAAGTATGACACAACTGGTCTAAATCCCATATGTAGGGAAAGCATGGGTGTAGAATGCTGCTTTTAAACAGGTGCTACCTGTTAATTGTTTGCTGTAGGTGATTAGACATGTAGTAAACTTTGCACCTTTTCCTACATAACCCCATCAAATCCAAGCTAGGCAACTGCAGCTACAGCAATAACGTTTAAGCAGTGCGCTATACATTAACAAATGAAAACAGAGATCTGATTGGTTTTTACAGGTAACCCCAATGGGGTAGTTCAGCACTTCTGAGACCTACTATGGCAAAACTCATCAATCATACAATAAATTTTAAAAATGCAGCGGTGCAAAATTTGACCATCCTTCCAGTTAGTACTTAATAAATTAATCAATCCTCATATCAAAGTAAAATTATGTCGCCAATCCTAGACCTTTGCATCTTCTCTGGATGTTTTACATACACTCAGCAGTCTGTGGGGCCCATTTACTAACAATTACAAAAAGTTGTCAAGGTGCTGTAGAAGTCAATGGGGTGCACTGATCCTATTGGACCATTTTTAAACCAATCAATTTTAGAGGTGTTCCAATTTTTTTCCGCTACATATTGTCTGAAAAAACAGAATTTTTAGAGCTTTTCATATTTATTAGGATCGTTTTTGTTTGTACCTTTTGTAGCCTACCCAAGGTAAGACTTGATATAGTAGTGATATGATTGTGGTGACACCCCAAAGATTCACAATAAATACCAACACAAGCCAAAAGTGAATCCAGATTTATTGTATGATTTATTAATTTTCTGGCCTTCAATGTGTGACCTGAGGAGGTGAGCCCACTGGATAATCTTTAGCAAGTTGTGGCAAAATGAATTTATTATAGGTGATCTTCAATAAAAGTTCCTGTCTTCCGGTTTATTCACAGGGGCAAATGTGTAGCTGTATGAATAGAGTTTGTTATTCTCACAACCAGAGTGTGATATGACACAGTAAGAATAATTTCAAGTAGAAACGAAATAACAGCAACAGACTAGAGTCGACAGTGAAAATATAGTATCAGCCCTGTCTCACAGTGTGAGCGCTGTGGTAAAATCCCATCATGCTCTGTCAGCTGTCAGAATGTTCCTGTCACAGAGCAAAGTCCCTCAGCACAATCCTGTCACACAGTGCCAAGCAATGCCCAGCGCTGTATCCTGCCACAGAGGCTGTTTCTTACACATTTGCATTCTGACTCAGCCACCGAGCTCTCCCTGAAAGCAAACTAGCCACACGGCCTTGACCACAGACCCCAAAACCTGGAAAGCACCCCAGATATAAAATAGTCCTGCCTCTGGAGTCTCACTGTCTGTCTTTTCCACTCCACCCTCCCACATCTTTATCTGGATCCCACTCTGGAAACCTCTGTCTCAGCTTTGCTCAGTGGCTCACACTAATTTATTTCTGTATCAGTCTGACAGCTGGTCTAATATCCTGCATCCTATTTACCAACCACTAAATTGAATGAAGACTGGCCGGGTGGATTGCACAATGATGGTGGCAGCTATAAGGGTGGTGGCACATGTAGCGTTCCAGGGAGATTAGTTGCCCAGTAACAAATCTCCTCTTATTTGGGTGACTAACCTCCCCTAAATGCCTTCCCGCCGGCTAGAATGTGAATCGCTGGCGGGATGGCACTCTGATCACTTCTGTTTCCTTGTTAGACAACTTCGGAAAATGAAGCAATATGAGTGCCATCTTGCCGGCGATTCACATTCTAGCTGTGGGAAGGCATTTCGGGGAGATTAGTCACCCAAAGAAGAGGTGATTTGTCAAGGTCCGAACTGAGAATTTAAATAGGCCCTGGCATTTCAGGTACACAGAGCCCAATCAGCCCTGGCATTTCAGGTACACAGAGCCCAATCAGCCCTGGCATTTCAGGTACACTGAGCCCAATCAGCCCTGGCATTTCAGGTACACAGAGCCCAATCAGCCCTGGCATTTCAGGTACACAGAGGCCCAATCAGCCCACAAAGAGGCCCAAACAGCCCCCATCAGCCCACTAAATACTGGGTTTCTATGGCACCTTATAGCAGCCCCTCTGGCATTTGCCAGAACCCACAGATTGCCAGTCCGGACCTGGATTTGTCGCTGGGGGACTAATCTGCCCAGAACGCCATGTGTGCCTCCACCCTTAAGCTGTGGGAGCATTGCACTTCATTATGAGTCTGCTGGAGGTCACCAACACTTCCATCATAGTTAGCTGCATCCTTAAAATAGGGAATCTGCATTCATACTGTGATAGGTCTGCTGGATACCTCCTATCCAGTTATATGCATCACCAGCCTCACCCACATAACCCTCTGAAAACCTAAATGTTCAGACCTTTCCTAGCCTAATCAAATGCCACCCCTTACTAAGGCTACTAATTCAGAGTAGTCATGTGGTCAGTAAAAAACGCTACCCACACCTGAACCTAATGCAAAAAACATGCATCCAACACAATCCCGCAAAATGTTGCCATTGTTGGATGCGCGCACAACTGTACCCATGTCATGACACTACCTCTATGCACGCCTCTGGTCTCAAGAAAGAGAATCTTTTAGAGAAATTGAGAAGTGTACTTCCCCAGCCTGACCCACGCCCAACCCATGCCTTCAATGCTTTATCAGATTTCAACCTGAGCCCACCTGACCCACAGGTTCAACTCAAACATCACTCTTTCAGAGCCACCATTACAAACAGCCCCATACCTTAAGTCTGCTAAAATAATTGAAAATAAACCCAAAAGGATTGTTTTGGCTCCAATAAGGATTATTTATATATTAGTTAGGATCAAGCACAATGTACTAATTTATTATTAGAGCAAAAAAGGAAATACTTTTTTTAAAAATCCTAATTTCTTTTATTAAAATGAGGTCTATGGGAGATGGCCTTCCAGCTTTCTGGATAATGGATCCCATACTTGTATAGGTGAAATATCGTAAGGGAATCCTTACATACAGTATTGAGGAGAACTATGTCAGAGCAATATCAGCTGATGCTAAATGGGCACTTGTTTTACAAATATTAAACAATAAAGGATTTGTATGTTGTTGTTTTTATTAAAATAATAAGCAAAGTCTTAATTATGAAGTCTCTTTAAAAGAATACTGTGTTCATTAGTGCCCTACCTAAGCCTGATAAAGAATATTCTGTAAATATTCTGTAATAACGAGCTGCTGTATATTATGAAGGAGTTACTCACCAAACTGTACAGCAGTGCAGTCTACTAATGATCTATACTTTCATAGTTGTTTTTGTTCCATACCCTTCCCAGAGGCAAATGAATATTGATGAATGATGAATGTTGTTTACTAAGGCTACCAACCAATGGCTTCCCATGTTCCTAGTTTATAATTATACTTTCCATAAATTCCATATATGTATGTGTATATATATATATATATATATATATATATATATATATATACGTACCTCCATAGGCCACACTCAAATCTTCTTCAAATCTCTCTGAATAATCACGGGTGCTGGCCAATAAAAGGGCAGCCAAGTTTGGGAGTTTTAACATTGAAAGCAGCGAGTAAGTTGCAGGGAAAACTTAGTCCCTGTTTTAAATGTATAATGAAGCAATAGAATTCTTAATGAATCAGATGCAAGTTGAGTGTTGGACTGGCCAGATATGGGATGACTTCGACGCAGTTGGCCAGCTTAAATATATTGCAATATATGGACAAACAATCCCTGTTTTGTTTAAAGGGTAAGGCATTTTTTGGTAGCTTAAGGCATGTCACAGTGTCTTAAATATATGGTTAATGGGTTGAGTGCAGAGGATTTTTTGTATATACGTATTTATATATACTGTATATATAGAGATTAAACAGGGACCCGCACTCCAATGTTGAGTGAAGAAAATTAGTTTATATTCAAACTTGTGCATATATATATATATATATATATATATATATATATATATATATATATATATATATATATATATATATAATAAACCATTCCCAACACTACGCAACTCCACCTGATGAAAGGTAAACACATTCATGCATGTGTAATATACTTTTTATTTTTATTACTTCATCCAAGAAATCATATAACACTTCATGTGTGCCTTAATCCTCGAATGCATAGTAAGACCCAATGCTTTATGTAATATGCACACTTCTTAAATCTCCATAGACATATTGAGAGGTTTCCCAGCTCATTTGTTGCCACAAAGTAACCTACCAAACTACTACTTTTAGAATAAATGTAAAATTGACAAAAGTTCTCATTTAATCTCTTTGTCTCAAGCCTCATATCCAGAAGCAAGCTGTAGTAAAATGACTACGAAACTAAGTTGCATTCAAGAAGGGTTTAATAGCTATAATGAGTTGTCCGCTCATACCTATTTCATATGTCATTTTCTCTTTGACTATGCTTTACCAGCATTTACTGTATACCACCAAAAGAATGGAAGGTTCCATATGGGCTGATTAATGTTGTGGTCTATTATTTAGGAAAAAATATATTGTGGTTTTATTACAAAGCTGTTTTCAGATGCAGATTCTGACATAATGAAGAATTTCATGAGACGAAGAATACTGTAACAAGCTAAAAATGGACAGGCACACTACAAGCAGGAATTGTAATGTTTTTCTTTTCTCTATTTTGCAGCAGAAATAATTATTAATAAGGTTTTAGCAATATAAATTTTTCTCTTGATAAAGAGAGAATATACCCCCTATTTGATGTAAACGCATTCAGTTGGGCTTAGGCAAATAAGGTACATGGACATTGTCTGAACTTCCAACAATAAATGTAAATGTTTTTTTTACACAAATATACCTGATTCTACAGATTGAAATGAAAACCATAATATTTTATGGCTCTGCTCTTTGGGACCAATTCCCCATCCCCTTCAGCTCACAGTGTAAAGCAACCACTCCTTCACCTTGTTCCATTGTGAAGTAATGAATTTTTGGACTTAACGTCGCTCTGCTTTCCAGATAATCTGTGCACCATCCACTAAACTAATAGTCTCTAGTAAGGGACTGCAGCTGTGGGATATTAAGGCAAGTTAGTTCCTGCTGAGATAATAGCTTTTGGTGAGGAATTATGGAACAGTAACGGTGGCCATACATGGGCAGATACACTCGTTTGGAGAGGTTGCTAATTGAGTCGATCTTGCACCTTGAGTGGGCGATATTGGGCTGAGATGATCATGGGCCCTATGGCCTAATGATCGGATCACAAGGCCGGGAAAGACAATAAAAGGGCAAGTTCCCCACCTGCGACAAAATTGGTGTTGTGCGACTCGTTTTCAAAAACTCAATTGCAAGCCATATACACTGGCCAATAAGCTGCCAACTTTTGTCTGTCGGCAGCTTTTATCTGCCCGTGTATGGCCACCTTAACTATAGTAGTGTGAGGTGGTGGTAATAACTGCAACGGATAAGTAAACCTTTAAAATAAGTGAATGTAAAATTGACGAGAGTGCTATTCTAAGCATTTTTGTCTCTTACATTCATTATTTCTTTTCTTTTTATTCCAAGATATTAAAGGGATTCTGTCATGGGAAAACATGTTTTTTTAAAAAAAAAAAACGTGAATCCAATTCTCAAAAGAGCAAACAGATTTTTTTATATTCAATTTTGAAATCTGACATTGGGAAATATCACTCCAACTTGCAGTACAGCAGTAAAGAGTGACTAAAGTTTATCAGAGCAGAAGTCACATGACTGGGGGCAGCTGGGAAACTGACAATATGTCTAGCCCCATGTAAGTTTTCAAAATTAAGTATAAAAAAAAATCTGTTTGCTCTTTTGAAAAATTTCAGTGCAGAATTCTGCTGGAGCAGCACTATTAACTGATGCGTTTTGAAAAAACATGCTTCCCATGTTTCCCATGACAGTATCCCTTTAAGGGATACATGTACTGTTTATGAATATATTTTGTTCCAACATCGCCACCTGCTGGTCAGGTTCCACCCAGTCTGACCACAAAGTAGTCAAGGAAGTTGTAAATATACAGAAATAGACTGCTCTGATGTTCTTCTGTTTAGGAAAAAAAAATTAGAAACCTTTCTCAAATCTTTCCTGACAACTTCCTTGAATAGTTGGTGGTCAGACTGGGTGGAAAATGACCAGTAGGTGGAGCTGTTGTAACTAAATCCATTCATAATAACAGTACCGGTACATGTATCCTTTAAAATATTGTAATTTAAAAATAAATAAATAATGAATGTACATAACAAAAGTGTTTAGAATAGCACCCTAAACAATTTTACATTCACTTATTTTAAAGGTTTGATTATACGTTACAAATATTTTTTTACCAGTATTGAACATAGGGAATCCCTTTACCTGGCATTAAGTACAATTCCCAGCATCAGGGCTGTAGGAAGTACATGTATGGGACCTGTTATCCAGAATGCTTGGGACCTGGGCTTTCAAGATAATGGATTTTATTTTATTATTATTAACATGTATTTATATAGCGCCAACATATTGCGTAGCACTGTAAAGTAAATGTGATTACACAACTACATCACATGAATTACATATATAGAATATATGGAGTAACAAACATCACAATCAATACAGGTACAAAAAGGTGAGGAAGGCCCTATGCATAGGCATACAGTCTAAAGGGAAGGGAGTAATACACAAGGTGTGGGAGTGGGCAAGATCGAATTAAGTGGGTGACAAATGTGGTATTGTATGTGGTGTTGCGTTTGGTAGTTAAGCAGAGTGAGGGTAGGCTTCTCAAAAGAAGTGAGTTTTCAGAGATTTTTTGAAAGCAGAAAGGTTGGGAGAAAGTCGGACAGACCATGGGAGAGAGCGTTCCAGAGGAGGGGTGCAGCCCTTGCAAAGTCTTGAATGCGAGCATGTGAGGATTTAATGAGAGAAGAGTTGAGTAGCAGGTCAGTAGAGGACCGTAGTAAGCGAGTGGGTGAATATATAGAGATGAGTTCAGAGATGTAGGGTGGGGCAGAGTTATGAAGTGCTTTGAAAGTCAGTGTCATTAATTTGAATTTGATTCTGAAAGGTAACGGAAGCCAGTGCAGGGATTGACAGAATGGCGAGGCAGAGGAGGAGCGGTTGCTGAGGTGTATGAGCCTCGCAGCAGTGTTCATTATGGACTGGAGAGGTGGCAGTCTCTGGAGGGGGAGGCCAATTAAAAGAGAGTTACAGTAGTCTAGACGCGATATGATGAGAAAGTGAATAAGAATATTGGCAGCGTCTTGGGTGATAAATGATCGTATTTTAGATATGTTCCTTAGGTGGAAGTGACATGATTTAATAAGTGACTGGATATGAGGAGTGAATGACAGGGCAGAATCTAGGATAACCCCAAGGCACCGGGCCTGGGGAGAGGGGGTGATAGTGGAATTGTTAACTATGATGGATACTTCGGGGATGCTACTGGTGTTAGTTGGAGGAAAGAGAACCATTTCAGTTTTAGAGAGGTTTAATTTAAGGTAGCTTTGCGACATCCAGGTAGAGATAGCGGACAGGCAGGAGGAGACGCGAGTTAGGAGTTCTGGGTTGAGATCAGGAGATGAGAGATAGATCTAAGTATCGTCAGCATAGAAGTGGTAGTGGAAACCATACGAATTTATTAATTTGCCAAGGGAGGAAGTATAGAGGGAGAATAGTAATGGTCCCAGGACAGAGCCTTGAGGAACTCCAACAGAAAGAAGTAGGGGAGAAGATGATACTCCATTGTAGGAGACACTGAAGGAACTATTGGTGATGTAAGAAGAGAACCAGGACAGGGCTGTGTCACGAAGGCCAAGCGACTGGAGGGACTGGAGGAGGAGAGGGTGATCTACAGTGTTAAATGCGGCTGAGAGATCAAGCAGTATTAGTAGTGAGAAATGATTGTTGGCTTTAGCGGTTAAAAGGTCATTAGTTAGTCGAGTCAGGGCAGTTTCTGTGGAGTGTTGTGGCTTAAAACCAGATTGTAGGGGGTCCAGCAGGTTATTGTCAGAGAGGAATGAGGTTAGTCGGTTGTAGACTAGGCGCCCAAGTAGTTTAGAGATGAAAGGTAGCAGAGAGATAGGTCAGAGGTTGTCAAGATTGGAGGGATTAAGAGAGGGTTTTTTCAGAATGGGGGTGACAAGAGCATGTTTTAGTTGAGAAGGAAACAGTCCAGTTGAGAGCGAAAGATTAAATAGGTGAGTTAAGGCTTTGATTAGACAAGGATTGGTATTGCAGAGAAGTTTCGAGGGAATTGGATCAAGCGGGCAGGTGGTAAGGTGAGAGGAGGCCAGAAGCTTTGAGACTTCCTCATCAGTGACAGGGGTGAAGGAGCACAGGAGAGACTGTGGAGTGTGGAGGGAGGGTGGTGGAAGTCTAGGGGGGTTGAGTAGTGTAATGTCCCTTCTGATAGTGTCAATTTTGTTTTTGAAGTGCTCAGCAATATCTTGAGCAGAGACAGATGTGCATGGAGGGGGTGGAGAAGGGGAAAGGAGAGTGTTAAAGGTGGAGAAAAGTTGTGCTGGTTTTTTAGAAAGGGAGTTAATGAGTGAAGTAAAGTATGTTTGTTTGGCTTGGAAGAGGCTGGTGTTAAAGGAGCGCAGGGCAGATTTGTAGCTCCAAAAGTCTGATTCTGAACGGGATTTGCGCCAGCGACGCTCTAGTGCACGTGAGTGTCTTTGGAGCGCTTTTGTATGAGCAGTATGCCAAGGTTGAAGTGGTTTGGGTCTAGAACGTTTAGTTTTTATAGGAGCAAGCTCATTTAGGGCAGTGGTGAGAGTACTATAGTAGACAGAGGTAGCCACATTAGGACATGAGATGGCTGAGATATTAGAGTGAAGAGAGTCAAAGGAAGAAGAGAGATGTGACACGTCTACAGCTTGCAAGTCACGGTAAGTACGTGTTTGGGGAATGGCAGGGGGTGAGGAGGGAGTTAGTGAGAGTTGAAATGTGAGCATATTGTGATCAGAGAGGGGAAATGGGGAGTTAGTAAAATTGGTGGTTGAACAGAGTCTGGTAAATATGAGATCCAGAGCGTTACCATTGGAGTGAGAGGGGGAGTCTGAGCACAAGGATAAGCCTAGGGAGGAGGTTAGTGAAAGAAGTTTAGAGACAGAAGAGTTGTTAATGTTAAACGGGTATATTAAAGTCACCTAATATGATGGATGGGATGTTAGATGAAAGAAAGTAAGGAAGCCAGGCAGCAAAGTTGTCCAGAAATTGCGCAGTTGGTCCTGATGGTCGATATATAACAGCAATGCAGAGTGAAACAGGAGAAAAGAGCCTAATGCAGTGAGCCTCAAATGAGGAGAATGATAAAGAGGGAACAGGTGGAAGAACTAAAAGTACAGCGGGAGAGAGAAGATCTTTCCGTAATTTGGATCTGCATACCTTACGTCTATTAAATAATCTTTAAATACATCCAATAGGCTGGGTTTGCTTCCAATAAGGGTTAATTATATCTTAGTTTGGATCATGTACAAGGTACTGTTTTTTTATTACAGAGAAAAATCTTTTTTTAAAATTATTATTTGGAGTCTATGGGAGATGGCCTTTCCAAAATTCTGACCTTTGTGGATAACGGGTTTCCAGATAACGGATCCTTTATCTGTAGTAGTTTAACAATAGTAGAAGGTCTATAAGCTAGACAGTCTTACATTACATTAAAAAAACATGGCCCCACAAATTTTTTTTTTGCTCTGGGATTCTCCCAACAAATGGTGGTCCTACAGACTTCAAAGTCCAGTTTACTCTCTAGGGCAATTACAATAATAACTGTAATTTGGACCGAAACATTCCTCTGAGAATGCAGCATCCATTAGCCAATCACACATGCTTAAATTAACTACTGAACTCTTCGGAGCAATACCTTTCATATTAGTCGATTGCACACTGTACTATATATTCTATATATGACCTCAGCTTTCCTTGGTTTGCTTTTACCTACTGGGCAAGGACCTCAATCAGCCCGTTAATGTGAATCAATCTATATTGGGTCCGTATGATTTGGCCCAGCACATGAGTGACCAAATCAAGCAAAGATGGACTCGTTAAGCAAAGTCAGATCTTTATAGGCCCAGCTTAATACAAAGCTTTGTTTCATTACTAGAAAGCTAGTGCAAATGCAGGCACAGTCAATGAGAAGTGTGTGAAATGCATTAAAGAAATTTGTTCAGCTAAAGCCTTCAGGCTAAAGAAGGTCATCCAACTAATGTTAAACAAAAACTACCAGCGTCTTGCTATCTTGCTAAGGATTCCAGGAGACCAGCAACATATGTATAGAAACAGGTTTGATCTGCATTATGAACAGGGCAACTTATCAACATTCAAGACTGTGTTAACTAAAAGTGCAATTGTGAATACTGATCAATTTGCCCCTAAGTAAGGGATATTGGATTGGTGAAATTAAGATGAATTTGTTCCATTTTACGTACTGGTATTTGAATAGAGAAAGAAAGAAAATGCTAAAACAGTGAGCCGGAGCTGAAAATTGTATGTGAACATGGGAGGCCTTATTAACCCCTTACAAGCAGCCATCCCTGTGGCCTCTTCGCTGCCTCACCACTTCTTTAATGAACCTCCTGACCACAGACTCAATCAGAGCCAGATGACGGCTCTGTCAAAAAAGGCAAGGATCAACCCACAAGATAGTATGTGTGTGCCCCCCTTCTTTCCAAGCTACAGCCCTGGTGCCGACGCTACTCATGTGGCTCAGGGACGCCTGGGAGAGGAGCCTGCAATTAGATTCAGCTCTGAGAGTTGTGGTCAGGATGCAAAGGGAAACATTCGCTTCTGTTTGCATATCCCTTATAAGGCAAGAAGGCCCTCTTGAGAGCTAGTTATCCCACCATTAGTGCCATTACTGATCACCTCATACTGGAGACCTGAAAACAGTTCAGTTGTATACTAAGTACTCAGAGACTCTGGATCAGTTGAGTTATCAATACAATACTTTCATCAGAGAGAAATCTAGAAGAGAAAGTCTACATTATTGCACAGGCCACTTTAAATCTGATATTCCTTCAGTGAAAACCAAATTTGTATGAATGCTGTGTGAGCCTGTAAATCATTAAAAAAGCTGAGAATCATAAAATTTTTGGGGGTTATTTACTAAACTCTGAATGCAAAAATCACAAAAAAAAAGTGATTTTTTTTATATAAAATCAGACTTTTAAAAATTCACAAATTTTTTCAGAATTTATTAATCGCTGAGGAGGGAAAAGTCTGAATCTGAAAATTCGGCATCACAGACCTGTCAAGGTTGCCTATAAGTCAATGGGAGAAGTCCCAATGATTTTTTGATGTGTGCTGGGTTTCGTGCAATACCCCGAAGTGAATCAGTGAAAATCGGATGGATAAATCGTGAAAAACAGATTTTTTACTGCAAAGCAAATTTTCAGGAAATCTAATAATAAATAAGCGTAAAAAAACAGATTTCATCGGAGTCTGATCGGAGTTTGTAGCAGAAAATATTGAGATAAATTCGGACTTTGATAAATAACCCCCTTTGTGTAGAAACCTGCCTCATAGTGGTTGGGATTTAAATTTAATTGAGCCCTACAGGGGCTAAAGCAAAATCTACAAAACCAAGCATAATGTATAGACAGAGCTAGTGTAAAATGTCAATAAAAAATCCCAGCTGTGTCATCTTGGGCTGTCCACTGTGCAATTGTGTATCAGTGAAGGGTACATTCATCACAAACCAAGAAACATTCTCACTTTTTACTCTTGGGTGCAGATTTATCAAGGGTCGAATTTCGAGGGTTAAAAAAACCCTCAAATTCGACCCTCGATCTAAGCAAAAGCTTAGATCTAATGACTGAATAAAAAACACTCGGTCGAACAATAAAATCCTTCGCATCGAACGATTGGAACATTTTTAAGCTAACGGTCAAATGATTTTTATTCGATCAAAAAAAAACTTAGAAAAGTGCTCTAGAAGGTCCCCATAGGCTAACATTGCACTTCGGTAGCTTTAATCTGGAGAAGTATGAAGTCGAAGTTTTTTTAAAGAGACAGTACTTCGATAATCGAATGGTCGAATAGTCGATCGATTTTTACTTTGAATCGTTCAAATCATTCGATTCGATTGAATTCAATCGAATTTGACCAATTCGATGGTCGAACTACCCAAAAATTACTTCGAAATTCGAATATTTTAGCATTCGAATTATTCACTCGAGCTTAGTAAATCTGCCCCTTGGTCTTTTTATTGAGTATCTCAAGTAACTTCTAATATGATTTCTCACTCTTGCGTCAATTTTCGCAGGCATGAAAACATCCAAAAATGTTGTTCTCATAGGCTTAATGAAAGCGTTTTGTAACACAACTTTGTAACACAACACTCACTGAAATATTTTACAAAAGTAACAATGGTGTGTCCCCATAGGCTTCAAAGAGGTAGTTCGCCTTTAAGATAACTTTTAGTATGCTATAGAATGGCCTTTTCAATTGGCCTTCATATTTAATTTCTTTCAATTTATGAATTCTGCCTCTTCTGCTGCTTTCCATATTTCAAATGGGAATTGATGACCCCTACAGCCAAATAACTAGTGCTCTGTAATGCTATAATTTTTATTGTTGTTGTTGATATTTTTTACAGAAAAACAGATAAATGGAGGGCACTCTGAGTCAAAATAATGTAAAGTGAAAAAAGGTGCACAGAGCCCCAAAACACCCCATAAGGTAATTTTACGAATACTAAGGGCTTAGAAAAATCATATACACACAATTCAATAATTATACAAAAATACAGTATGTGCTTCATACAATTAGGGGGTTATTAACTAAACCTCAAATTTTTCTAATCAAGTTTTTTCAATACTTGAATTTTTCAGATTTATTATACCTTGAAAATCCGCCATCTCAGACCTGTTGATTGTAAGAATCATGTTTTCGCTCAATTTTTTTAGAGTTTTTACTGATCCGATTGAATTAGTTTATTCATAAATAAGGCTTAATCGGGCATGGAAGTTTGATCAAGCTTTTTTTATTGGGACAATGAGATAAATTCAGATTTTAGTAAATAACCCCCTAAGTGTACATCAAAGACAAATCAAATCAATCATGATATTCAAATACATACCACCAAATTGTAACTAGAATATACAAGCAGTGAGAAATGAGAATTACCCAGACGTTTCGGCATAAAGCCTTTCTCAAAGGAAATTCTATTTTTTACAACTTGTCTTTCAGTTCAGGTCCTCTATTATTTTTTATCTTCCAGTTTGTCTGGTTGCATGGTAAATTGAATCCTAGCAGCCAAATACCTTCTGGAATCCCAAACTGAAGTGCTGCTGAACAAAAAAGATAATTAAAAAAACACAAAACAAATTGAGACCATTAAGAAAAACACCACCTACATTACATTAAAGATTCATTCAAAGGTAAGCTACCCCTTTAATGGTTCCTTGTCATCCCTGAGCTTCTGAGATGTTCATGGGAGAAAACATACAAATTAGGGGGGAAAATTAAAAATCTTAAGATGAAGCAAAAACTGACAGTTATGGGAAAAACATTTGTTGCAACATTTATCTCTTGCATCTCCCAGCATAAGGAATTTGAATGTAAATGTAATACTTCATGGATAACTACAGAATATGACTGAATCCCAATTTATCAAAAAATCAGATAGAAAAGGTCGGTGCTGGAAAAAGTTGTGTTTCAATTTAACACCCAAAAACTAGATTTGTTTGGATTATTGAACCAGCCTGAAACCTTTGAAGATTATGAAGGCACGTAACATCTTCAAATTGTAAAAGAGACATCTGCCTTTAACTTTTACATGACTGGAGTATTTTTTAGCAGCTTTGGAGCATAATAAATCCTTGAAAAATTCAAAAAATGTGAGTTTTCACCCTAAAAACTCAACCAGAAAAAATCAAGGCTTCATAAATAGACCCCAAAATATACTGTATCTTCCCCACAAAAACCTTATTTACTGCCATTTTAATACAATCAGAACGGGCCATAAGATCCACATACTGAGTACCATTCATCACCTCTGTTATGGAAAATAGGGGCTGTACCCCGCCTATACTCTAAGGCAGTGATTGGCTGAGTTTCAAGCCCCAATTTCAAGTGCCTGACCTTTGGTCAGGGCCCACTTATCTCATAAAGTTACAGATATAGAGGACCAAAAACATTTTTGTATCCGTCTTTCAAACATAGTTAAGATATCACAGACATAAAAAAAATTTCACTCTAATTTGTACTCTTTTTAAAGGGAACACTAAACCCGTGTGTTCAGCATCAGTTAAATAAACACATAATATGCTTGTCCGTAGCACACTTTGTTTTAATTGCACAATATCTATAGTATGTAAATTAGGCAAACGGACATTTAAGCTAATGAAGCCAGATTTCTTCATCAATAGAACATTACAAAAAGTAAGCACAAGCCCTATTCACTGAAGTACAAGAGGGATGTACTGCCTGTAAATGTCTGTAAAATGTAGAATGTAGGAGCTATGTAAATAAATACGAATCACAATTTCTCCATTATTGAAATATTTCCAATAATTTTTAATAATGTGTTTGCAATTAATTTCATGATTATTTTTACAGCGCCAGCAAGTTACACAGCACTTTACACTAGTTTACATTAACTTGTTAGAAGGATTACAGAATAAAAAATGCTATAAATGGCCCTGAGTACAAGATCTTAGAATCCAAATTAATGCTGGGCAGAGTTCTGTTACTAAATATGTCCATGGCCAGAATTATCGACTTGGGTAATCCAGAAGGGTTTCCAGTAGTTCATAAGGGATGCTGGGAATTGTAGTTCATTAAGAGCTGGAGAGCTAGTGGTTGTATGCATCTAAATTAAAGAGCCAAGCTCTGTTTTATTGCCCAGTGATTATTTGGCTTCACAAGACGCCTTCATTCTCTTTCTCTATTCTCTGTCCTTATTCCGACCACACACCAAAAGTCCTAGTAAAAATGACTTTTAAAAACAGCCACCTCACTCTGCCACGTTATTTATAGCACATGGGCCTGGAAATGGCATAATTACATGAGACTCTCCGCTCTGGTCAGTGGGAACATCATGCTTCCTCCCAGCTGCCCGCTAGCCAAAGCCAGTCCTTTAATTAGCCTGACGGCGGCCTCCCCATGGCAGCATGGATGACTGAGTGCCGGGAGAGCCAGACCAGGCCCATATCAGTTAAACAGTAGCAGTGTCCTAGTGCAACCTAAGGTAGGCACATCACATTCTGGTGTAAAAGCACACATCTTCCAGCTATTCTATTTCAATATTAGCAGTCTTATAACTAATTACAGTTACTATGTAGCTTTGCTTGGAATGTGGAATGAATTCCACTGTCATTTGGACAAAAGTGTGTGCACCGCAGTTGCGCATGATGTATCTAAACACGTGCTAGAACACTTGTTTTCCTGAATTGGGTGTAATTTGTACCTAACATTGGGGGAATGGCATCCTTTCTTGTGCTTTTATCCGTGTGGCGTCAGAAAGGGCATTTGCATTCGGTTCACTTGCTGTAAGCCTGTAGCAGCTATTGATGCCAATCACTGTGATAACACTGCACTTGTCATCAGTCCAGGATTCCTAGTGTCATTAGGTGCACTTGCACACTATTCATCAGAGCAGACTGGGGGGTGCATTGGTGCTCAGCACAACAATGTGGAAGAGCAAAGAGGGTATGTTTGCCTGAATACTGTCAATATAAACACCAATTTGCATCCATTTAGGCTTCATAGCATTGTTTTTGAGAGTAGGCAGTGCCCACCAGTACCATAACATCTACTGCACAAAAGACAGATCTATCCTCAGTGCCAGGCTATTATTGGCACCCGAGGCAATAATACTTGGCTTGACTCCCGGTCCACCCACCAGCTCACTAGGCCGCAACATCCAATTCTTCCTCCTAGGTAAGTCCATCCAACCCCAGGCGACTGGTTCACATGGCCCCAAGCTTCGCATTCAAAGAAATTGGAAATATCCGCATACCCTACGTTCCCTAATCTCTGCTCTTGGTGCTCAGTGATGGGGGAATTGGCAACCTCCAGTCCAATGTATGAAGAATATCACCGGCACACAAGAAATGCGTTCAGCAGGGCAAAGTGTCTCGGAAACGTTGCACCATGCATCAAATAATATTGCAAGGGCTTGCCCTGCTGAATGCATTTCTTGTGTGCCGGTGATATTCTTCATACCCAATCTTCCCATTGTCATTCATCATTCAATTTGCTTAAAAATCTCATCTATTAATCATATTTTGCCTGCCCCTCCTTACTTTCACTTTATATTTCCTGCATTTCCAATGCATTCCTCCTCCTCACTCCTCAACATCTAATTGTGTAGCCAGTGCATGGATATGGTTATCCCCATTTTGGATTTTGGCATGATACTAAGCTTGCTTTAATTACAAAAAGGCACCTGCCATCTTGATGTGACTGTGAAAGACTAAAAGAAACAATATTGAAATTATTTTGTTTGACTAACATCATAAAATAGAATTTGGAATTATCTTCCAAAACCACCAAATTAACTAAACCCCTAAGTAAGACTTGTGCAGGTGTCCCTAACCCGTGAGCCACATCCAAATGTAAAAGAAGATGGAGAGCAACAAAAGCATGAAAAAAGTTCCTGGGTTGCCAAATATGATCTGTAATGAGCTATTGGTAGCCCTTGTGTGGACGGGCAGCCTACAAGAAGCTATTTTTGACAGTAAATGTTTTTTATGCAACTAGAACTTGCCTTCAAGTCTGGAATTCAAAAATAAGCACCTGCTTTGAGGCCACTGGGAGCAACATCTAATGGGAGTGGAGAGCAACATGTTGCTCAAGAACCATTGGTTGGGGATCACTGCACTAGAGTAATCAAATATACTTTGATAAAATAAAATATGTTATTTATTCCGCAAACTCTCCCAATTAAAGATCTGACTTATAAGTAGAATGTCCCAAGAGTATAAATATTTTATCTTTACAGCTCACAATTTGTTGATTCCAATGGATTATGAAGAATTTAAACCCTGCCCCAACCCGTAATATTCATTAGATCTGTTGTCCCTACTGTTGCACCAAAGTGCAATTACTAAAGTATTAATTGCTTAGAAATGAAAAAATAACAGTGGCACTTGTCAAACATGGACAAGAGAAAGATACAAGTTACCAAGCTACAGATAGAAATAGTTTTGAGAGTATTTTGCTGCTGCTGAGCAACTGTTAAAAGCCAAGTGATATAATTTACCTAGATAAATAGAATAGGATTATAGGGGTCTGGAACAAAGTGTTTACAGCCAATAGTGGTGCCATAAGAAATGTGAATGTATGTCATAGAAACTGCAACAAAAGTTCCTTTGGTACATATAATGGATAATTTAAGGATAATTCATATGACACAAGGTTGGGGATCTGAGGATGGTGCGCAGACACGGTCATTCTTCTGATTCTTCTGAAATGGGGTAAGTTCAGCAACGTTATAAACCCCCAAATAACCATCACACCCATTGAATAACAGGGCCAGATACTTCCCATTAGTTTCAGAAACTAAAACATGAATAGAAAGTCTTTACTTGCTTTATTGTGTCCAGCCTCAGGTATATAACACGCCCAGGCACCCATGGAGTATCTCAAAGGACCTGCAGAATATTTTACATCTTAAGGTTTGGTGCTTAAGAAAGAAATTTGGGAGATTAGCAGAACATTAAGCCATTCTGTGTTTGAGAGCCGTTACAGAGGATCACTTAGTTAAACCTGTCCTTCTCTGCGAGTCACTTTTGTTTGATTGTGAAACACTATTGTACTGCCCTCTGGCATATTCTATAATTTACCTTTTCCCACACTTGACAGACTTCGTTAGATTGTGCTGTTGTCCAGGAGAATCCAAATGTCAGAATACAATCATCCCGTTTTCGGACTCTTCTCATTGTAAGCAAGTAGTGGAACTGGCTGAGCAGGTAGAAGTAACGCAAAAATGTTTTCACAGATCGGATACCATTCATATAAATTGATCGGGGGGAATATACATTGAATACCCAGGTGCCCAAAGGGTTACAGCTGAACTCTTCGACACCTTTTGCTCCTTATAGCAAAATCACAGGCAATCCTTGATTTTTTGAGTGTTGTGGGTGACACACAATTTCGGCCGGGGGGGGGTTGAAAAAATTTTATGTTATGGGGATTAAGGATTATTTCTAGTGATGAGCAAGAGTTTCCCGCAAAAATGACGCCCATAGACTCCAATAGGTGAAAAAAATTGTTGCGCGACAAAAACATTTTCATCACTATTTTATTATGCAAGTGTGCAAAGTGCAATTTCAGACACAATTTATTATTATTATTATAAATAATCATATGTATTTGTAGGACAGGAACATATTCTACAGCACTGTATAATAAATGGGTTTAGACAAAGAACAGAAATAATTACATTTATGGCAACCTCCTTGCTGTCCCCCTTGTTGCCCGGCACTAAACATTTTTTAAACAGGAGCAGGTCCAGGGGTACCACATTGGTAGTGCAGAGACCACAATTACACACTCTGCACTAGAAAAGACAACTTTTTCAGTTTTAAAAATAAAAATTTGTCTCTTAAAGTTACCAGGAGCGGCTTTTTGCTGGCCCTGGAAATATGCGGCCTGCTGCCATGACAGCAGCTCCCCTGCCAGTAACCGATACAAAAGACAAAGAGGGCCATGCCCAAAAACACTTATCATTTGCCATATTTCTTACCAGAATGTAGTGTTTTTCCATACAATTCCCGATAATTGCAGTAGTTTGGGGAACTGTTGTGCACTTTTTGATGAATCAGAATCACACTTGGGAGCAATTTGGAACAGGAGGCGTGATTTACCAGTCAAGCACATCTATATGGAAGTGCATGAAGTATCTTTAGCCAAAAGTACCTTTAATAAATGGTCTCAAGTTGTGCAACGGCATTTATTTTTTGTGCATTTTTTAACTGCAATTGAGGTTGTTAATGAGCCTTATAAGAGATTGTCTGTATTGCTTATATTTATAACACCTCTGCTTAGCCTGTCCTCTAATTAAAACAATTAATTAATTAGGCGATTAAGCCCTAAGAACTAGAAAGCACAACAAAAATGTAAATCAATCAACAACTACAAAAAGATGAAGACCAATTGTAAATTGTTTTAGAATACCACTGTACCATATATCTACTAGTGTTAGAATAATATGTTATTTACTGCATGCATTACTAATCAAAACCATCAATACCGCAAGGCTAAGGATGTGGTAATGGTCAGCTCTTGGTTTTGTGACCCATCCTTGGGTCTTTAGAGGGAATAGCAGTCTGCCAGGCTAGTCCAGGGTGTCTGCAGAGCAGATTATATCCTCACCAAGAAAATGTACCATTTCAACTAAAATTATTACAAGTATATAATTGTAGTTTCCATTATTTTTGCAGTTTGTGACTGCAATAAAACAACAGATAGTACATCAGATTCAATATGGGTTAAAAATCAATTAGGGGATTCAAATATTCAGAAATGTTTGCTTGTCTGATCTAAAGTTGGTTATGCTTTCATCTTTATGTAATTTTTTTACACCCAGAAGAACCACATTCAAATGGCTTTTACCCAGTGCCAAATTGCTTTAATTAAATGAACATGCTTCATTCTGACAGTGCTCAGGATACAGTGGAATGGCCATTTTATAGCAAATAATGTGCTCCCTAAAGTAAAATATAAGAAGTCACTGAGGATTTCCCTGACCATATGAAGGCACAAGGCCTAACAGATTATTATGGCATCCAATATCCTTATATTACATTAATTTTATACATAAGAATTAGTAAATCCCGTGAAACAAATTACATCACTAAGCCTAATTTCGAAGGCTATACTTTACAGGATAGTCATGGTTGTTATGTATTTTAAGGATATATTTTAAAAATGTGTTATTTTTCATTGTCCTCTGCGTAGGAGAATATCCATTTTCTGAAAGTAGAAATATATGTAAAAATCAGCTATGACGAAAGGTAATGCTGTATTGTAATAAAAAGTTTTAAAAATGTGTAATTTTTGTGTATTATACATATATATTATTTCAATTATAGCTTTCAAATTTGATCTGTCTTTTACTAATTGTAGTAAAGAATAACAAATTAAAGGATATTGTGTTTCTCCTTCACACTGTTTTACATATCACTCACTGCAATAACCACCTAATCCTCACTGAACTGGCAGGGTCCAGGCAATTACTGTACTGGATACAGTTTAGTAATGCAGACTGATAACAAGAGATGACCTGATCCCTTAAAGTGATGCTCAGGGATATTGAATAGGCATAACAATGTGGAGAGACTGGAAAAGCAAGGGAAGATATCAGAGAGTAATTCAAATGTTCAAAGTAACCAGTGGCTGTAACATTGTTTATATGAGCGACGCCTTTGGTAATATTCACATTAATTTCTCTGTTTATATTAAAGCCAGCAAAGATACAGCCTGTCTGATTTACTAAATATGATATTTAATAATGTTAAAAAAAAGATGTCTGCCGCGGTCTCTGAGATGGCAGCCAAGGGGTTAAAAGCTTACTCACATAGCAGAGACAGGACACATTCCCTTGCTGTGAAGCCATCCCTTCTTCTACCACTACAGGAATCCCACTATCCCATGAACAGTTCTGTTGGGGTAGGCTGGTTATGGAGATCTGCCAAAAAAATATGTATTTGTCTGCAAAGCACAAAATTAGGCAAATTGAGTGATAGGGATTTGCAGGAAGGTAGGGCTATGGGGGAATGAATATGTATTTTGTCTCTTTTCCAGTTGGACTTGGATGTGAAAATGGATTTCATGGGTGGGATGGTTTGACTGTGATCAATGTATCCATTCCACACCCTGGCAGAGCAGGACATATATACTGTATTACTTAAATCTGTCTGTTGCACTCATTACACATGGGCTTTCCAGGCTGCTCAATGTATATAGACACACACAGAAACAGACACACTGGGGCTTATTTATAAACTTTGCGCAGGGCAAATTGGTTCACACAGTGAATATATTTGCTCTGCACATGGTTACATTTATAAAGCTGAATAAGAGTGTGCAAACAGAATTGCGATTTTTTTTTTACACTGTGAATGTCTATAAGAGCTTTTTAAATATGGCAAAAATCACAAATTGCGAATATTATGTGCACACTCTGCGTTTGAATTACGTCACAACTTTGGGGCGGACATAATATTCTCAAAACAGTTTTGCAAATTGCAAATTTAAGTTACTGTCAACACTATTACTGTCAACAACCTCGCACAGTGGGTGCACTCACGCAAACACCCGTCTCATTTGCGAGCCATTTGCGAATGTTGTTGTAACTCGTGATGTGTAACAAGCAAAATATGGTTTTGCTTAATTCTTTTATTGATAGATATTTTAATAGACACAGGTATATAAGGCACAGGATATCCTGATGAAGTGCCAGAAAGAGGCATGAAACGCGTCAGGTGATCACACATGTCATAGAGTAGGAATATTTCCCTGAATGATGCCTGTTATTTTAAAGGGATACTGTTATGGGAAAAAAACATTTTTCAAAATGCATCAGTTAATAGTGCTGTTCCAGCAGAATTCTGCACTGAATACATTTCTCAAAAGAGCAAACAGATTTTTTTATGTTCGATTTTGAAATCTGACATGGGGCTAGACATATTGTCAATTTCCCAGCTGCCCCAAGTCATGTGACTTGTGCTCTGATAAACTTCAATCACTCTTTACTGCTGTACTGCAAGTTGGAGTGATATTAACCCCCCCCCGCAGCCAAACAAAAGAACAATGGGAAAGTAACCAGATAACAGCTCCCTAACTCAAGATAACAGCTGCCTGGTAGATCTAAGAACAACACTCAATAGTAAAAACCCATGTCCCACTGAGACTCCTTCAGTTACATTGAGAAGGAAACACAGTAGCCTGCCAGAAAGCATTTCTGCAGGCACAAGTCACATGACCAGGGGCAACTGGGAAATTGACAAAATGTCTAGCCCCATGTCAGACTTCAAAATTGAATATAAAAAAATCTGTTTGCTCTTTTGAGAAATGGATTTCAGCGCAGAAGTCTGCTGGAGTAGCACTATTAAAGGAAAACTATACCCCTCAAACAATGTAAGTCTTTATAAAAAGATATTGCATAAAACAGCTCATATGTAAAATCCTGCTTCATGTAAATAAACCATTTTCATAATGATATACTTTTCTAGTAGTATGTGCCATTGGGTAACCATAAATAGAAAATTGCCATTTTAAAAAATAAGGGCCGCCCCCTGGGATCCTAGGATTCACTGTACTGTATGTTAGGTCACATGAGCCAATTAACAGACAGAGTTATGTCTTTTGCTTCCACAATTCTTCCTGTTACAGTTAAAGTTGAAGTATTTCTGGTCAGGTGATCTCTGAGGCAGCACAGAGACCATCATGAAATGGTGGCTCAAGGCAAGAGATGTAAAAGGGCAAGATTTACTTAAATATATATTCCAGTTTGGTAAGATTCTTTAATATGCCACTTAATATGATATGAACTATCTGTTGCTTAAGTGTTCATTTTGGGGGTATAGTTTTCCTTTAACTGGTGCATTTTGAAAAAAAAATTTTTCAGATGACCCTTTAAACAATACCTCAATAAAGTCATCATTTTGATTTTAAACTCCATCTGCTGATTGCTTTCTCAACCACTAAACCCCCTCTATAAGGTCCCACATTTGGTCAGTGACCCCTTAGCTAGTAGGAAGGTTACATATGAAAACCTTGTTGTAAAAGCCATTCAGCCATTTATCAGTCAGAATATCTAGGACAACACATAATGGTTCAGGCCTGATTTATCATCGACGTCTTCCATGGTTATCCCGGTGTTCAAAAAATAGATTTCCCCAAATAATATATACTTTAGAGTATATTGGGAAGGGACTTTTGGAGATTCCTAGGTATTTTAGCACAGTGAGAAGATCAATAGGAACAAAGTGCCTGTGATAAAGGTGACATTACCATCTAAGGACCTAAAGTGAAAGTGGGCACAATGATAAATAATGGTCCATTATTTTGGAGGAATATTTATCAATAAAATTTATTTTTTATGAGATAGATTTTTATTATAGAGCAGTTCCATTAGACATACTCCTAATAAAAGGGTGCTTTAAAAATACCTAGTACTGAAATAGCACAATTGTGTGGATGCCATCCATACCTTTAGACTTGCCTGTACCTTGCATTCATGTGTTTATGGTGTACAAGCATGGTAAGAAATTACACACCCAGTATTGTGACTGTAACTCCATTCTACACAATGAAAAAAATTATTTACTAAATATATCAGACATCTCCTGATCCAAAAGTGTATGCTGCCAAACTATTATAGCCACTTAATACTATAATTAATTGGCTTTACCAGTTACAATTACTTGAAGACTTTTTTGAGGATGTTTAATGCTTTCTTTATCAGTTTGTACTTCAGCTTCCATTGCCACTGGTTTCCTCTGTTGTATTATTTTATTCTATGTCTTTTCAAATTAAATGAATCCCACAGTTGTCCTCATTATATTATACAGGTGAAGGAGCTATTATCTGGAATGCATTATATCTGGGGTTTCTGTAATTTACCCTCTATTCTTATAACTTCTTATTCAAGGAATGACTATTACTGTAGATATATTTCTGCAGCAGCAATGCATTTAAACATTTTAAAGGACAAGAAAAGTGAATAAGTTAAAAGTCTTTATGTCTTTAAGTCAAAAAGTGTATGTAATTTGAATTGGAGTGGCACACATATGGATTAGTCTTAAAGAAGAAGGAAAGCTACAGAGGCCGTTTATTACCAATAGATTAGCCAGAATAGGGCAAGCTAGAACACTATATTTATTCTGTAGCATACCTGAGTAAACAGCTCTAGAAGATAGCAGCTGCCATATTAGGTTGGTTTGACATCACTTCCTGCCTGAGTCTCTCCCTGCTCACTCATAGCTCTGGGCTCAGATTACAGCAGGGAGGGAAGAGGGAGGGGAGAGAGGAGCAAACTGAGCATGCTCAAGCCATAGCCTTGGAGGTTTAAGCTGAAAACAGGAAGTCTGATACAGAAACCCATGTGTACACAATAGAAGGAAAGAAATGTGATGTTTCTTTTTGAAGTGAAATATTACTTCAAGGTTTTGCCGATGTATTTAAATAGACCTTTCTGATAAAGCTTACTTAATTTTAGCCTTTCCTTCTCCTTTAAAGGAGAAAGAAAACTATAATCACAGGTGGGTGGCAAATTTTAAGCATCCCCCAGGCTCCTTTGCTGAAAACTGCACAGGCCTGGGTATCAAGTAAGTAAAATGTGCCACCCCAGTTATTATAGTGTTCCTTTTCCTTTAAAGGGGAAGGAAACCTAGTTGGCGCAAAAACCCTCCCCCCCTCCCGTGTGTTGCCCACCCTCCCTCCTCCCCCCTGGCCTACCCGTCCGGCTGGGCAAATGCCCCTAACTTGTTACTTACCCTTCTGCGCAGGTCCAGTCCAGGGAGTTCACAGACGATATCTTCTTCAACACAATCTTCTTCCTACTTTGACCAGCGCATTAGCAGTAGGAGCATTTTGCTGGTACGATCTACTGCGCATGCGCCAAAAGTACTTTGGGATGCTTGAAAGACCACTGACCAATGGTTCCTTTAATGGGGATCCGTGGTAGCTTCACACTGAAGGAAAGGTAGGGTGAGATTTTGGGATGTTGCCTATTTGCACTAGATACTGTTAATATAAAAGTCAAATACAGTGGGATTTCTGGACAGCACTTATTTGCTGTTCTATATATTGTTGGAACTATGGCCAAATGGCTGCTGTCTGTGGCTAAATGGCAATATTTTCATGTTTCTAGATTATACATACATATACAGACAGACAAATAACTTCAATATAGTCAGAATAAGCAAGCTGCCACTTCTATAGACAGACAGCTGGAACCGGATCCCCTTCCTTAACTTGTTAAAGTGCCCTAATTGCTATAACTGGATTGGATATGATATATAAGTAGTTTGAAAATTCAGGGACATGCCTAGAAATTTCCGGCTAGAAGGGCTGCACTGATTGTAACTTAATTTAAAAGCAATCCGTGCAGCCCTATCCGTGTCCCCACATTTTTAAATGATCTGTTAACTCTATTGTACAGGAGCATTGACACACAAGTTGGTTTAGCACTAGCAGGAGAAAACAAAGAATCTTAAGTCATTTGGTGACCCCTAGTGGTGACAAACTTTATGTATGATACAGTATAAATGTGTGGGGTTTTTTCTCTGCGTGTGTGTATAGTTTTTAAGTCATCTTCAGTTGTAGAAGTTTAATGGGGACAGTTGGCTTTTCTCTGCTCATTCCTATGGCTTTTACTTGCGGGAAAATAGCTTGTCACATCTTGCATTCATCTTCATCAAGATAATTACTTTTATTTACCAGTTGTAAAAGTGTAGTAGCTAATAAACTATCAGGCCAGTGTGATGGTAGTTTGAAGGGACTGTTGGAATATCTCAATGTATAGAGAGGCCAACAGATAAATAGATAGAATTGCTGTTACATGACAACATTTATAATGGTAATCAGCAACTATTATAAAAGCAGAGATACATTAAATACTGTATTAGTTGGCATTCAGTTAAAAGAATGTATGTTATTAATCAAGGATGAATGTGTTCTTTGTGGAGTAGCAGTTGTTGCTTGGTGCTTCTATTTCACTTGTATATCCAGTCATGGACCGTACTGCTTTGTGGGGTAAAAATGACCTTTTACATTTTATTGGACTGATACTTGTCCTGTGCATATTACAAAGCTGCTGTCCAAAGCTTTGACAAGAAAGTAAGGTAAGAGCGCATGTCCCAGTGGGAGGCCTGGTTGCAATTTATGCACCCAGGTCCATAGTCCACTAGTTACACCACTGAATCTACTATTGGATGCCTGACGTACTGAAGAACTGAGGAGCCAAGTTCCATTTTCTCTCAAGAGGTAAATATAAGCAAAACAAGAACCAAACATTTAAACAGGGTCGGACTGGGGGGCCCAGGCTGACTAACAGTTGGACTATAATAGGGAACAGTATTGTACTCAAAAGGGGTTATTTGTGATTCCCGGGGGCACAAGTGAACTTTTAACTAAAGTAGACAAGGAAGTTGTCAGGAGAAAGAAAAAGGCTGCTCTGATGTTCTTCTGCTTCTTTTTCAGATCTTTCATAAGCCAAAGAACATCAGAGCAGCCGCTTTCTTTCTCCTGACAACTTCCTTGACTACTTGGTGGTCAGACTGGTTGGAAACTGACCAGCAGGGGGCACTGTTCAAAATTCATTCATATTAACAGTACAGAGTTCCCTTAATATTTTGGAATAAAAACAAAATAAATAATGAATGTACATTGCAAAATTTCTTAGAATAACTCCCTCTTCAATTTTACATTCACTTATTTTAAAGGTTTACTTATCCGTTAAAGTCAGTGTAACAATCAAATCCACGTGGATCGTGATACTGAATCCATGGGTCCAAACTTTTGTAAATTGTTTTTTGTAAGTTAGTTTTTCCATAATTAATACTATAATAAGGAGTAAGCCAGGCCTTTGTAATGACTTCTTAGTAGCAGTAAAAAGGTGTTTAATTAAGGCACATTGTGCTCTGGAGTTTGCATCAATAGTTTTGTATTGGGTATATTAACCTGTAACACTGTATAAATTAATTAGTAGACCCTGATCCATAAGTGCTGTGCTTTGTCACAATGCCAAAATATATGTGTCATTGTACCCGATGGGGCCTTGGGGGCCCACCGGGGCTGCAAAATTAAGGGCCCTCCTGGCAGTCCCTGGGGACCCCCTTCCAACCTCCAAATTCTCACCGGCACGTGAACTGAGAACTTAAAATGTAATTTTCTTCTATATGGATTATCCAATAGCACATTCTACTAGAAGAGTTTTTCATGAAAAGACTTATTTAAATAAAACATTTTTTTGCATATGCACTGTTTTCCTGTGGCTTTTTTATACAGACCCTTGACATTTAAATATATTGTTTCCCTTTAAATACATTCAGACTTAGGATTTACAAGTGGTTCCTGCAATGTATTTAAAGCTATATCTATTTGACTTTACCCAGGATTATACTGAGTGGCAACTGTAGTTACAGATAATTGACACAATTGTCCCTCGGGGGTGTACCTAGACAATTATTGTGCAACCCAGCAACAATTTAAGAGGCCTAGAGCTGACTCTTCCCATAGGTTTATGTGACCCATTAACATGCCAAAAATGTCAGTGACTGTCCCTCTCTATCATCAAATTTGCAGTCCTCACAGAAAACTGTTCGGTGTAAACCACTGCAGCAAAATCCTCACCGGCACCTGTGTGAATTCCGCCGAATCACACATGCACGTAATCCACCACAACGTGCATGCATGAAAGCCGTAAACTATGTGGAGTCGCAGGAGCCAGAGTTTCTGCCGCAACTGGGGGAGTAGGTCTGGGTCAGCGGGGCCCATGAGGGCTGAGGCCCGCCGGGTTTTTTCCCGGTGTTCCTCCAGCCCAGTCCGACCCTGCCTGATGTAGCAGAGCCCCTAAAACAATTGGAATTAGTTCCAGGAAGGAATCTATTTGGCTTTACAACTTGGTACACAATACCATTGACTCAAGACCTTGTATGATATTTCCTAAACTGGCACATTAATAGAATTGTGCATGGTATTTGAAAAGATTACTGTATATGCCAGTCTTGATCATCTAAAGTAAGGTACAATTCTGTATTCCAATTCTTTATAAATTTCAAGGAGTCGACAGGTTGGGTATTAGTACATTGGCGATAAAGAAAGCTGAGAGATCCTTTCATTAGAGGGCAATGAAGGCAAATTGCTTCAAAGAAGGTATGCCAGGAGAAAGGAGATCTCTTGCCTTATTTGATTGTACCTATAAAGTTTTTGGGTTGGAACATTATGGCGCTCATTTATTAAACTTCCATTTTTTCTGATCAAGGTTTTTAGGGTTTGCAACTGGTCTTCATTTTTTTGTGTTTTTTTTAGTTATTTAGCTTTTTACTTGTTCAAGCAGCTATTTTGTTGCTAGGGTATTACCTGTGGTTAATTAATAAAAGAACTATACAAAAACAATAATGAAGACCAGTTCCAAAGTTGGTAGGAATAGGACACTCTATAACATACTAAAAGTTAACTTAAAAGTAAACCACCCCTTTAATGTCATTGTAATGTTATTTAATCTCTTAATTGTGATACTTATATTATTATACTTAAATATTTCCCAACAGTCAGCTCCAGCTTAGTTACACTGCTTGTTTTTTATGTTCAGGATATTCCTACTGAACACAATATCACTGTATATTATAATATATATACACAGAATCTGCTGGTGCACACACTGGCTGTTAGTCAATGCCTGGGTGCTGGTTAAAAATTAGTAAGTATCAATATCATGTGAAGAACCGCACTACACAGGACTTGTGAGTGAAAAAATGTTCAGTTTATTCCTTCAACATTTCAGCTTCTAGCTGAAGACGGTTTGAGAAAGAAGCAGAAACGTTGAAGGAATAAACATTTTTTCACTCATAAGTCCTGGGTAATGCAGTTCTTCACATGATATATACAGTATATATATATTTTTTTCTTTCTTTTAATTTATCGATCGAACCATTGTAATTTGATCGCAAACAGCTAAATGTAAACATTTTTAATTCGATGGTTGAATTTCGACGTTTTAGCACTTCGAAATTCGACCCTTGATAAATCTACCGCTTAAATTGCATATAGATTGCAAGAATTCTTCTGGGCAGGTCCCTCCTAACTGTCTGTATTGTTTGTTTGTTTTTTGGTATTTTTGATGCATATATCCATTAATTGTAACCCCTGCAGAATATGCTGGCCTTTTATAAATATGTGTATAATAAAAAATTTACTGACTGTCTGGAGGATCCAAATTCGGCAGGTTTTACTGAACCAAATAGGACCAGCTTTACGCTATATTCACATATTCTTGTTTTGTTTTTATGCTATATTCACATTTTCTTGTTGCAAATCATTTTATAACTGGGAGTCCATACACCTGATTTCTGTATATCTTTAGACATAGCCAGAGGGACATGCAAAAGGCAAAGTTCCAAAGGCACACAAAGATTTTTATATCAAAAGATATATGTCCCAAGGTTTGTTTTCAGTAAAAATAAATTATTTATTAGTATTCACATTTTAAAAAGTTTTTGATACATACTGACCCCACATGGCCCACCTTACGCATTTCGTACCCTCCGGCACTTGGTCATAGGTGTCTCTCAACTACAAGCAGTTTGCCTCTGTTTCCTAGTTTTTCAGTGAACAACACAGACATTTGTATCCTGTACCTAGTCTGGACATAGGCACAAAGGCAAACATATTTTTATTTTACCATAAATTAACTATAGCGTAAGATCTAAATGTAGAAACCATTACAAAGTTCAGCTTTACACATATAGGGCCTATTTATGAAACCCTGATTTTTTTCTGGTCGAGTTTTTAAGGGGAAAACATAAATGTTTACCAAAAAAACCTTGAATTTTTAAATATTTTTTGTACCCAACAGCTGTTAAAAATCTGAATCCAAATGCTAAAATCTGCTATGTAGAAGTCAATGACAGATGTTCCTTTTAGAATTTGAAGATATTGTGATCTGCGCTGGGATTCGTTCGGGCGACAAGTGAAAACCAAGTGATTCGGGCATCACATCCGGAAAGTCATACAATTCAAATTTTCATTCGATTTTGTCGAGACTTTTCTTGCACAGACTTTTTTGAGCTTATTGTTTTATAAATTAGTTAAATTTGAGGATGGGAGTTAGCTTTAATCAAACAATGAGATAAATTAAAGCTCTAGTAATTACCCCCCATGGTGTATAATGCCATAATTGTGCCTGAAACAGGTTTACCAAATGTGAAGCATTTTGCAGCAGCAGATCCCACAGATTGCCAGTCCAGGCCTGGATGCATTGCTGAAAAGACTGTGCCACATGTATAAGCTGTGTGCAACGCTTACCTAAATTTCCCAGCTGACACTGGGTGTGCCAGAGGCCTGACCTCCACACAGAATGTTTACATCTCCACGCTCTTGCATGCCCGCCCAGAGCTGAGCCCATTCAGGAGGGTGTGGAGAGATGACAGGGGGTGTGTAATAGGGCAGGTGTAGGAAGGCTGCTAATAACTGAGGTGTGCTTTGTACCAGCACATGTCTTGGCTCGCTCTAACCTTCCACCAACGCAGGCAGTGACAGCTGAATATGCAGCACATTGCTACTGAACAAACATGGGCGTGGGAGCTCAGCAACTTCCTGTATCCAAGAGATTCCATGGCAGCCAGACATGGAAACACAATGATAAGTATCAGACAGGCACCTCCACACTTTGTGGCACTCCAGCTCCCTGTTGTGTCTCCCTGGAATATGGAGTAGTTCTACCCATTTCATATAAGTTTCGGCTGAAACATCGGCCTTTTTCAAAGTGTTGAATCACCATACAGTGCCCACTCAAATACAGTGCTGTGGCGGGAAATGCCTTGACGGCAACTCCCACACTGTGACATCATGGGAAACAAAGTGACGTGTGCATGTCACGTTTGTTACTTTATGCACACGTCACTTTGTTTCCCATGATGTCACAGTGTGGGAGTTGCCGTCAAGGCATTTCCCGCCACAGCACTGTATTTGAGTGGGCACTGTATGGTGATTCAACACTTTGGAAAAGGCTGATGTTTCAGCCGAAATGTCACTATGTTACGTGTAATAAATTATAAAAAGATTTTAAGTCCTGTGAGTGTGGTATTTTCAATGAATTGATTGTTCCATTAAGATTTAATACTTGCACCCAGGCAATTAATTACCTTTTTCGTGAGTGCTGTAACAGCACTCCAAGTAATTTCTGACAACTTTGGGTCTTCTTCTGGCGCTTTAGCAATTTCCGGGAATTTCGTCGCATGCGCAGTTGTTTAGGCCCGGCAGACTAGTCCAACTGCGCATGCACCGATATAGCACTTCTTGAAGATTACCGAAAAAAAGAAGATGGCGCCCATGAACTCTGTTAGGCAGAATCTGCATCAAGGGGTAAGTAAAAAGTTAGGGGCATTTACCCAGGGTAGCAGCTAGGCTGGGGGGGGGCGGAGGGGTGTCTATGGAGGGTAGGGCGTAGGGTTTTTTTTTAATAAGGGGTTGAATTCTCCTTTAAGTCTACTAGAAAATCATGTAAACATTAAATAAACCCAATAAGCTGGTTTTGCTTCCAATAAGGATTAAGTATACCTTAGTTTGGATCAAGGACAAGCTACTGTTTTATTATTACAGAGAAAAAGGAAATAGTTTTTAAAAATTTGGATTATTTGGATAAAATGGAGTCAATGTGAGACAGCCATTCTGTAATTTGAAGCATTCTAGGTAACAGGTTTCCAGATAACGTATCCCATAGCTGTACTGTTTTACTCCCAAAATGCCTTCCCGCCAGCAAGAATATGACTTTACGGTATCACACCACTATTTTAGGGTCTATGGTGTACAGGACCCCCTATATTAGTGTCCCACAATACATTTCTCCTTACCTTTTTATACACAGCTCTTTAGAACTGGCATCACTGGAAACATTTTGCTCTCTCCTCTCATCAAGATGAAGAGGTACTAGAACCTATGGAAGAAATATAAAATAAATCAACAGAGGTAAACAGAGAAAAGCTGCCCGATAAGTACATATATTTGTATAAAGTAATGAGAAGCATTGTTCTCCTAAACTCCCTGTTGTTACAAACCAATTTATTTTATACATAAATAAGGATTAATTGTCTTCTTGTATTATTACTATCTTATTTTTAAATATCAGATAAATTGTTTTACTAAAAAGGATTTTGGTTTTAAAAGGCTGACTGTGAAACAATCACTATATAGCAACATACATTTGAGGGAATCAGATTGATTTTATGGAGACATGACAGAAAATTAAATATTTCCTTCAATTATTTCCTGATCACCTGCATATCATTACAGTTAATTTATTCCATAACTAATGGAGCCATATTTGGACCCTTATGTATGTTTCAGAGTAAAATAAAATTATTCCCTCTATTTGGAGAATAGAAAGTTCTCTGTACATGATAAACTTTTCGTTAAATACACAAATGTCTTAAATGAGTTTCAGAATAGAGTGTGGAATATCTCTTGCTTACCTTCAACTACAGTCTTATGTTGATAGTAGCCAGTGGATGAGGTGAATGCAATTTAAACCAGCCTTCCATGGTGAGGTTTTCTGCCAACACAAGGTCACAGACAGACATAGACAAGGTGCCCAAGTGCCTGTGACGCACGCCTTTTCCCTCAATAACAAGGAAAAGAATCTGCAGAATTACAGCAAACAAAGCAATACAAAAAGGGCAAAAGCTCACCATGCACAGCTACAGATTGAAGTAGAAACATGTAATTTCTTCTCATAAGGGATCTGTGTTGGAAAATGGTATGACTTGTTCCACAATGGGTCCTTACTATTTCTGATGGTCTAAAAAAGAAAGAAAAATATAATTACAAAAATGTGTAGGTTGTTTGAGCCTACTGATTTTCGGCAAAAGACTTGGATGTTGGTCAGCTCGTCAATTGACCAAGACGGAAATTTTTGATGGTGAGAACATTGGCTAGAGGATAATGCTGTGTATCTGATGATTCAGCTCTTAACATTTGTAATTGAAAAACAAACAATGGATAGATCGTAATTGTTATATCTATGGCCACCTTTACCTGCACTTCTAACATAGACATAGAGGACGGCTGGCCAAAATTTCTGAATCTACACAGCAGAGTTTCTGTTCTCCATCAGCACCTGGAAAAACAACAAGTTAGAAACACCAAACTACAAAATATACCAACCTTTCCCCAAACAGCCAGCACAAAGTTTTATAGGCATTATCTCTTCAAGTTTTTCATTGTGTTGAGAAAGATCAAGGGGCAGATTTATCAAGGGTCGAATTAGTAAAAAAATTAAAATTTCAATCTATTCTTGTGTACCTCAACTAGGGAATAATCCAAATTTAAAAATTTGAATATCGAAATTTATCATGTACTGTCGCTTTAAAAATTCAATGTCGACCATTCGCCATCTAAAACCTGCCGAATTGCTGTTTTAGCCTATGGGGGACCTCCTAAAACCTATTTGTAGTCAAGTAGTGGACTTTGAAAAATCAACGTTTTTTTTTTTTTTAATATCTTGATTCGAATTCGATCAAATACGATCTTACTTCGATTCAAACGATCGAATATAGCCTATTCACCTGCAAATAAAACTTCGATTTTTTTAAAATAAATTTCAGTTGGTCTTTTTTTTCCAATTTCGAAGTTATGGGAGTTAAAAAAAAACTCCCATTACTTTGAAATTCGACCCTTGATAAATCTGCCTCTAATCTGTTCAAATTTGACTCGAGCCTTCCCAGAATGTGTATTCTTCAATGGGAACCACTGTAGAGTAAAGCTCTAGTATATAGAGAACCACAGTGCTCAGTGTATGAGAAATAAAATAACGGTTTTGATGAAAGCACCATATTCTGGTACAGAACAGGAAATTTGTAATATGTTTCCTCTTTGCTACTACCATATAGAACTCTTACCATGTCAGTGACAGACTGCGTAAGGATGTTTTCAATGCTGATCTGGCAGCTAGATATGGGAAAAAGGAAAAAGAGGTCAATTACACAAATAAAACAGAGCAACAGAGTAGCTGAAACTCAGAAAGGGCATATAACTATTCAGAGGGGCTATATTATAATTGCTGAGACAGATATGGAAATAGGGGATAACAATAATATAAGTTCACCTGCCCAAAACTTTATTTTTCACCCAAATTACAACTCAACACTTGAGTTGTCCCTTTGGCCATCTAAAAACATACAAGGTTATATAATGCAAAAATGTGTTACCGTAAAAAGGTATCGTTTATTGTGTGTAAAGAACAGGGACAGTTTTATCAAAATATGAGATTAGAGCTCTTCGTAGAAAAACTCACCTACTTTGTAATCATTCCTATAGAATTGTTGGAATATAATTTATCAATGAGTGAAAGCTATTGGATATTTTATTATTTTTGTGTAGTGTGGAAGCTGCTATTGTGTTTACATATTGACCAAGAGAGGAATATAAGTTTTTTTTCTATAACTGATCAAGTAATACCTGAAACGTCCCATTCCAAATTGGATTTAAGCTGTTTTTGACCACTTTGGTTTCAGTTGCCTCCTCTGTGGGCAACATCACAGGAATTGTACGATCCTGGAAGATAAAGGCTGCAAGGTCTCTGGAAGCTAAATCAGCAGCTTCCAGTATGTTTACAAAAATGATATTCTACAGAAAACGACTAGTCTTTAGACTGTAGATAAAGCAAAGTGTTTCAGCAGTTTGTTATTTTCTATTCCATTAAAAGTGGCCTTCTTATATACCTCAGCCAGTATATTTTATGGCTGTTTCATTTAATGAGTGCAAAATGGAAAATATTTTTTTTCCTACAATGCATTAATCTCACCCTTATTTGGCCACCCAACTGCTGCTCCAAATCAGGCAGATCTGATCATTGACCCAAAGGCCATCAGCGTACCAATGCTTTCGTCAAAGTATTATTAAACCTGTCAGAAATATATCTAGCTGAATTTCGGACTAATATCGGTCAGACTGGCCTATTTATGGGCCCCATACAAAGGCCAATAATGCGGACTTGGTCTGGAAGGACAGTCAGAAACTTTTATAAGATTGCTTATGGCCAACTTTATACACTGCTATATATAAAGCACCACAACCTCTGCAGTCCAACAACTAGGCACAACAGCATCCTATATAATAAAGTTGAAGTGTCTCTGCGTCCAGTCCCTGTATCCGTGGGATTGCGATACTGTGCATGTGCCCCACGGACCGTCTAGCGCCCGTTAATTTAACGGGCTTAATGTCTAGTAGAAGAATAATTGAGGAATCACAGTCGACCTGCTACACTGTTAGACATAAGTTCACAGACAGGTGTGAAGAAATATTACCCAGTGCTCAACATTGGCAATCGGAAAATACAGTGCATCTGTGTTGACTTTCTTTGACAGCTTGAGTCTTCCACTCTTTGGGAAAATTACAGATTTCAAACATTTCTTGATAATTTTGTTTAACAAAAAAATGTAGGAGAAGAGGAAAGACTGGAAGCCTATTGGGGGCATGCAGGCCCGGATTTGTGGAAAGGCCACCTAGGACCGGGCCTAGGGCGGCAGGAATTTAGGGGGGCAGCATGCTGCCCAAATACACCCACATTGCTTCAAAAACACTGGGGATGCGCTGGAGATACAATCATTTTTTGAATTTCCTATGCGCCAATCCCCATTGCTCCTGTCCTCCTGGAAGGGACGAACAGCAATGGGCCTAGGGGCACCCACTATGTACATCCAGCCCTGGGGGCATGTGAGAGAATTAAAGCATATCAGTCTTAAATGTTAAACAATATCAAAACATCCAATGTTGTCACTTATATCTACATAAAACCTACAAAAAAACAAGTAGAAAACAGTAAATAAGAGCAGACAATGAGTTCATTGTTGAAAATGATACTCCCTAGTTCAGATGTCCCTCCCAAAGTGAACCCGTGATCAGGAAACTGGCACTGCCTGGGCTTCTGTACCAGCCCAATGCCACCAAAGCCCTTGAGCAATGAAGATCTGTTCCTCCAAAGGCTAATTAGTAATTAATTTAGATTCATATTACAGTCTGCATCAGAACTGATTTCGCCAAATCCGAATCCTGGTAATAAAAAAAGGCTTAGGTGCATCCCTAGTATATAACTGTTAAGTGTGGGTTGAATGTCTGATGCGTAACGGGGCATTGCTAGGGTGGATTGGGTGCAGTTGTGATTGCACAGGCTTTTTTAATGTCAGTAGAATGGCCAGGGCCCAACTGGCCAATAGGTTAATAATTTAAGCCCCCAGGAGAGGGCCCTGCCAACCGTGTATACTAGTATGTACTATTGCAAAAAGGGAAAGTTGTGCTCACCACTAACAATTTTAAACAATGAGGCAGGGGTGCAATAAGAGTGTGACCACATAAGGTTGTGACTCTCATCTAGTTATGCACATAGCATTTAAAAAGTATACACCATTTTTTTTCTTTTTTTGCATATAGAAAACATTGCTAACTATGATTGTCAGCATACAGATTGGCTTAAGTATGGTATATCACATATGCTGTAAATGCAATGTCACACCACAACATACTGCTGACCAACTGTTAAGTGAAAATTGGTTGTAATCACAGCTGCTCACAACTGACATAAATGCTTTTACCACAGGAGACTAAGGCTATTTACATTATTACTATTTGTACAGCAGCAACATGTTACACATCAGTTTATGGTCTCACATATGCTAGCACGTTCATACAACACACATACTTTTTGGATTAGAATTCCGGTAGGCCCATAGGAATTCTTACACGCGCACACTAGGGTCAGTTACATCAGGAAACAATTAACCTGTCTGTATATTTTTAGTGTATGAGAGAATCAAAATTCCAAGAAAAAAATACAGACATGCGTAGAACATGCAAACTCCTTCTAAATATTTTTTTTTATTTAGCTACAGGAAAGTAACTTGCCTCGCCTCAGCCTAAAAAAAATACCACTCCTTGCATTAAAAAAAATATACAGTAAAATAGGTTAAAAGGTGTATATTATACAGTTATAGGACCTATTATCCAGAATGCTTGTGAACTGGGGTTTTCTGGATAATACATCTTTCTGTGGCGAACTCCACACAAACATAACTTAAGCTTTTTCAAAAGTAAACATAATTTCAAGCAACTTTGCAATAAAAATTTGTTAAAATATATGCATACTTTTCATGGTTTGGAACAGTAACCTAAGCCTATCCCCCTGCTATGCTGCTGATCTGTCTGACTACTTTGTTGAGCTGTCTGACTACTGTTACTTTGTATTAGCAGCCAGCTGGCCTTAGTCTGCATCCTCCAAACCCCACAATTCCCTGCACACGTGATTTCAAAAAGGAACAGAACATCACAGTGCAATGCATTGTGGGTTATGTAGTTCCTGCATGCTGTCTGTAAGCTGTGGAGAAGTTGTTACAATTTGTAACATCAGTGTTTAATCCGTCCTTCCCTGCCAGGATTTCAAATGATGCAGAAAGAGAAGGACTGTTAACCAGCTGGATTTCAGTTTCTGTGTTATGTGGGCCTCTTTATCAAATGTTAATTTGGAAGCTGGAGTTCCCCTATATGTCTACTAGAAAATAATTTAAACATTAAGTAAACCGAATTGGCTGGTTTTGTTTCCAATAAGGATTAATTATATCTTAGTTTGAATCAAGTACAAAGCACTATTTTATTGTTACAGAGAAAAATATTTGGATAAAATGGAGTCCTCGGGAACTGGCAATCCCATAATTCATTGCTTTCTGGATTATGGGTTTCTGGATAACGGATCCCATACCTGTATATAAAAGTAGCTGCATAGATAGACAGATAGATAATGAATAAAGTACACCCTTGTGTGAAATATGAAGATATTATAAGACACTAAGGCCATATTAAAGCACAAAGCCAAAAGCTGAATACACTTAGGGGCCCATTTAATAAGCTCAAGTGAAGGATTCAAAGTAAAAAAACTTCGACCATCGAATAGGCTACTATGACCTTCGACTGCGACTTCGACTCGAATGATTCGAACTAGAAATCGTTCGACTATTCAACCATTCAAAGTACTACATTCAAGAAGTACTGTCTCTTTAAAAAAAACTTAGACTACATACTTCCGTAGTTTAAACCTACCGAGGTACAATGTTAGCCTATGGGGACCTTTCCCATTACTTTGCTAAGGTTTTTTTGATCGAAGGAAAATCCTCCGATCAATGGATTAAAATCCTTCGAATCGTTCGATTTGCGGTAAATCCTTCAACTTCGATATTCGAAGGATTTTACCTCGAGGGTCGAATTTGAGGGTTAATTTACCCTCAATATTCGACCCTTAATAAATGTGCCCCTTAGTGACACTGCTTGGTAAATAATCAACATTGGCTTCTCTTGTAGCACACTCAGCAGGTAGAGTAAGGTTAGCTTCATGGTTCAGTGCAGAAGCAGAGCTCCGAAGCAGCAGCAACAGAGAACACAAATGGCATCTGAAAATAAGTGGTTACGAAATACAGGAAACAGCTTCAGCACAACAAAGAGGAAGATAATGATGCTCTGATACTTTCACTTGTGCATGGTCTCTACAGGTGACTCGGCAGACAATCGGGGGGCCCAGCGGAAAATGCAGCATTGCCCAGTCCCACCCACCAAGGAAGGAAATTATATTTGCTCATCTGCACACTTTGCTAACCCCTCTAACTACGCCCTATATTCATTGCCTTCCCTTTGAGAAAATGAGACTCACATATTCAGACTTCTATGACACTGTTACTACTACATTGTTCTCCTGCACAACAGATACAATGAAACTCTATAAACATAGGTATTTCCCTGTCTTTAGCAAGAAATCGTAATGAAATATAGTTAAAATAGTGCCGTAACTACTGGTGGAGCAGGGGGTGTGATTGAACCAAGGCCCGCTCCTAGGGTTGCCACCTTTTCCAAAAAATAAAAACCGGCCTTCCTATATATTTATCTTTTTTCCCGATTAATAACATTGGGATCAACCATCATCTTTACTAGCCAGGCAGGTAAAATACCGGCCAGGTGGCAACCCTACCCGCTCCCTACTGGGGCCGCTGTAGATTGTGCCACAGCCTGGCGGTGAGGAAACTGTGTGTCTAGCGTATCTGGGGGGGGGGCGTGTGCACATCTTGCGCCTGGGCCCAGAAGCATTCCGTTATGTTAATCATACTAACCTTTTTAAAGACCAGTAACAGCAATTTTTTTTATTACAAAAATTTGTTAGTGTAGAATGAAAAAAAAACACAAAGACATATTAAACTTTTAAATGGCTTAAGTCTTTATTAAGAAATAACTTAATGAAGCTCCGCTTGCTCTCCTCTTCAGAAAAGGCGACACAGCGGCAATCCATTATGCACGCTCGATTTCTCCTCCCTGGCTATTTCTTATAAGGAAAGCAGGGAGAAGAAATTGAGTGCCGCACGATGGATCGCCGGATCACCATTTCTGAAGAGCAGCACAAGCGGAGTTATTTCTTAATAAAGACTTAGCGATTTCAAATTTTTATATGTCTTTGTGGGTTTTTTTCGTTCTACAATAATGAATTTTTTAATAAAAAAAAATTACTGGATACTCTGGCCCACCATATTGGTAAAAAGAGCATCTGCCAGCAGAGCACCATGATTCTAGGTACACTGAAGTGTCACATTATATAACTACATTGTTTTGGAAAAATCCCTGAAAAAATGGCTCAGGAAAATTATGCACTTTTTAACAAATAATAGTTATGTAGTAATGCATCAATCCATATTTGGCCAAATACTGAAACCACCACAAAAGATTTGGTTGAATACTGAACTAGATCTGTACTCTAATTTGCATACTGAAATAAGCGTACAGAATTAAGGCCAAATCCAGAAACTGCAAAAAGAACCAAATCCTGGATTCGGTGCATCCCTACTAACAAGTGCAACACCCATCACTCAAATTATATTATTCGTATGAAAGATTAAGCATTTGTTTTGGCATAGTGGACTATCATAATAAACCCTTGTTAATAACATGATTAAACATGATCTGTAAAGTTAATGTACAACTACCATCGGCCAGGGTGCAGCAAGACAGAACAATTATCCACTCTTCTGTCTAAATAAGACCTCTACCCACACTAATCGCTGAACCATACAGTAGCTGAACCAAATCTTAACCTTTAAAGTCATGGACCCCCCCCCCCCAAGTGACTTAGGATATCCTTGTCCTTACAGTGGGACAGCCCAGATTTCTAGACTCATTAAAGTATATGGCTTATTGGAAAGTAGACAGGGTTTGATTAGTGTTGGAAATAACTGATATGAATGGCCTAGCCAGGTCAGGATCATGTCCTATTCTCCAATTACGCTTCTCACTTCCATCCTGTTGGGGGGGGATATAGGAACCACAGAAACATTCCAAAGCATTCTTAAAATGTAGAAGAGCATACAAATGTCTGAAAAACCAGTTCTAGAAGTCTTTATATAGAAAAAATACCAGCAATTCTTGTGTAGATAAGCACTGTAATAAAATTGGAAAACATTTTGCATATCCTAAATGTTCTCTAAAATCTTCGAATGAAATAAATGCAGTAAATTAAATGTAGGAAAGATTCCCTGTAGCCAAAATTTGAAAGTAACTAAATTTTAGCTTAGCTTAACTAACTAGTTTATGACCTCTCTCAGTGTTTCCCTGTATACTTATTGTAACTTATCTATAAATCAAAACATAATAATCTTTATGAATTGTACAGTTAAGAAACTTGAGTGCATTTTCATTAAGCATGAAAGGCTTTATACATAAAGAGAAAACTTACTATAAAAAATTCAGAGATATAAAATTGATTTGGAAAGACTTGTCACCAATAACAAATATATAATTTTAGTGAGAATCCTGACTACCAAAATCTGAATGCACTGATCTAGAAATAAGCCATTTTTATACTGTAAAGTGAAAGATGTCCTCAAAGTAAGTTTATGCCAGAAAACAATATATTTGTGGAAGTTCTAAAAATCAGTTCAGAACTTCTTGCAGTTCATATCTGCTGCAAGCACAAGGATAAAACATCCTAAATTTGAATATAAATTGGTGCCCACTATGCATAGAATTACTAAAGAATGTGGCTACCCATTCTCCCACTACTCTCATTGCCTAAGGGGCAAACATTAGTATGGCTTTAAAAGCCAGGTGATTGTTTCTTAGGGTAGGGAAGAGGCCAATCTTAAAATGTATGATCTTTGTCAGGAAGAAACTTTTATCCACTGAAACAGGTGGTTAATTTACTTGTGTGTAAAGGTGGCTATAGACCTTAAGATTTTTTTACCAATTTTCGTACGATCTAAAAAACCTGTCAAATTATCAAGAGGTTAGTGGGCACTGAACGATCGTGCATCTTACAATTTTCCTCTGACAACAGTCAAAAAATCGATTGTTCGGGTTAGAAAATTTTCATTGGTCACAGTGAAATTTATCCATTGTCCAGTTGTTTGCAGGGCCAAGCAGGCAGCTACCCCCAGTTTCCTGGCTTCAACTAAATAATATTCTTGAAATGGTCTTTTTTGAAATGGCTTTTAAAAATCTTAGCATCTATAGCCACTGTAACACCTGAAAGATAAAAGTCATTTCAAATATGACAGTGCAAGAACAAACTTTTTAAAAACTATCTCCATTATAATACTTCCTTAATCAAAATGAAAAGTACTGTAAAAATTCCAACTAGGTGGAGATGGGGGTAAGTATTCCTCCCTAAACAAATAACAGACAATAAGATGACTCCCTTGATCACTATAGTGAATGGATATCTTTGTCTGGAATGATGTCCAGCCAAATTTAAATGCAGACATTTAAAAACAATAGGACTCATTTACGAGTGTGAGTTCAGTGTACAAAGTGCAATTTCAGGCACAACATGTTTTTTTCCCACATTTCCAGGATAATTGCTGCATGGCGGTGATGCGCCTGACACAATGGGGCAAATTCACTAAAGGGCGAATTTTCGGCAGGCGTTAATTTGTTACCACTACGCTAATTCACTAAAATGCAAAGTTGCGTCTCTGTATCCGAAAGCTGGTGACGTTTCTCTAGCGTTAATTCATCAGCACAAGCATTTCATAGCAAACTTTTGCTAGTGTTCGTTTCTGCCTAGCGAAACTTCTTTAGTACTCTTGCACCTAGGTCAATTTAAATAGTGCGGGTCAGGGCTGCCATTAGAAATCACGGGGCCCCATACAACCCCAACCCCCGCCCACTCCGCATCAGTTAAAAGACCACACAGACATCAGCGCTAAAAAAGTAACCCCCCCACACACAAGGAATAAAAAGCTATTGATGGCCAGGGCCCCCTTATAAGTTTAAAAAAAAAAAAAAACATTGGCGCCAGGTCCCCCATAAAAGTTTTTTAAAAAGCATTGGTGCTTTTAGGGCCCCAAAAAAATTATTTAAAAAAAAAACAAAAAAAACATTGGTGGCAGGGGCCTATAGAATATTAAAATAATACATTGGTGGCCAGGGGATTAAAAAGAAAAAACTCAAATTGGTGTTCAGTAGAATTGAACTCATAGCTTCAGGACTTCAACTTCGCCTCCTTTCGTGACTTTGGTTCTTCTTTCGGATATTTTCGTGACTTCCGGTCTTTTCGCCGCTTCGGGAGTTCGGCTTTGTCTATTTTTGTGGCCTTGGGTCTTTTCCACGCTTCGGGAGTTTGGCATTTTTGATTGGCCGAAGGCTTCGGCGCTCGCAAGGGGGGGCCCGGCAGTGCTGCAGTTTTGAAAGAGCCAGGCCTGGGACACTTGTCCCGAGGTTTGCCACCTTTTAAAAAAATTTCCACCGGCCGGTGGAGGGGGCGGGAACAAAAGGTTGGCCCGTGACGTCAAAAGGGGCGGGATGTGACGTCAAAGGTGGACGGAGCCACAGTGCGCGATTGGATGGGGTGTGATGTCAAAGGGGGCGGGCCACAACGCGCAAGTTGCAAGAATCCGGCAAAAAGGTTTTCATCAGACTGGGGGGCAAGCCACGTGCTTTTGTTAGGTGTTTTACAAATTTACCGGCTGCTACATTGTCGGTAAATTTGTAATACCGGCCCCGGCCTTGGTAGGTGTTTTACCGGCTAGGCCGGTAAAATACAGGCCGGGTGGCAACCCTACTTGTCCCCCCCTGATGGCAGCCCTGGGGCGGGTACATTTTGGTCGTATAGACATCTTTATTAGAGATGTTGGTGCAAATGCTTGAAGTGGTCACTTATTATTACAAATGTCCAAGGAAGCAAATTAAAGACAAAAGAGATCATCTAATGCCCTAGACATGAGCCCATCCTAAAAGAAATGTGGCATGCCCCTCAAATGGTTGGGATTTTTTTTTAACAATTTTACAATAATTATACAATTAAATATAGAACTTTTATGACTTTCCAGCATACAGGATATGATGTCACTGACATAAGATTGAGGAGGCTGTAGCTTCATATTATCAGTTCGTCAGGTCTAAGGTTGGAGAGGAAAACTCAGACGAAAGAGGTAACATTCTGCAAAATTCGCACTTTAGTAAATTTCAGGAGTAACGACTGTTCGCCTGCGCAAAAATGCGCCTGGCAAAATAGGGCACAAAACTGCGATATCGGCGGTCTCTTTCGCTAGTGAATTGTCCTCTAAGCCTGTTAGTAAATTGCCAATGTCCCTGCGGATGAGATTTCTGGCAAATTATCGCTAGCGATGGCCACGAGCGCACAATTGCACATGAATCTGATACAATTTTACTGAATATATTCAGTGTTTACATGGCTCCATTTCTGGCACTGAATTTATAGGTGCAAGTTCTCTGCATGCATTAACACAGACTGCTCTGAGAAGCCTGGAGCTAGGTGCAATGCATGTGATTCACAAGAGGAAATATGATGGACTTAGCTGTACTGAGCACAATTATGTGGAAATGTAAGGAGTAAGTACAGGTATGAGATTCATTAAACAGAAAGCGAAGAATTATGGAAAGTATGTCTCCCATGGACTCCATTTTATACAAATAATCCAATTTTTTAAAAATGATTTGGTTTTCACTGCAATATTAAAACATTACCTTGACCTTAATCCTAATAAGATTTAATTATTCCTTATTGGAAGCAAAGCAATCTTATTAGGTTTATTTCATGTTTAAATGGTTTTCTAGTAGACGTGAGGTATAAAGATCCAAGTTTAGGAAAGATACGTTATCCGGAAAACCCCAGGTAATTTACAGTAAATGTATCATGGACTGACGATCCCAGACAATATTTATTATTTATTAATATGTATTTATATAGCGCCATATTGCATTGAATTTGATTCTGAAAGGTAACGGAAGCCAGTGCAGGGATTGACAGAATGGAGAGGCAGAGGAGGAGCGGTTGCTGAGGTATATGAGCCTCGCAGCAGTGTTCATTATAGACTGGAGAGGTGACAGTCTCTGGAGGGGAAGGCCAATTAAAAGAGAGTTACAGTAGTCTAGATGTGATATGATGAGAGAGTGAATAAGAATTTTGGCAGCATCTTGGGTGATGTTTGGATATGTTCCTTAGGTGGAAGTGACATGATTTAATAAGTGACTGGATTTGAGGAGTGAATGACAGGGCAGAATCTAGGATAACCCCAAGGCACCGGGCCTGGGGAGAGGGGGTGATAGTGGAATTGTTAACTATACTTCCGGGATGTTACTGGTGTTAGTTGGAGGAAAGACAACCATTTCAGTTTTAGAGAGGTTTAATTTAAGGTAGCGTTGCGACATCCAGGTAGAGATAGCTGACAGGTAGGAGGAGACGCTAGTTAGGAGTTCTGGGTTGAGATCAGGAGATGAGAGATAGATCTGAGTATCGTCAGCATAGAGGTGGTAGTGGAAACCATACGAGTTGATTCATTTGCTGAGGGAGGAAGTATAGAGGGAGAATATTAATGGTCCCAGGACAGAGCCTTGAGGAACTCCAACAGAAAGAGGTAGGGGAGAAGATGATACTCCATTGTAGGAGACACTGAAGGAACGATTGGTGATGTAAGAAGGGAACCAGGACAGGGCTGTGTCATGAAGGCCACGTGAATGGAAGGACTGGAGGAGGAGAGGGTGAACTACAGTGTCAAATGCGGCTGAGAGATCAAGCAGTATTAGTAGTGAGAAATGATTGTTGTTTTGATTGTACTTTTGATACTGGTCTGCTCGTACATGTTGTAATATCTCATCTACTGAGGTACCATATCTGACAGCTTTCTCTTGGGTACTCTACCCACGCCACCAGAACATGGGTAGGCCAATGGAATTGAGACCTACGAGGATCAACTGATGCCTTTAGTGTAAGGTGTTGGATTGGGGTACCAAACGCCCACTGCTAACTGCCACATCCAGCCTCCTTGCCTGGTGCAGTACAATTTTTGGGGTCAATGAAAAAAAGAGTGATAGAATCCTGCTTAGGTCAATATGGTGTGGATAAGGCTGGAATATTCTAGTTTACAAATGTTTTCTTCTGTTTCAGAAGAGATGCTGACTGAGGCATCTAGAAGGTGCACAGCTCACTGCTTTACAAGAAATGTCTACCCTACTGGAGGAGTTTGCAGATTTAATTTATTAGGTTGTATTGTAAGACAGGGGCCACAGGTCCAATAAAAAAGACATGGAGACTGGAGATGCAGGAAGGGCCCAAATGCAGGGCCGGATTTACATAGTTGGCACCCCTAGGGCCACTGGCATTCGTCGCCCCTGTTCCCTCCCCTTTATTCATGCAAATTTTTCATCATCTGGACCGGAGCAATGTGTGTGGTTGGGCAGCATGCCGCCCCCCCTAAAATCCTGCCGCCCTAGGCCCGGGCCTAGGTGGCCTTTCCACAAATCCGGGCCTGCCCAAATGGACCAGGCCCACAAGGATTTTCCCTGGTATTCCAGTCTGACAGTGGCCTTATCTGTAAAAATGTACACAGAATGCAAACAGTAGTTTCATACGGTGTAATAATGAAAGAGGAAGATGCTTAACTGCACGCAGAAAATACTTCATATTTGGGGCAAGGTTTGGTCATCATTGGGATTTTAATTATGATGTTGTTGAACCCTGCAGCAAAATCATTTTTGCGTCTCCTTAACTTTAAAAATAAAGTATTTTTCATAAACATTTATTTAAAGGGGTTGTTCACATCACATTTGAGTTAACTTTTAGGGGCCGATTCACGAAGGGTCGAATATCGAGGGTTAATTAACCCTCGATATTCGACTGGGAATTAAAATCGTACGACTTCGAATATCGAAGTCGAACGATTTTGTGCAATCCTGCGATCGATCGATCGATTTTTCGTTCGATCGAACGATTAAATCCTTCGAATCGAACGATTCGAAGGATTTTAATCCAACGATCGAAGGAAAATCCTTCGATCAAAAAATCACAGGCAAGCCTATGGGGACCTTCCCCATAGGCTAACATTGACTTCGGTAGCTTTTAGCTGCCGAAGTAGGGGTCGAAGTTTTTTTTAAAGGGACAGTACTTCGACTATCGAATGGTCGAATAGTCGAACGATTTTTACTTCTAATCGTTCGAATTCGATCGAATTTAACCAATTCGATGGTGAAGTACCCAAAAAATACAATAATAATCTAATCCTTCACCCGAAATTCGTGAATCGGCCCCTCAGTATTATGTAGAGACTGATATTCTGAGACAAGTTGCAATTGGTTTTCATTTTTTATCATATGTGGTTTTTGAGTTATTTAGCTTTTTATTCAGCAGCTCTCCAGTTTGCAATTTCAGCAATCTGTTTGCTAGGGCCAGTCGCTTGGCCTTCGTGATACAGCCCTGTCCTGGTTCTCTTCTTACATCACCAATCGTTCCTTCAGTGTCTCCTACAATGGAGTATCATCTTCTCCCCTACCTCTTTATGTTGGAGTTCCTCAAGGCTCTGTCCTAGGACCATTACTATTCTCCCTCTACACTTCCTCCCTTGGCAAATTAATAAATTCGTACGGTTTCCACTACCACCTCTATGCTGACGATACTCAGATCTATCTCTCATCTCCTGATCTCAACCCAGAACTCCTAACTCGCGTCTCCTCCTGCCTGTCCGCTATCTCTACCTGGATGTCGCAACGCTACCTTAAATTAAACCTCTCCAAAACTGAAATGGTTCTCTTTCCTCCAAATAACACCAGTAGCATCCCCGAAGTATCCATCATAGTCAACAATTCCACTATCACCCCCTCTCCCCAGGCCCGGTGCCTTGGGGTTATCCTAGATTCTGCCCTGTCATTCACTCCTCATATCCAGTCACTTATCAAATCATGTCACTTCCACTTAAGGAACATATCCAAAATACGATCATTTATCACCCAAGACGCTGCCAAAATTCTTATTCACTCTCTCATCATATCGCGTCTAGACTACTGTAACTCTCTTTTAATTGGCCTCCCCCTCCAGAGACTGTCACCTCTCCAGTCCATAATGAACACTGCTGCGAGGCTCATACACCTCAGTAACCGCTCCTCCTCTGCCTCGCCATTCTGTCAATCCCTGCACTGGCTTCCGTTACCTTTCAGAATCAAATTCAAATTAATGACACTGACTTTCAAAGCACTTCACAACTCTGCTCCACCCTACATCTCTGAACTCATCTCTATATACTCACCCACTCGCTTACTACGCTCCTCTACTGACCTCCTACTCAACTCTTCTCTCATTACCTCCTCACATGCTCGCATTCAAGACTTTGCTAGGGCTGCACCCCTCCTCTGGAACGCTCTCCCACGGTCTGTCCGACTTTCTCCCAACCTTTCTGCTTTCAAAAAATCTCTGAAAACGCACTTCTTTCGAGAAGCCTACCCTCACTCTGCTTAACTACCAAACGCAACACCACATACAGTACCACATTTCTCACCCACTTACTTCGATCTTGCCCACTCCCACACCTTGTGTATTACCCCCTTCCCTTTAGACTGTATGCCTATGCATAGGGCCTTCCTCACCTTTTTGTACCTGTATTGATTGTGACGTTTGTTACTCCATATATTCTATATATGTAATTCGTGTGATGTAGTTGTATAATCACATTTACTTTACAGTGCTACGCAATATGTTGGCGCTATATAAATACATGTTAATAATAATAATAATAATAGAGGCCAAATTACACTAGCAGCCCATCATTGATTTGAATAAGAGACTGGTATATGAATAGGAGAGGGCCTAAAGAGAAAGATGAGTAATAAAAAAAAGTAGCAATAACAATACATTTGTAGTTTTACAGAACATTTGTTTTTAGATGGGGTCAATGACCCCCATTTGAAAGTTGGAAGAAAAAGGCAAATAATTAAAAAATTATGTAAAAACAAAATTATACAAATATACAAAATATACACTTTCCCTTAACTAGGGAAAGGCTCCCATTGACTCCATTTTATCCAAAGCCAAATTCTTTGCAATTATTTTTTATTCCTCTGTAATAATAAAACAGTACATTGTACTTGATACGAACTAAGATATAATTAATCCTTGTTGGAATTAAAACCAGCCTATTGGGTTTATAATAATCTTTACATGAAGATCCAAACTACAGAAAGCTGTTACCTCTTTTATTTGAATTGGAATGGGTGCCCATGTGGCAGGTGACAGGACCTACTGGTAAATAAAGCATTAGCGATTGCTGTATTGCCCCCTTGTATATTTATACAGTCACCATTTACCACCTTAAAGGTGGAACTAAAGTCTAAAATAGAATAATGCTAGAAATGCTGTATTTTGTATACTAAATATAAACATGAATTTACTGCACCAGAAGCCCAATTAAACAAATGATTTATGCTTTCAAAGTTTGCCACAGGGGGTTGTCATCTTGTAACTTTGTTAAACATCTTTGCAAGACCAAGACTACGCACATGCTCAGTGTGGTCTGGGCTGCTGTTGGAAGGGATTGTCACAAATTATCAAAACAGCACAAGTCAAATAATATCTGCCATAGTAGCTGATACAGCAAGACTGATTAATAATCAGAATATACAGACTGCATTGGGTCTGCGGATACAAATCTCTACATGGTCGCTGGCTGTTCTACAGGGAAACAAACAAAGCTGCTCGAGTTCTGAGAAGTAAGGTGGGGGAGAAAGTATGAAAGTATGATTGTTTCCCTGCAGGGACCGGCCTCAGCAGTCAGAGCAAGTAAAACGAAGGGGGAATTTCACTGCATATAGTCAGGTTTCTTATAAAAATGGTACATATTTTTAAATCAAAGTATATTGGAGATAAGATTTATTTTTCATTGAAGAAAGTAAAAATGTGATTTTATTTTTTTGCCTTTACATCCCTATTCTCCAGCATAAACAACCCCAACTTGGCCAGTCTTTCCTCATGACTGAGACTTTGCATCCCATTTGCCAACTTAGTTCCCCTTCTTTGGCACATCTCTAAAACAATAATATGAGCACAAGTACCCTGAAGTCCTTCTCCATTATGGATTTGCCTAACACAGTCCCTAGTGGCTAGCATATTTTTTAATCCCAGGTTCATGCCATGAAATGTGTCAACATTATATCTCATCTGCCACTTAGCTGCCCAGATTGCCAGTCTGTCAAGATCCTGCTGCAAGGATGCTGCATCCTTGATGGACAAATTGTTGTCTTGAGTTTGAACCCCCATATTTTGTAAAATGCTGAAGGAAACAACAGAGATACATAACTAATAACCTTAAGTGGATCATTTTAAGGTGACACTTAAGGTGAAGTATAAGGTGACACTTGCTTCTTTATCCACAAGGACATATCACTGGGCCTTCAGTAGGGTTGCCATCTGCCCGACATGTTACTGGCATGGCCGGTAAAAACTATGGCTGATCCCAATGTTATTAATAGGGAAAACAGTTAAATAGATAGGCAGGCCAGTATTTTTTCCCAGAAAAGGTGGCAACTAGGGTTGCCACCTGGCCGGTATTTTACCGGCCTGGTTGGTAAAAACTATGCTTGATCCCAATGTTATTAATAGGGAAAAAAGTTAAATACACAGTAAGGCCGGTATTTTTGTTCCAGAAAGGTGGCAACCCTAGCTTTGAGCAGGGTTGCCACCTTTTCTGGGAATAAATACCGGAGATTTATGGGAGCTAGGGTTGCCACCAGGCCAGTATCTTACAGGCCTGTCTGGTAAAAAGGATGCTTGATCCCAACGTTATTAATAGGGAGAAATCTAAATATATAGGAAGGCTGGCAACCCTAGGTATGGTGATCCAAACGACAAAAACATCCCTTATTCCCCAAAAAAACCCTAATGAGAGCATAAACCCTATACAATAAGTTATGATCATATAAATATCACAACTGTACATTTACTAGTGTAACTAAAATAACAGAGAGAAGACAGTTTTTTGGGAGAAAATTCAAGTATTTCACGACGCTTTAAAATCCGAAAGCTACCATTTTGCTTCCTGTTTGCACGTGGGCCTACGCAGGATTAAGAATGTCGGTCTAATAGCGATTCGTACAGTCAATTTAAACAAAAATTATAGAGCGTCATGAAGCAATTCCAGGAAATGGCGCCTAAAACTCACAACGACCAGTCAAACTCTAATTTCCCTTCTCATTTTAACACAGCCCTTCAATTGCGTGCTTATCTCGTCTGATTTGTCCCTTACGGAAACGCCTTAGATCTCTTACTACTGTGATTGGCTCTTTCTAGTGTCACTCTAAACCTTGGGTAGGGCGCAGCATAGAGGGCCACCACCCCCGCCACATTCTTTAATTTCCCTCCCCCATCACGCACACCACCTCCGTGGCTGGGCGGGGTCACCCCACCTCTAATTGGTCAGCCTTCTCTGTCAGTCTCCAATTAACCGCGCCCGCCGCGCCACCCCATTGGGCGGGAGGAGCCGCCCCTCAGCGGGAGTGGTTAGGCGGTCTGTCGATCTCCGCCCGTAGCCACGCCTACTCACCGTCTCCGCCGCGCGGCACCAGGTTAGGCTGCCATAATCAGCCGAGGTTTGTGTGAAGTACCTACGGCCCCCGAAACAACATGAGCGGTAAGAAGGAAAGTGGGTATGGGGCGGGATTAACACGGGTTATGAAAGTTGGTACGGCGGCACCTCGCGCTCTCACACGTAGCTCCCCCTGGTCACTTTGTGGGGTTTTCGGCGCGCGCCACGACTTGCGGTGGAATGTAGTGAGTGGCCGGTACCACCGGAGGAGGAGGTGGGGGTGTAGAAATAAAGTGATATCCGCCCTCGCTATTTCGTTCTCTCTCCTTCCTCGCCCCCTTTTTACTTTTCCCTATATCTGGGGAGGTGATGGTGGCGGCAGAACCCCTCCCTGCTGTCCTCCTCTCCCGCCCTGTTTTTCTGCCCCCTCGGTGGGTGGGGTAGAATTGTAAAATTGCCCCCCGCCCTCCTTACATAGTGGCTGGTACCTTTAGTGTCACAGGGAAAGTGCAATATGTGACCCTAAAATGTTTTGCCTATAATACTAGGGCTTTTGAGCCCTGCGGCCCTCCGTCTGTTGTTCTTCTGTAGCCTCCCAACTCGTTTCTCTTGAGCATTTCTGCTCTCAGACTGAGGACATCCCCCTCAGGTGCCCAAATACTCCCACAATCCTTAGCCAGTCGACGCATGTGAGAGATTTGTAGTTCCTCTACCACTGAAACCATTCTCCGCCCTTGGCTCGGGCAGTTACACTCAAATCCTGTGGTTGGGAGGGACTTTCATCCGGTAGATAATGACTTGCTCTGCTGAGCGGGGACGCTGGGAGTTGTAGTTCACCATTTATTTATAATATTTTGCTTTAAGATCATCTTAGTACTCTAATGGGGGACGCTGGGAGTTGTAGTTTATCAGCACCGCTGCCTTAAGACAAGCTGATTGTCAGGAGAAGTCTATTTTATTTGAGTGTATAAAAGGTGAAACCTCTAGTTGTATTTGTATATCCCACTAGAGTGCTGAAAAGGGGATAGTGGGAGTTGTAGTTCAGCGGTCAGTTTAAAAGCAGCAGCCCTAAGGCTGAAGTGGCAGTGGTGGTGTTTGTGGGGTGTACATAGCAGCTGTGCGCTGAGGGGTTTGTGCAGTGTTTCTCAGGGAAGTAGGAGCGGCCATGTTGTAAGCTTGTATATGTCCATGTTTACTCTCTGCCTGCACTTACTCTCTCTCCTCTCTCTGTGCTTGTGTCCCACCGCTGACAGATCAGGAGCACATGTCTGATGACATGCCTACGATAAAGTCCGAAAACCGGACCGGAGGAGGTGGATTCATCCAGAAGGGGCAGGTAGGAAGAACCCACCCATATTACATTATACACAGATAGGCAGGGACCATGCCCAGGAACTATCCAGCCCTCTTGCCTTGGCTCCATGTACGAGCAGGGGGGGAGGGGAGCTGAGGCTTTTTTTCTGTGTGAGAATCGCTGCTGTCCTCACACCCTTTGGCTGGCAAACCCCCCACCCCCCTGTTCCTGACTGCCCACTTGGGGCAGGCCCCAGAAACCCTTCCCCCCAGCCCTGTCCCTCCTGTTCTCAGTGTCTCCTTGACATGCTGGTTTGTTTACATGCTGGCACTCTTTGTGCTCTTGCTTTACTGCAAGTGGGACCTAGAACATGGTAATGGAAGGGTGAAATCCACATTCAGTCTCACATCTCATTGGCAGCTACATTTTCATTTGAATTCAGCTGCTTTGGCTGGGGGGTTCTAAACTGTGCAAAGCAGATAATTGCGCCAAGCAGAATTGGCAGTTAGTGTTAAAGCTGCTCCGAATGTATTGATGGCTGAAAAGAGAATTCCCCTGAATCTCTATTAACATCTTAGAGTCGTTTTTGCGATTGTGCAATATCATTTACAGCACGCACACACCCATTGTGGGTAGAATTATCTTTTTACCAACACTCACCTAGGCAGATTTATGTCTACTTTTTAATTAATGGTTCAATTAATTGGGGGCATATGCTATCTTTATAGTAAGAATTGTGCACGGGTCCACTTAAAAATATTACAGATAAATTCAAAACATGCACAGCAACAGGAAGAAGTGAGGAAGCAAAAGGCAGAACTCTGTCTGTTAATTGGCTCATGTGACCTTACATGTGGTTTGTATGTGTGCACAGTGAATCTTACGATCTCAGGGGCCGGCCCTTATTTTTTAAAATGGCAATTTTCTATTTATGATTACCCAATGGCACATACTACTAAAAAAGTATATTATTATGATAATGGTTCATTTACATGAAGCAGGGTTTTACACATGAGCTGTTTTACTCAGTATCTTTTAATAGAGACCTACATTGTTTGGGGGGCCCTGTCTTAGGTCATCGTGGAAGATTTCGCCCCCCTATCTTATGTTGTTGGATATTATCCCTACTTTCAACCACTGGCTTTGCTAGATGAAGTGCTACAGCTATGGTATCCCTAAACTAAAATCCCGCTGTCCAGAAAGCTCCAAATTACAGTAAGGCCATCTCTTATAGACTCTTTTTTTTTTTAAGCAGATCATCTTAATTTTAAGAACGGATTTCCTTTTTCGGTGTAATAATAAAACAGTACCTTGTGATTGATCCTAACTAAGCTGCATAAATCCATATTGGTGGCAAAGCAATCTTATTGGGGTTATGCCATATTTTAAATGATTTCTAGTAGACTTATGGTGTGGTTAGAGCTGCCACCTGGAGATAGGGAAAAAATCTAAATTTACAGGAAGGCCGGTATTTTTTCCAAAAAAGGTGGAAACCCTAGGTGTGGTGGTCCATACGTCGAAAGATTCCTTATCCAAAAAAAACCCAGGTTCCAGTGATTCCGGTTAGTAGATTCCATACCTGCACATAATGGTGTAATATTTTAAAAACACGACGTCATGCTTTCCATTATTGAAAATCCTTGTGAAATAAATAACGCTACTTGAACTCCTTTTGGAAATACATGTACATTGACATGCCTGGGCAATGACCCTCTTGCAGCATAGCCAGGACTTCTTTCTTTTCCCACTAACACACAACTGCTTTCTACAAGAATACTCTCTTAACCCACACACCCTGGGGAAAACTGGCTTAGCTAGACTGGGTATTTATGTTGGTACCACCCCATTATAACAGTTGAATTACCCTAGGGTGTAGTACACAGCCCAGGTTCGGGCTGGCTCCTGCACAAACACTTCAAAGCAGATCCGGGTTGAGCTCTTCTCTTACTCTCACCACCCCAACCTAGCATTGCTGGCTTCCGGCCCCTAAATTTATAGACTCGCTCCCGGGCCTTTTGTGGCATCACTGCGGGGCAGGCAAGGGATCTATAAATAGAGGCGGAGCAATGGTCTGGGAGGGGATGGGTCAAGAATTTCTCTATCCACGCACCACTAGTACATAGTCATACATGCTATTGTATTTATTCCCATTGAGAGCAGCCATGTATATGATGAACAGCCATTTTCCCTTCATACTTTGGCCTGCCTTCTCTAGTTAGTCTGTTTCTCTACTGTGCTTCTGTATCTCATTCCCCACAACATTTATTACCTTGTTATTTGCTTATTTTATCTGTGTATGACATCCAGATATCCTCCCTGCCCAACAATTTCTAACCTACGTTCATACATTGATACTAGTGCTTCAAAACTAAGGGCAGCATATAATTCCTCATATATTAAAATACTCTTGCCGTTGGCTTAAAAAAGATGTTTTAGGCCACACACAGATCTGGTACTGAGTGCGTAGAGAGCTTCCTGCTTTGTACTAAGTCAGGGGTGCGGCTTTGTCTGTTGCACAGGCTGTGAGCTGTAACCGATAGGCGGATACACCTGCCAGTCAGCTGAGTACAGATCACGGTTTGTGAAATACTACAGGGCAGAAAGCTCTCCCCGAATATGGAGGATGTGTGATATAAAATAGCTACTGTAGGAATCAGAGGATTAAACATACTTACAATGTTAATGCACATTTACATTTTTGTCAACTATAAAATATAGGAACACTTAAAATAGTTATGGCATTGGCAAGAATTTGGACTCCTTCCAGTTGTCCAACGACAAACACTGTTTCTGCAAGTTTCTTGACCCGAATTACCTCATTAGGTGACATTAGTCATTCGGAGTTATCACCAGCTGAAAATTGCAGAGCTTAAAGGAAAACTATACCCCCAAAATAAATACTTAAGCAAGAGTTTATAGCATTAAAGAATCTTACCAAACTGGAATATAAATTTAAGTAAATATTGCCCTTTTACATCTCTTGCCTTGAGCCACTATTTTGTGATAGACTGTGTGCTGCCTCAGAGATCACCTGACCAGAAATACTACAACTCTAACTGTAAGGGCTATTCCACACGGGGAGATAGCCACGCGTTTGCGTTCGCGGCGACAAAGCGCCGCGACAGTCGCCGCGACCGGCGCAGGCGACAGTTTTGTATGGGCGCCTATGGAAAAACGCCTGTGCTAACCACACGAGGCGATGCGCTTTTCAACAGTCGCCTGAAAATGCCTCGCCAGGCTTTTTCAGGCGACTGTTGAAAAGCAAATCGCCTCGTGTGGTTAGCACAGGCATTTTTCCATAGGCGCCCATACAAAACTGTCGCCTGCGCCGGTCGCGGCGACTGTCGCGGCGCTTTGTCGCCGCAAACGCGTGGCTATCTCCCCGTGTGGACTAGCCCTAACAGGAAGAAGTGTTTAAGCAAAAGACACAACTCTGTCTGTTAATTGGCTCATGTGACCTAAGACGTATAGTTTGTTTGGTATGTTTGTGTGCACAGTGAATCGTACGATCCCAGGGGACGGCCCTTATTTTTTAAAATGGTAATTTTCTATTTATGATTACCCAATGGCAAATACAACTAGAAAAGTATATTATTATGAAAATGTTTTGTTTACATGAAGCAGGGTTTTACATATGAGCAGTTTCATGCAATATCTTTTTATAGAGACCAACATTGTTTGAGGGTATAGTTTTCCTTTAAGAAAATCTCAAGACACCCCAAACTTTGGGCTGTCACTCAACAACCATGGGCTGCTCTAAGCTACTGAGGATATGAAAATGCAACTATTAAATCAGGGGCATGCTATAAAAGGATTGCAAAACATTTGCAATTTTCACTACAATTTGGCAGCAATAAGTAATGTCATCAAGAAGTGGCAGCTTAGGGGGGCTGTGGAAGTCAAGGCAAGATCTCGAAGGGCAAGGAAACATAGAGAGTATGGCTTTTATGCTGCCAGAACGGCAAAAACAATAATTTATATGACTACAAAGAAGCTGTAGGAATGCATTTGTCTGACACACAAGTGGTGTTGCTTGTTCCTTGGTGTGTAGTGCTGTTTGCACAAACCTGATCTGTATGGAAAAGGGATCAGGAGGAAGCATTACCTGTGCCCTCCTCACAAACATCAATCTATGCAAAACAGCATCTAGACAAGCCAGAGGCTTTTTGAAAACTAGTGCTGTGGGGCTAAAAAAGTAAAAAGTTAACTCTTGGCCGCAATCACAAAGCAAATTGTGGCCAATTCTTGAAAAGGAGATTCTGGTCCTACAACAGGACACGACTAAACATACCTCAAAAGACACTGAGCTACAAGAAGAAAAAAAAGGTTTGCACAGGCCTCAATTACTATTTTCTTTGTTGGTATGTTTTAGAGATGGTAAAATTAAGATCTACTTGAGCATTAAAGGATGTGTAGCCTTTTATTTGAAAATCCCCTACAAAGACTCTAAAAAGCTTGCAGAATAGTACAGGTATGGAACCTGTTATCCAGAAAGCTCTGAATTACGGAAAGGCTGTCTCCCATAGACTCAATTTTATCCAAATAATCCAAAAAAAAATTCAAAATGATTTCCTTTTTCTCTGTAATAATAAACCAGTACATTGTATTTAATCCAAACTAAGATATAATGAATCCTTATTAGAAGCAAAACCAGTCTATTGGCTTTATTAACTCCACAGAGAGGGACCGCTCCAGGTTCACTCTCAGGTGCTCTGTCCGCAGCGTCCCCACTGCTGAAATTCACTTAGACATCAAGAAAGAAGGACGGCACTCCGGTACATGGAATATACTTTTATTCCAAGCTCATGCAAGGATCCAACGCCCTATGCCTATGATTAAGGGAGTGATTCCCGAAATGCGTAGTGCGTTGGATCCTTGCATGAGCTTGGAATAAAAGTATATTCCATGTACCGGAGTGCCGTCCTTCTTTCTTGATGTCTATATTGGCTTTATTAAATGTTTATAAGATTTATAAGTAGACATAAGGTATGAAGATCCAAATTACAGAGAGATCCGTTATCCAGAAAACCCCAGGTCCTGAGCATTTTCTCCCTACATTTAGGGCTCTTACTCACGAGCGGTTGTAGCTGCGCTCATCTGCGTTCCGTTTTTCTGCATTCAGCCGCAGGGGAGCGCAGGAATAGACGCATTACATTTTTTCCAATGGGACTGTACTCACACAGGCTCCTGTAGGCGCCGAACGCAGGAAAAATGCAACATGTTGCATCTCAACCTGCGTTCGGCACCTACATGCGCCTGTGTGAGTACAGCCCCACTGAAAAAAATGCAATGCGTCTATTCCTGCGCTCCCCTGCGGCTGAATGCAGAAAAATGGAACGCAGCTACAACCGCTCGTGAGTAAGAGCCCTAAAGCTCCCCATAGACGCAACGATTCTTCTTGCCGAACGACCGATTTTAGGGAAGCCCGACCAATCCTTCGAAATTATCGTGTGGTTAGTGGGATTCGAACGATTGTACATCTTACGATTTTTCGGCCGACATCTGTCAGGTAATTGATCGGCCAGGTCAAAAAATCTTTGTCGGTCCCAGTGCAACCTATCTATGTTTGCAGGGCCAAGCAGGCAGCTCCTCTTTGTTTTCCTGGCAAATTGGTCTTTTCAGTTGATGGACAATTCGTACGATCGTTCCGAGGAGATCGTGGTCTCACGATCAGGATCTGATCTTTTAAAAATCTCAACATCTACGGCCATCTTTAGTCTCCTGTCATTTCTAAATAACAATCGGTTCAGCTGCAGCTCATTTTCAGATCATCATGTGAAGATGATCAAAGAGGTGTCTAAAGCTGGCCATAGACGCAAAGATCTGATCGTACGAATCGAGGATTCGTACGATTTTCGGAACGTGTGTGGGGAGTCCCGACATTTTTCGTCCGGCGGAGATCGGTCGTTTGGTCGATCGGACAGGTTAGAAAATTTCTGTCGGCTGCCGATAATATCTCTGCGTGTATTGCCGATCGTACGATTTTCAGTGGGAGACTGTCAGTAGCTTTGGTTGGACATAGATATCGTACGATTGCTGTCAGGGGCAGAACATTGCTGATCTGTTCTTTAACTAATCTGACTGGTAAGACTTTGATCTGAATGGTTAGTGGCGGGTTGGGAGATGGGAAAGTCCGATCGTACGATGATTCGTACGATCGGATCTTTGCATCTATGGCCAGCTTAATGCACATGCTTGCTTCCTCTGCGCCAATAAAAACCAATCAGGCACACGCAGCAGACACCTCTTTGACTGTGCTCACAGTCAAAAAGAGGGGAGCTCTAAAAAGAAAAGGGGTGGAGCTTCACACTAGACCAGGAACTAGCTGCTGGTGATTTAGAAACAACATAATGTCATGTGGGCTGATGTCTCTGTGAACGGCCAGCACTGAATTCAGTCTCTAGGCCTGCTCACCCAGACAATCCATGTTGACGGCTGTAGGGCATTTATGTCCCTGATAGTAGCTGTTTAAAGCGCCTGATTGGCCTAGCAATATACATTCATGCTAATCTCTGCTTGTCTTCACAATAAAGCATGCAATCTAGCCATTAGCAGGCATCCGTGTAACTTGCATTATTAAAGAAACTTTCAAAGCTTGTACTGCAGAGCAGACTTTGCCATATGCCAGAAGCTAAAGTATTTAATTTGTCTCCAAACAATCAGAAGCTTTTGTCAGAATCTTCTCATATGCACTGTTAGCTTTAGGCTAATGTGAGACTATGTTCTCTACGTGGTCCAACAAACACCACCAATTCTCAGGATTTGTTCCATTGACTTTAATGATATCTGCCTGTTACTGCACACAATGGGCTAAACTGGCCCCCAAAATGTACCCTTGACTGTTGTCTTGCCAAAATTTGCACCATGTTTGCGGTGACGTTCAGTTGCTATTAAAGTACATGGCACCAGATCTGACATTAAACTTAGGCTCCAGAATTAAAGGAGAACTAAACCTTAAAAATGAATGTGGCTAGAAATGCAATATTTTATATACTGCACTTGTTGAATCAGCGTAAAGGGTCAGCATCTCTATAGTAGTAATGATTCAGGCCTACAAAGTTGTTGCATGAATCTCCCATCTTGTCTGCAACATGCACATGCTCCTTGTTCTGTAGGCGGCTGTTAAGAAGCTAAGCTCAGGGGTTGTTGCAAATCATCAAGCAGAAAATAAGGTTTGTCATGTAAGCTGATGCTACAGTGCTGATTATTAAATTCTGATGCTAATTGTGTTGGTTTCTAAGGTCCCGTCTACCAATAATCTGAATTACTTATTAATCAGCCTTATATTGTGACAATTATTTGACATATATTCAGTATCTTGTGCGTCAGTCCCTAAGCTCAGTAAGTGACGGCAGCACAGAGCATGTGCAGTGAATCAGCTGAAAAGAAGATGGGGAGCTACAATGGGCATCTTTGGAGGCGCTGAGCTTAACTGCTAAAGAGTTGCGGTTGCCTTTGGCTGGTACAGAAACCCAAGAGATATAATCACCAATTACCATTTCTGCTCTTGCAATTTCCCAAAGAATTGCCAGTTTGTTATATTGTAAATCGTTTTAGAACATTTGGCATACATTTATAATGCATTATGTGTATTTAAAAAAGCCCTTTTGTTTACAGGATTCTCAGCCATCTCCTTTGGCCTTGTTGGCTGCCACCTGTAGCAGAATCGAGCCCCCCGAGAATGGAAATGGCAACAGCCAGCAACAGGGTGCTACAGAATTGGATCTGAGTACTGCTCAAATTGCCCAGACAGCAAATGGCTGGCAGATTATTTCTACAGGTGCTTCCAAGGATCAAGCTGGTGGAGATGCTTCTTCTAAAAACCGCCCAATAGCCCCTGGGCAGTTTGTGGTAGCTGCACCTAGTGTGCAAAATCAGCAGGTTTTGACCAGTTTGCAGAGTGTGATGCCCAACATTCAGTACCAAGTCATACCACAATTCCAGACTGTTGACGGGCAACAGCTCCAGTTTACCAATGTCCAGCAAGATGCTTCAGGCCAGTTGCAGATCATCCCAGCTACTAACCAGCAGATTATCACCACAAATCGCACTGGTACAGGGAACATACTTACTATGCCAAACTTATTACAGCAGGCAGTCCCTATTCAGGGTATGGGTCTAACCAACAATGTCCTCTCAGGGCAGACTCAGTACTTAACCAATGTCCCTGTTGCTCTTAATGGTAACATTACTCTGCTTCCTGTAAGTGCGGCTTCCCTCACTCCAACATCTCAGTCAGTGACTATTAGTGGAACTCAGGAAAACATATCTCAGCCAGTTACTTCAGGGGTGGCTATCAGCTCATCCCAGTTGGCTACTTCCCAAGCTAACACTGGCATGTTCTTTACCAATGCCAATACCTTCTCCACTAGTACCACCCCAAGTAATTACCTTATGAACTGTAGCAGTGGAGGCAGCACACCGGGCACCAATGTCCAGGTGTCTCAGAGATCTACAGGGCAGCTAAGCTTATTTACTGACTCTGTGCAACAAGGAAATGGAAACCTTCAGCAGGTACAGCAGAAAGACGGTGACCAGCAACAGCAGCAAATTCTCATACAGCCTCAAATAGTCCAAAGTGGGCAGACAATCCAGGCTCTGCAGGCAGCTCAGCTGTCAGGTCAAACCTTTAGTACACAGTCCATATCCCAAGATGCCCTACAGAATCTTCAAATTCAGACCTTGCCAAACACTGGTCCAATTATTATCCGTACACCTGCTGTAGGTCCAAATGGCCAAGTTACCTGGCAGACCATCCAGTTGCAGAATCTGCAAGTTCAGAATCCACAGGCTCAGACCATCACTCTTGCTCCAATGCAGGGGGTTTCTTTCGGGCAGTCTGGCAATACTAATACTCTCACATCAATGCCTGCTGGTACAGTAACTGTCAACGCTGCTCAGCTGGCATCCATGTCTGGCCTGCAGACCATTAATCTTGGAGCATTGGGAGCCTCCGGTATTCAAGTGCACCAGCTTCAAGGAGTACCTCTAACAATCACCAATGCAGCTGGTAAGTCTTCTCTATGTTATGTAACAATTTGTATGTTTTTGGACCCTGTAGGCTCTTGCTCCTCGTCACATTTTATTGGCTGGTAGCAACTGAACTTGCCATACGCACCGTGCACTTTTCATATGCGTTTTCCATTATTGACAATGCACCTAAAGCTTGCAGGGTTGTAGCAACTTGTCTAAAGGCCCAGCAACTAAAAGCAGGATTATAGCTAATGAAGGTTGCTTACTGAAGAACCTTTGTATTAGGGATGCACCGAATCCACTTTTTTGGATTCGGCCGAACCCCCGAATCCTTCATGAGGGATTCGGCCGAATCCGAACCCTAATTTGCATATGCAAATTAGGGGTGGGAAGGGGAAAACATTTTTTACTTCCTTGTTTTCTGACAAAAAGTCACGCAATTTCCCTCCCTGCCCCTAATTTGCATATGCAAATTAGGGTTCGGCCGGGCAGAAGGGTTCGGCCGAATCCTGCTGAAAAAGGCCGAATCCCGAATCAAATCATGGATTCGGTGCTTTCCTACTTTGTATGGAAGGAGCACAGCTGCTGGCCAATGCCTTTCAAACCGTTTATAACAGCAGAAAATACAGCACATTTCAGCTCACTGAAACAAGCTATGTTGGATAAGGCCATGCTAAGTATCCTACTGTCTATATAACGAGAATACTGAAAGACCCAAATTAGAGAGAAATAAATACGATCTTGCCAACATTTACTAGTTTTAATTTCGAAGTTGTTTTTATTTGTAAAATAAAGCAGAACCTACAGGTTGTAGAATGGCCTTTTAAGTGTAAAGTAATATTTTGTCAAAGAGCATAAATCAATAAATGCACGATTTTAAAGACCGTCCCCATACTGAGACAGGCCAAATATAATAAATAATATAGCCATGCTAAATCTGAATGTCTTGTTAAAAACAGCAGATATTTGATATCCATTGTGCTAAGTATAATTCCCATAGGGTATATAAGTCCCTCCTGACACTATACCTCATTACAGAAGCAGCTATGCCAGTATCTGTTTGGATAGATAATTATATCCAGATAATGGATCGATAATTCAGAAAGACAAGGGGATATAAGTATGATTAAGGACATTTAAAAGACCTCTAAATCAATGGGAACAGAGCCCTCGGCAAGCTTTGATTGTCCACCAATCATGAAATAGTTTATGCACTTAAAATTTAACTGCCCATTTATATTGTATTTTTCTTTTAAACACCTGCAAATGTCATGTTGCATAGTTACTGAACTGAGTATTTCACCCCACCCTCCCCTAGTATTTTGTCCTTTTTTTTTTTTTTTTTGGTTTAGACTTCAACGTTACTCAACCAGTTGTGTCCTACCTTAACCACTGGTTTAACCGGTTCTTGACAAAAAAAATGCAATGCAATTAATTAAATGTATGTAATGTAAACACAAACTAGTTTAGCTGTACCATCTGTATTTTTATATATCCATGAAACTTAGGACTGCTAATGTATCTGTTTAAAGAAACAGTTCAGTGTAAAAATAAAAACTGGTTAAATAGGCTGTGCAAAATAAAAAAAAATGTTTCTAATACAGTTAGGCAAAAATTGAAAGCGATACTGACCCATTCCTATAAAAATCATAGGAACGTGTCCGTATCAAGTAGTTGCTGCACCCGCACTAGTTCCCCTGAAAGCCGCTCCCAGCCCGTGAACCTCCATTGATTCGACCCTCCAACACTGCTACAAGATCTTCTTGCAGTTTTAGTGACGCTGGGCTGGGGGCGGCATGACCCTTCCATAGGCTAGTTACGAATGAAAACAGGATTTCCGCCTATGGAAGGATCGCTCAGCCCCCAGCCCAGCGTCGCGGAAGCAAGACAGATCAGTTAGCTGAGTCAGCGAGTCAGTGCAACGGTTCAGGGGGCTGAGGCAGCTTTCATGGGAACCATTGTGGGTGCAGCAACTACTTGATACTGACAATTTCCTATGATTTTTATAGGAAAGTGTCAATAATGCTTTAATGTATAAAGGCTGGAGTGACTGGATGTCTAACGTAACAGAACACTACTCTCTAACTGAGTTTCCAATTGATCCTTCACATTCAGCTCAGATTTAAAAGCAACATTTATGGCCCATGTGCCCCCCCTCAAGTCACTGATTGGTTACTTCTTCATAACCAATCAGTGGAAACCAAGAGAGCTGCTAAGCAGGAAGTAGTGTTATGTTAGATTGTTAGACAGCCAATCACTTTAGTCTTTATACATTACATTTTTGGCTAACTAACTATATTAGGCTGTGCAAAATAAAACATGTTTCTCATATAGTTAGTTATAGTCAGCCAAAATTGTAAAAAAAAAAGTCTTTTAAAGGAATTGTTCAGTGTAAAAAGAAAAACTGGGTAAATAGGCTGTGCAAAATAAAACATGTTTCTATCTATTTACCCAGTTTTTATTTTTACACTGAACAATTCCTTTAAAAGAAAGAGCTTTAATGGCAAAACCAAGCTGTTAAGAGTATACTTTTATGCAGCCCCACAGTTCCTACTATGTAGGACTATGACTATGTAACCACTTTTGATCAAGGTCCAGTTATAGGGACAGCATGGTTTGAAATTCAGTACGTGTAATATCTAATATCTATTTTTTCAATTACTACAGGGGATGCCAGTGGCCATCTGAGCATTCATGCAACAGGTGCTGATGGGCTCCACGATGATCATTCGGCAATGGAAGAGGGTGAAACAAGTCCAGATCCACAGCCACAACCTGGACGCAGAATGCGTAGAGAGGCCTGCACCTGTCCATACTGCAAAGAGGGCGAGGGAAGGTGTGTAAGACCAATGCCTGAATTTAGTATGCAGTACCCATGCTTTATGACAGAGCTTATATGTTCCATATAATGATTGCCCATAGAAACCATAGTTGCGTCCACCTTCATCAGACTTCAGTTACAGATATGGCTACATTTGTTTTTCGGGAATAAAATCTTTGAAAGATATGACTAAAAAATTATGGTTGCTCTTTAATTGTACAATAAAAGTAAATAAATTCATCTAAGCATCTGCTCTGCCTTGTCCCATCATCCGCAGCCCATACTTGCAGGTTACAGGGCATCTTATTTATAAAACTGGCTGCAGGTGCCTTCTTGGTACTCAAGGGACTAATCCTGCACTGCTTATTATACAATAATCATTCTGGCATCTTAAAGGAACAGTTAACACCCAAACAAAACTTCTATATATAATTAATTATTCTTACTATTTCCCTGCACTGGTAAAACTGGTGGGTTTGTATCAGAAACTCTACTATAGTTTTTAGAAACAAGCTGCTGTGTATCCATGGGGGCAGCCATTCAAGCACAGGATACACGATTGATAACGGATACGTTTTGAAGAATCCCATTGTATACTACACAGCTTATCTGGTATCTGCTGAGTGTCCTGTGCCTTTTCTCTTTTTTATATAAACTGTACTAGTCCTGAAGCAAACTTCATTTCTCTTGCCTAGATTGGGGGACACAGGCACCATGGGGATGAAGATCCTGTTGCTTGGAGAAAGGACACTAAAAGGTTAAAGTGGCTCCTCCTCCTCCTGCTCTGGGCTTCATCCCCGCCTACCTCCTCAATCCTCAGTTTTCTTTAGTGTCCTCAGAAGGAGGATGGACACTTCGTGGCTGGGAGCAATGGTACAGATTTATTCAGTATCATGCCACTACTGGGGTCAGTGTTTCTCTTCCAGAACCCCTCCAGCCAAGGACTTCTGATCTGAAGATGCTCTATAGCCTTCCCGCTCTACGGAGGCTGCAGGCTGGGGAGCTCCCCCCCACACTACCCTGGGCACTGGTTCCCGCTCTCCGGAGGCTGCACCAGTAGCCACGACGGAGGGTATGTCTTTTATTGAGCATTCCTGGCTGGCACAAGGAGGTAAGTCAATTCCCTCCTCCCTCCCCCATTACATGCTGCCTGTCAGCTCTGCAGAAAGGCATTTAGTTTCACTTTCACTGCTATTCTCTCACAGAGATTTCCCTAGGCATTTAGTTTCACTTTCACTGCTATTCTCTGACAAAGATTTCCCTAGGCCAGGGATGTCCAAAGGTAGAATGGGATCTACCAGTAGACCTTTAGCTGGTCATCAGTAGATCTCAAGACACTGTCAACACACAGTTTGTCTAAATCACCCTCCTGTTTCATGCTTTTTATTCAGATATTTATGTTAAGGTTACAAAAAAAAAAAAAAAAAAAAAAAGCTAAACATAACAATATACATTTTCTCATGAATCAATATTAAGTAATATTTTCTATGGAACAGAATGCTAACAATGCTTTTATAGATGTAGATCATAATGGGACAACAGCACTAAAAGTAGTCCCCGCATTGGTAACTCAGTGCCATTCCCAGCGACCTTTCGCGCCACCATCTGGCGCTGCGTCTATTTCATTGTGCACGAGTCGCTGCACACGCGCCTCACGGGCGCCATCTTACTAAGGTACTATACCAAAGACCAGGAAACCTCTCTGGCGGCCATTTTGGATCCGCATCTCTCTCCAGTACTGAGCGTTTCCAGCCTCACTGTCTCTCACAGAGAAGAACAAGGCACCATTCCTTCCTACCTTGGTGAATAGGTAGTTACGCTTCCCTTACTCTTTCTCTCTATGGGACCTACTGTGGGGTTTTTCACTACTTCCCTCTGTCTCCACAGATCGCACTCTAAGGGAGAAGTGGTTCACTCCTCTGGACTCTCCTAATATTCCCCAATATCTTTACTTACTGGGTGGCACTACATAGTATAGCCATGACGGGCAGGGCAGATGACCAGTCCCTTCCCAAGCAGGCAACTGCATGTACCACCAATGCAATTTAGTATTTGGCATGGGCTACTTGCAGACCTAAATTTGCTAGTGTTTTGGCTGAGCCAATATGTGAAGCCTGTAAGACTGCAGCAGTCACTGCACAATTACAATCCCACACAGCCCTACCAGCCAGCTCTGCGACAGCTATGGCTAATCAAACGAGCTTGGATTCTGAATTGGTGTGCGCTCTATCTCTAGCGGGTCTACAAAACCTAGCCAGAATTCCAGAGACTCTAGATAAGGTCCTACAGCACCTATCTACACAGCCTCACAGACCGGTCACTCAGCAGTCGGCCGCAAAGCGACCTCCCCTTTCCCCACCTGTTTTGCCTGATGAACAGGAAGAGGCATTGGGAAGAGGGACAGATCCTATCCGCAGATTAATAGGATCAGGATACCCCATGATCACAATGAGAGGTCGAGAGCCTGATTCAGGCACACCCCACCTTTAGCAGAGCGAACCAAAAACATTTTTAAGAGGCAAAAGAACTTTTCTTGTCTTTCCAGCCTATGAACAGCTGGGTGACATTGTTAAAGCACAATGGAAAACGCCAGACCATAGAGTCCAATTTTCCATCGCTTTACTCAAACTTATCCTTTTACTTTACAGACCTTGGTCTTCACCCCCAGCAGTGGACCCACCGGTCTCTAAATTGTCAAAGACCACCCCCATTCCAGTAGCCGATGCGGCTTCCTTTAACTATCCTATCGACAAACGTCTTGAGGGTTCTGTAAGTCGATTTTTACAGCAGCAGGCGGAACTCTCCTACCTATTATTGCCACCCCATGGGTATCCAGGTCAATGGAAGTTTTGGTGGAACAGATGGCCCAACTCATGGCTCAGAAGACCCCTCCACAGACCTCTTTCTAGCTCCGATAGCAGACACAAATATATATAAATTTGCGTAGCAGTCCTGGATGCGGCCAAGCTTGTCACAAGGGCTTAGGCATAATCCATTGCAGCCAGACGTTTCCTTTGGCTAAAAAACTGGTCAACAGATCTTACCTTGAAGTGGTCTCTGCTTGGTCTCCCATTCTCGGGAAACAACTTTTTGGTGCTGAACAGAGAAGGTAAATTCTCAAGCTACAGGAGGCAAGAGCACTTTACTTCTGCAAAACAGACCCAAGAGGCCTACCTTCCGTCCCTTTCGCCAAAATCAGAGCCAGAGGTCCCAACATGAAAAGCAACAAGCTCCGACCCGCCCCAGATTCCAGTCAAGGCAGAGAACTTCTTGGTCAGGAAGCAGAGCAGCACCTAAGCCCGCACAAGACAAAACAGCCTCCGCATGAGGAGGTGCCCACCCCTGAAAGCTAAACCCTATGGCGGATGCTTCAGTCACTTTCAGGAGATGTGACGGCATAGAGTACTGGACCCCTGGGTCCTACAGATCATTTCTATCTCATAGAATTTGCTCGGCTACCTCCGAGGGGATTTTCCATCTCAAGGCTCCCTACCACAGAACCCGGGCACTCAGCGTGCCAAGGGGTTCCACACACCCTGACTGCCTCCGCGGTAGTAATGGCGGTCCCTCAAAGGTAAAAGGGGCTTCGGTTTCTACTTAAACCTGTTTATAGTACCCAAAAAGAATGGATCTTTTCACCTGGTGCTAGACCTAAAGGCACTAAACGACCATGTAAAGAAGCACCACTTCAAGATGGAATCCATCCAGTCAGTCCTAATGTCCCTGGACATAGAGGATTTCAGGGCGGTGATCAACATCAATGATGCATACCCGCATGTCCCCATACATCCCAACCACCACTGGTTCCTTCACTTTTCAGTGGCAGGAGAACATTGGCAATCCCTGGTACTCTCCTTCAGACTATCCTCCGCGCAAGGGCTATTCACAAAGGTCATGGCTGCGGCTCTAGAGGACCTGCGACTGCAGGGAGTGAGTGTCATACCATACCTGGACGACCAACTGGTTAAGGCCCGTTCCATGGCACTGGCCACAACTCATCTCCAGACACTAATGCTGTTAGGCTGGCAGATAAACTTCCAAAAATCTCGATTCATACCTTCTCAGAGTACAGAATATTTAGGGCTTGATCTAAATTCTTCATTGGGAAGAGCCTTCCTTCCCCAATCCAAGATCACCTCAATGCAGGGGCTCCTGTCAGCTCTACAGAAAACGGATCAGGTACCTTTAAGGTTGCCATGAGAGTGCTAGGGACTATAGTGTCATCCTGCGATTCCATATGCGCAGCTCCACACCAGAGCCTTACAGAGCCTTACTCCAACACCAGAGGAGGAACTGAGCAAACCTAAACTGTAGGATTCCCCTATCAGAACTAGTTTGAACCTCTATCACTTGGTGGCTTTGACCAACAACACTTCCGTCAGGAAAACCCTTCCCCAATCACCAGTGGACAGTCATCGCAACAGATGCCAGTCTACAAGGTTGGGGAGAAGTATTGGGAGACCTAACCGTACAGGGACGTTGGTCACAGAAAGAACTACTCCCCATCAACATCCTGGAATTAAGAGCAATCTACCTGTCATTGCTCCAATGGTCAGGCAGACTTCAAGATCTACCTGTAAGAATACAGTCAGGCAATGTGACAGCGTTGGCTTACATCAACCACCAAGGAGGCACAAGGAGTCAAGCTGCCCTCACAGAGGCACAGCAAATTCTTCTGTGGGTGTAAAACACGGTACCAGCTATCTCCGCAGTTCATATCCCTGGAGTGGACAACTGGATAGCAGATTTTCTCAGCCGAGATACCTTACATCAGGGAGAGTGGAGCCTACACCCAGAGGTTTTTTCAACTGATTCTGGCAAGGTGGGGCACTCCGGAAATAGACTTAATGGCATCCAGGTACAACAACAAGCTTACGAGGTTCTTCACAAGAAGCAATGACCCTCTGGCCCTAGCATTGGAAACACTGGTGGTTCCGTGGCATTCACCTAGCATATATCTTCCCACCACTGGCACTTCTGCCAAGGGTAATCAAGAAGGGTAGAAACAGTTCTAGTGGCACCCTACTGGCCGCACCACACTTGGTTCGAAGAGCTCATAAGTTCATCAGTGGTCGCACCATTCCACCTTCCAGACAGAATGGATCTGTTATCTCAGGGACTGATCCTCCACCCGAGTTCACCATGGCTGGCTTTAACGGCATGACACTTGAAGCCATAATCCTAGCCAGATCAGGTGTTCCAAAAAAGGCCAAACTGACCTTACTAAGGGCCAGAAAGCCCGGCTCCGCATGCATCTACCACAGGGTATGGAGGACATTCATATCCTGGTGTAAATCTAAAGCCAAAGACCCACAGTCCTGGGACGAAAGTAGCCTATTGTTATTCCTTCAGGAGGGTTTAGAAATAAGGGCTGGCACTCCGCTCACTGAATGTTCAGGTTTCAGCCTTATCTATCCTTTTTCAGTAGCAGCTTGCAATGCTGCGCAACATCAAGACCTTCCTACAGGGAGCATTGAGGATGATACCTCCATACCGTCATACAATCCCTCCCGGGGATCTCACTATGGTACCTTCTGTATTGCAGGAGCAACCGTTCGAGCCATTGGATCAATTCCAATACCTCTGCTGACTCTTAAGGTAGTTTTCTATTAGCCATCACTTTGGCTAGACTAGTTTCAGAACTAGCAACTCTATCCTGTTCTCCACCATTTTTATTTTTTACAAGGACAAGGCGGTGTTGAGACCTACCCTGGATTTCTTCCTAAGGCGTTCCATCTTAACCAGGACCTGGTGGTTCCTTCATTTTGTCCTGAACAAAAGACAAATTTGGAACAGTTACGTAGATGTGGTTCGTTCTCTCAGAACATACACCAGGGCTACCAAGAGTAGAAGGAAGCTAGACAACCTCTTTGTCTTACCAGAAGGACCACGGAAAAGCCTTAAGGCATCTAAGGCCACCAATGCAAGATGGATTAGGTCAACAATCTTGAAGGCCTATGAGGTATGTGGTAAGGCCACATCCTTCCGGGTTCAGCTCATTCTACTTCTTCACTCAGCACTTCTTGGGTGGTTCGCCTCCAGGCTTCAGCAGAACAGGTCTGTAGGGCTACAGTGTGGTCATCCACACACACCTTTTCCAAATTCTACAAGGTGCATACATTCGCCTCAGCCGAAGCGAGCTTCATCAGAAAAGTGTTGCAGGTGGTTATTCCCTGAATACTGGGGTAAAAAGTCCCGCCCTCATGGGTAGCTTTGGGACGTCCCCATGGTGCCTGTGTCCCCCAATCTAGGCAAGAGAAAAATAGATTTTTGTACTTACCGTTAAATCCTTTTCTCTTGTCCTACATTGGGGGACACAGGCCTTCCCTCCCTGTATTAGTTCAAGTTAATGTTGATCAGGTAATATCTTATATAATTTTTATTGTTCAAATACCAACAAGTTCAAACAGCAGGTGGTTCATACCGTGCTTAGCTTGCAATGGGGAGGTGCTCCTTCTCTTCACATGGGCAATTGGTAGGGCTCGTCATCTCTTCTTCGGTCAGAAAACTGAGGATTGAGGAGGTAGGCGGGGATGAAGCCCAGAGCAGGAGGAGGAGGAGCCACTTTAACCTTTTAGTGTCCTTTCTCCAAGCAACAGGATCTTCATCCCCATGGTGCCTGTGTCCCCCAATGTAGGACAAGAGAAAAGGATTTAACGGTAAGTACAAAAATCTATTTTTTTACAAGTTCAGGGCTACACTGCATTATAATTGTATTACTTTCATTTCAAGTCATGGATGACCCCAGGGGGCACAATGCACTAAAGTGGATTCCAAAAAAAAATGAATTAATAGAAAATGCCAATATTCAGCTGAACGTTTCAGGCCACTTTATAGAGTTTACAAATCAATGTATAATTGAAAAAAAGGGGATTTGACCCTGCAGAGAGACCAAGCATTGCATGACTAGCATGATGGCCATTTTGCTGACAATGCAAGGAAGACCATGGAGTGAATTGTTAGTTTGTGGATGAGTCTTTGCACCTTTTATTACATTTTCTCTTAAAAGTGCAAAGTTTGCTAGTGTACTGGTCATCTGTTTAAAAACCAAGTATCTTATTGGTTCCTATAGGTTACTGCTCCTGGGCACACTTGGTGCCTTTTACTACATATAAGGGTTAGACTTCTGTTTTTAAGATTCCTGGCCCTTTGGGTTTTCTTTGAGGAATGTTCTGTAAATCTGCCCCAGTTATCAAGCATTGGCTCTGCTGAGGAACACATATTTTCCTTACTGGTGCAAATTTGCTGTAGATTATTGCACAACACTGTAAGCAATTTATTTAGATCGTTAGATAGTGTAACAAAAGCACAAGTGTGATTGGTTATGGTTACTGCTTGCTGCAAAGTTGTTCCTCCACCAGTAAATTTGGACCATTGTGTTTTCGAAAATTTAATAAATATACTTTTCATGTGTTAAAACTTAACTTGTAACTGGAATACGTCTTTAATTTTTTTAGGGGTTCGGGGGATCCAGGGAAAAAGAAGCAGCACATCTGCCACATTCCAGGGTGTGGAAAAGTGTATGGGAAGACCTCTCACTTACGTGCACACTTGCGGTGGCACACAGGAGAACGCCCCTTTGTCTGTACTTGGGTGTTTTGTGGTAAACGTTTCACACGAAGCGATGAACTTCAGAGACATAAGCGCACCCATACTGGTAGGTCCACAAACCCATGTACAAGTATCATGTACTGTATTACATTTCAATCTATTATTTTTGTCTTTGTGTATATCGATGCTCCGGTTTTGTTACCCGATACATTACTGTTGTGTTTTGGCTGCTATTGTTATTCATTTTTATTTTTTGTAAAAGCAGAATGAATCGCTAATTACACAGTTATCTCTTAATGTTTCAGCTAAATGTACAAAGTGGGGGGGTTTATATTTAACCCTTTAAGTGCCAGCAGAATTTCACATTTTGGTTACGCGAAATGCCAGCCGTTTTTTTGAAACATTTTGTGCTCTCTCACTTTAGGGGCATTTTCTGAGGGAAAACCTATAGTTTACCTAGGAAAACTATACATTGTTTTTTTTTCGGTAGAAACTGAGCTTTCTAAATCTGCCTGAGTTTTCATGTATTTCCACCTGTGCAAAAAAATTTATAGTGCTAAATACCAAAAAAAAATGAAAAAGTAAAATTTTTCATCGTATATCAATCTATACCAGAAAAATATTTCATTTTACGGATGAAAATCCAACTGATTTGGAAAGCCTTATGTCTCCCGAACGTGCCAATACCAGATATGTATAGTTTTAGGGAGATTTAGGACTTCTGTACAGCAAAAACTCCCGACAGTATATTACCGAATTTTGAAAGCACTAAGGCAGAAAACGGCATGCTTTAGATTCCAAGGCAAAAAATCCTGAAACCATAGGTTTACCCCAGAAAACCATACATTTTTGAAAAGTACACATTCTGCCGATTACAAAATGGGTAACTGTCTCTCTACTCCCAACTACCAAACATAAAAGCTTGTCTGAACATAGCGGTTTTTCAAAAAATAATTCAAAATTCTGAAAAATCATTTCAAAGGTTTTATTTTGCTGCTCCGCATGTCCCAAACTATATTAGGTACCAATAAAAAGCACCTGAAATATGATTGCCAGGGGTCCACTGAACAGTTTGATACCCATTATGCATAGGATTACCAAAGTATCTGGCATTTAGAGACACCAATATGAAGTTAGCACCTCCAAATTGTTCAGGACTTTACTTCGGCTACTGAGAAATCAACACATTGACTGCATTTTTTGTGGGGTAAAAACACAAATATATGTTTACCCCCCAAACCCATATATTTTTGGAAAGTACACATTCTACTGAATCTAAAATGGGTACCCATGCCTTTCTGCTCCAAACTACTGAGTCGCAAGGCTTTGACAAATTTGGCGGTTTTGGTGAAATATCTGAAAATTGCCTCAACCCTTCAACTTCCCAGCACCATATCACCCATGTATCATTACGTACTAAGAAAAAGCACTCTAAATATGATTGCCAGGGTTCCTCTGAACATTTTGGTGGCCATTGTTCATAGGTTTACCAAAGTATCTGGCATGTAGAGGCCCCAAAATGAAGTTAGCGCATACAAATAGTCCTGTGGGTAACTTCAGCTAATGAAAGATCAACACATTGACTGCATTTTTGTGGGGTAATAACACAGAAATATATGTTTACCCCCCAAACCCATACATTTTTGGAAAGTACACATTCTACAGAATCTAAAATGGGTACCCATGCCTTATTGCTCCAAACTACTGAGTCGCAAGGCTTTCCTGAAATTGACGTTTTTTGTGAAATATCTGAAAATTGCCTCAATGCTTCAACTTTCCAGCATCATATCGCCCATGTATCATTACGTATCACAAAAAAGCTCCCAAATTGTGATTGCCAGGGGTCCTCCGAACAGTTTGGTGCCCACTGTGCATAGGTTTACCAAAGTATCTGGCATTTAGAGGCCCCAAAATGAAGTTAGCACATACAAATTGTCCTGTGGATAACTTCAGCTAATGAAAACTCAACACATTGACTGCATTTTTGTGGGGTAAAAACACAGAAATAAATGTTTACCCCCAAACCCATATATTTTTGGAAAGTACACATTCTACAGAATCTAAAATGGGTACCCATGCCTTTCTGCTCCAAACTACTGAGTCGCAAGGCTTTGCCAAATTTGGCGGTTTAGGTGAAATGTCTGAAAATCGCCTCAAAGCGTCAACTTTCCAGCATCGTATTGTCCATGTATCATTACCAGCATAAAGCATCCTAAATATAAACATAGGGGTCTACTAAACCGTTTGATGCCCAATGTGCATAGATATACCAAACTATGTGGCGCACAGAGACCCCCAAATGACAATATGTATAGACATTTTCACAGCTGACGCGCTGGCTGCTGCAATATAACCACCCGGTGTGTGTATTATGCGACATTAGACCCCCCTAACAGTACAGAGACCCCAGAAAACCATATATTTTCAGAAAGTACACATTCTGACAAATCCAATATGGGTAAATATGTGTTTCTACTGCCAAACTGCAAAGCAATGCTGAACATAACGGTTTTTATCAAATTTCTGAAAATCGTCAGAAAGCTTGAATTTTACCCCATTATATGCCCCACATTTCGTAACGTATCAGCATAAAACATCCTAAATATGAACGCCAGGTGTCTACTGAACACTTTGATGCCGAATATGCATAGATATATCAAACTATGTGGCGCACAGAGACCCCCAAATGGATATATAGTAGATAAAATTTACAAGGCAAAACAAAATAAGGCCGTAAAGAGTGAAATGCAAAAAAATCCAATAAAACCACAAAAATCAATGTTTTTTTTTTCCAGACTAGTGTAATCGGCCGTCAGAATCACAGTTTGAATATTTTAGCTGGGCCAAACAGGTTATACGGCTAGAAATAAGTGAACACAACATATGCAGAGCTGAAAATGCAATAAAATGGCTAAAAATGCACCAAAATACCCAAAATTGCAATATAATCACCAAAATAACATACAAAAGGTATTGCACAGTACGGTTAGCGAATACGCTATTCGTAATGGCAATAAAACATTTTTTTCAGCCAAAAAAAGAGACGATGCGATAAGAAAAAAGAAAAAAAAAGCCACAATGCCATGTATGTGCGTGTGTACAATTGGTAAATTACATGTTATGTGTGTGCGTGTGCACGTGTGTGTGAGTGCAGTGAGTGTAAGCGACACCCCCCCATCCCCAAAAATGTATGTGTAAGTGTGAATCTAATTGTGTATTACTGTAATAAGTGTGTGTTGGTGTGTTTGTGTGTGTAATTGTTGCACTAACCTGAAAAAGCCTCTGAAGAGTGTTGCACACGATGCGGAGGGGTCCCAGGAAGAGCTCTGCGACGATCTGCCTGTTCCTGTGCTGTGGTGGCCCCTGGGCAATCGCGCCCCAGGGGCCACTCGATCCCCTGCTCTGCTCGTTGCCTAGGGGCAGGGGATCGAGGAGGAACGGAGCAAGCGGCTCTAACAGCTGCTCCTCCGCTCCAGAACCCGGAAGTGCTGCAGAACGTAGAATCTACGTTCTGTGGCATTTCAAGTTACTTTTCCACAGAGAGTAGATTCTACGTTCTGTGGCACTTTAAGGGTTAAAAACGTAAAGAACTAAACCCTAAAAATGAATATGACTAAAACTGCCATGTTTTATATAATGAACTTATTGCACCAGCCTAATGCTTCATCTTGTCAATAGCAGCAATGATCCAGGACTTCAAACCTGTCACAGGGGGTCACCATCTTGGAAAGTGTCTGTGACACTCACATGCTCACTGGCCTCTGAGCAGCTGATGAGAAGCTAAGCTTAGGGGTTGTAGGAAATTATCAAGGTGCAAATTAGGTTGGCCTGAAATATAAGCTGATGCTACAGGGCTGATTATTAAATTCTTATGCTAGTTGCACTGGTGTCTGTGCTGCCATGTAGTAATTATCTTTATTAATTACTAATCAGCCTTATATTGTGACATTTCTATTCTATGTGTACTGTATATTGTGAGTGGGTCCATGAGCTCAGTAAGTGACAGCAGCAAAGAGCATGTGCAGTGAATTGTTAAAAAAGAAGATGGGGAGCTACTGGGGCATCTTTGGAGACAGTTCTTTACTGCTAAAGGTCGTTGCCGTGGGCTGGTACAGAAGCCAAAAACATAATGTACAACATTTCTAGCTACTTCTTTAGTTTAACTATTCTTGTCCCTTAAGGGAGCAATACATAAAAGGACAAAACCAAATTAAGATCTAACCAAAATTGAGGATCTAAATTTGCCTCCCCTAGTTCAGTCAATTGAAGCTAAAACGGAGATCTGGAATTCTGTAAAGTCCAGGGGTGCTTGCACCTTTCAAAACGATTACACTTCATAAATGCTGTCTATGAAAATTCTCATTTATCCATGTATATGTATCTAGTAGAATTAAGTCAAAGGCAACTGGACATTTTAGAGTTTTTCTTGAAAACGTTTCACCACTCATCTGAGTGGCTTCTTCAATTCAACTCAATTGGTAGGGAATTCCCCGGCATTTAAACCCTTGAGGGTAGTAAAGTCCCGGACATCTAATCACAATGGTTCCATTGAAATTCAGTAAGGTATTGGCTGAAACTCACAGATGTGTGATCCAATCACAATGGTACCATGATTCTTATTGAGGCAGGTGTTTATCTTTCAATTATGGAAGTGTGAATTGTTGTGAAGCAGCCGGGGTAAAAATGTAAAAACGCATTGTTTGTTGATGACTAGCGGTGTCACAGGCCCCTCCTCTGTTCAGGGATGGTTTTTCCACTTTGGCATAAATGGCATCTTTAATACCTCTTTTAAACCATCAGTCCTCTCTATCCAAAATATGCACATTACTGTCCTCAGAGGAGTGTCCCTTTTCCTTGAGACTGCAGAGTCTTGTCCTGAGGGGTTAGCCCTTCTATGTTGGGCCATTCTCTTAAAAATCGGTTGTTTTGTCTCCCCAATATATAGATCAGAGCACTCTCCACTACGCTGGACAGCATAGACCACATTACGCTTCATGTGTTTTGGTGTTGGGTCTTTAGGGTGCACCAACTTCTGGTGTGATGTTCTTAATAATTCTCTGTCACATATGGATGACTATGTTGCTTTGCCTGCTATTCTCCTCCCCTCTATTTATTTGTTTGGTCGTTTTGCTTGACTTTTTTTTTTTATAAAGGCCCAGTCTGGGTATCCACACGTTTTCAGAGGTCCTTTCAGATGTTTTTCTTTCTCTTTCGCTTCTGCACTAATTGCCAGAGTTTCAGCACGATGGTGTTGTGCTCTTAAAACCGCCAGTTTATGTTCCAGATGGTGATGGTAATCAGACAGCAAATACTGATTGTTGTGAGTGGGTTTTCTGTATACTTCAATATCCAGGTTTCCCCCTCTTTAATAACCATTAAAAAAAAGTCAGTTTGACATTTTTCATATCTTCCCTAGTGAACTTGATGTTTTTGTCCACTGAGTTTGTGTTGAGTGAAATCTGGGTTTGTGTGCTTTAATCTTGACCCAGTTGTCGTCCACATATCTGAACCAATGACTTTGTGCTGGTCCCTTGAAGGTATTCAGGGCGTACTTTTCCACTTCTTCATGTAAAGGTTTGCTACGATTGGAGACACAGGTGAATCCATGCCGCAGCCATGCTTTTGTCTATAAAACACTTCTTGTGCTTGAGGAAAATATTAAGGCATAGGCCCTGTAAGGAACAAACTTGTTCTGGTTTTAGGTATAAATGTTATACCTAATCCACCAAGCCCCCAAAGCAATCCCAATGCGGATAAGCTTATAATCATTATTAACTACCTTATATTTGGTATTCATGGTCCCTGTGGAATTATATGGACCCTCTATTACCAATATATGCGGACTGTAGCTTTGCAGCTATTATACTAAGGGCAGATATAATAGGTTTGATTGAGACCCTTAATCTATACAGAAAACCTAACTCATGAAAAAGCTGTTACCTAACTTTTTCTCAGTGGGGGTAGTTATACTTGCTATCACCCCTAGGGTAAGGGCAGATTCTTGGAGATTAGTCGCCCGGCGACAAATCTCTTCTTCAGGCCACAGTCTTCCCGCCGGATAGAATCAAAAATCGCCAGCAGGATGGCACTCACGTCGCTTCGTTTTCTGAAGTCACCCAAAGTTGCCTCACAAGGAAACTTAGGAAAACGAAGTGCCGCGAGTGCCATCCCGCTGGTGATTTTTCTTTCTAACCGTTGGGAATATTGTCGCCCCGAAAAAGAGATTTGTCGCCAGGGCGACTAATCTCCCTGAATCTGCCCGTGTGCCCTGACCCTTAAAGCATAACCAGAAACTTCTTAAAGTGGACCTGTCACCCAGACACAAAAATCTGTATAATAAAAGTCCTTTTCAAATTAAACATGAAATCCAATTTCTATTTTTTATTAAAGCATTCATAACTGTTGTAAACTCATTTAAAAATCTCAGCTGTCAATCAAATATTGTCTGACACTCCTCTATGCCCTGGGCATAGAGGCGGGGCAGACAATTAATTTCACTTTCCATTCAGCACTTCCTAGATGTCACTGCTCTCCACACATTCCCCCGTTCTCTTTACCATTTAATTGTGTAGCCAGGGCATGGGGATGGACATCAGGTCCCCCATTCTGGTGCACAAACAAGATTCTGAGATGATGCACGGCTTGCCTTAATAACAGCGTCCACAAAATGGCTCCTGCCTGCTTGCTATAATTATGAATTCCCAGACTGGAGGAAACAAGATTCAAATAATTTATATAGTGTAATTAAAGTTAATTTTGCTTGACTAATGTGATAAAATAGGATTTGAAAAAACATTTTTGGGTGACAGGTCCCCTTTAACCTCACATCAGTTCTAGGCCCCCAGATATGGCACAGACGCATGAGAAAGCGCCTGGCTGATGTGATAATGTCAAGGAGATATAGTTAAAATTTTAAGGCTGAATATAATATGCTTTTTAGATACTGGCACATAAGGCATGCTTAACCTTACAAACCCAAGCCAAAAAAAAGGACATATCCCCAGGAAGAGTCAAGGGACTAATTTGCTAAAACTATTCTTCAGACTTTTATTTTAATTAAATCCATCAATGGGATATTGGCCCACCAGCTGCCTTACATCTTTCCCAGGCCACAGAGAGCCAGATCAATCATTCATGCTAGGCCGGGAATACTCCTTACTTCAGACTCCAAACCATAGGATGAGCACTGGGGCAAATAGGCCTGTATTCCTCCTTCACAGTGTTGGGGTTTCACAAAGCTCCGCTTATTTGTTCATTCATCTGTACATGAATATGCTTGTCTGCTGTTTTCTAATTACATTTTAGCATATTTTTATTTGCTGCCATGTGTTATTGGAACTACTTGTATATTTTGATCAATTGTTCTTGTCAGGATGAAATTGGTTGGACCAATCCGTAATAAATGTGTTCAGATCACTGTGTCTTTTTAGTGGCTGTCACAATAAAACAGGTGGCATCTCCTAAATGAAGGCACGGATCTGTTCGCATATAAGCCACTATACTCTTGTTATTGTTTGTGTTCTATAGTTTCCTTCTTTTTATCGTATGACATTATTTGCAGTAACACATTGATGCAAAACCATCTTCTTCTCCTTTATGAAACAGGTGAGAAAAAGTTTATTTGCCCCGAGTGCCCAAAACGCTTCATGAGGAGTGACCATTTGTCCAAGCACATAAAGACGCATCAGAATAAGAAGGGCCCGGGTGGCCCCATCGCCATGACAACCGTAAACCTGGACACTGGAGCGGGCTCTGATGGCAGCGCTGCTTCAACTCCAACCCCCCAGACCCTCATCACAACAAACATGGTTGCCATGGAAGCAATATCTCCAGAGGGCATTGCCCGGCTGGCGAGCAGCGGTATAAACGTCATGCAAGTGGCGGATCTTCAGTCAATCAATATTAGTGGCAATGGCTTCTAAAATCCAGTGTTTTGGAAGGACTATTTGTTGACAATGAATAAGTGTGTTGGAATGGGTGGGAGGTTAGGCTCTATAGTAATGTAATGACATTGGGTCCAAAAAGAGGGGGTTAAACTGCTCTCCTGTCCAGTAATGCAAGGGTGTGCCAGTTCACATTACTCTTGATGGAGCTTTTTTTTTTTTTCCTGTCATATTGTATCCCTTCTTTAACAGCACTGATTATTCATACATGTAGTTACTGGGAGAGATCTCCTTGTCCTCCACAGAAAAAATACCTGCATTGTATATTTCACCAGGATATTTCCAGATGTATGCTTGTGCCAGCTCTGGGCAAAAGTTACTTATTTGCTCCCTTCGTGGGCCTCACGGATTGTCCGGTTGCCCTTGTAATGGTTAATATCCTGCCTCTGTACCACAGTCTTTATGTTGGTGTGAAGAAGGCGCACATTTCTCAGAACTCATTTATTTTTTAATATATATATATATATATAATATTAATATTTCTATTTTCTGCATTTTACAAGCAAAGACTTAAGGTACCACCCATAGCCATCATGCCTTGGTAAAGCGATTTATCAATGCAATACGTTTTGTTTTCGTTAAACAGAGATACTATAAAACTAGGTTCAGATGAAATACAAATGCCAAAAAATCTTTATATTCATATATCTATATATAACAAATGCTTAGACCAAAAGTTCGCTTTGGTCACTGCGTAGGCTTCGTGTTTTCTAAGTTAATAAACTTTTTCTCGTGCAGTTTCTAAAAGCGATTGGAAACGTTTTCTATGTAATTTGCATTATAGTTGTATCTTCGATGTTCGTGCCCGTTGAACAAGAAAGGATAGGGTTTCTTACGGTATTCTTTAACATTGACAAACCTGCAGCAATACTGGTATATATTCATTCTGCGTCTTTGTCTGCCCCCCATCATTACCTTAAAGATCAGAAACCATATCTAGGATAGACCACCCAGAATCTAGCTTTGGTAGAAATGTCGAAAGTACTGACACCCCTTTTTCTCTATTTTTTTTTTTGTCTTGCAATTTAAGATACTAAACATAACTACCAGTTAATCTATAGTGCTCCATAGATACAGGGGCCACTGCTCAGAGTAACGATCGCATCCATTGCTTCCAGACGTGCTTAAATATATAGACTCAAAGCACATTAACTAATGTAACCTCTTTTCTTCCAGCTTTTTTGTTAATCAACTAATTAAATCCGTAGCATAGTCCGGTGTTAGCATTTTTTTTGTTCTCCCACACTGGCATTGGAGAGGGACCTTTTATACAAATTGCTACTGTAAATAATATATATATATATTTTATTTTGAAAGCCGCAATCGGTGGGACTTCCCTGCTACCTATTTTTATATATTATTGCATAGCCTATACATAAGCCATTAAGTGAAATGTATTTTTATACAGTTTTGCTACCCACCCATATCATAACCGTTGGGGAGGGGGGGTGTTTTGCATTCTGGTTATGAATAAGCAATGGTGGGGGGGGGGTGTAACTGTGATAAATGACTTATTGCTTGGCTGATATGAAATCTGAAGCCTGTTGCCTTGGCGGTGGATATAGGGTTTTATACATTGATTGTTAGCTCTTTCTGATCATCAAGAACGATGGGTTGTCTTGGCCAAAGGGAAAAAAAATAAGAATCTGATTGTGTCAGTTCCAGATTGTCCTGCTATTATGCTAATGAAACACTGTGCCTTTAATAATAAGGATTATAAGATATAATGAAACCTTTATTTAGGAAAAGCCATTGCTTAAACAGACATAAACATCTTAAACTTTCTTTTTTTTTCTTTTTAACTTAGAACGTAAGAGTTGGTAAGGCAACACAATGAAATTGGAAATGGAAAATGCTATGCAACATAATGGTAATGAACTTGTTTTTTCCAGTTATAATTTAGGATGATGTATATCCTGTTTTCTTCTTGTCCCCGCTTTGGCTATTGAAGTGGGACTTTTGTTGTACAAGGTAAAGTAATCGTAGAGAACTCGATTCAACGTCTAGATTATTCTATTAATACAGAGCCTGTAAATACATTTTTTTTCTCTTTTTTTTTTTTTTTTTTTTTTTTTGGTTTGACTTGGTCTCAGGTTGTTGTGTTTTGCCATGGATTAGGAAGGAAGAAGTCATTCTCTTTATAGTACTGGGAATCTTTGTAAGGGATGGAGAGTAAAGGAGAAGGGAGCAGGCAGTTGCAGCAGACGGCTCAGGTCAACATCAGCTACTCTTCATAAGGAAGCTACAGTTTTGCTGCTGGGAAGAGCTGCCACAGCCTTAATGAATAGTAACACCAAAATATTGTAGTGTTTTAAGGTAATGAAAATATAATGTACTGTTGCCCTACACTGGTAAAACTGGTGTGTTTTATATAAACAAGCTGCTTTGTAGCCATTAGTGAATGTGCGGGTCGGACTTTTCCCGAGCCCGACTTCTTAGTCTCTTTTATAGACCCGACCTGCCGATGATGTCACAAAAGGGGAGGGGCGAGAGGCTAACGTCTATAAAAACTCAACACGGAAACCAGCATTTACGACCCGGAAAGGAGTGTCCGAGGTCGGCCTGACCCGTGGGTATCTGGTCGGCCCGCACATCACTAGTAGCCATGGGGGCAGCCATTGAAAGCTGAAAAAGGAGAAAAGGCACAGGATACACAGCAGAAAACAGATAAGCTCTATAGTCTTAAAATGGGATTGTTCACAACTTATCTGTTATCTACTGTGTTCCCTGTGCTTGAATGACTACACAGCAGCTCCTTTATATAAACTATAGTAGTGTTTCTGAAGCAAAACCCCAGGTTTACCAATGCAGGACAACACTACATTATATTGTCATTCTATTAAAACACTTGCATTTTTTTGGTGTTACCGTTCCAATAAGGATGCTAGAAACGACCCCTGACCGTAGGGGACATGCACATATGTCACAGTAGTTTCTATGGTGGTCTATGCAGGATTACAACTTAGGCATCAATAGCTTCACCTGCCATTTATAAGTAATACGATACTTCATCTGAGGGTTTGCTGTTCTACAACTACAACAAAGATTTCAGCTGGCATAAAGGGTAGCGATGTGTTATGGCTGGGTCTTGGGTAACCTCCAGCCCTGGTTTGATTGAATAGTGGTTGAGTTGAGGGAGTGGTGTTGGGTGGTTTTGAGGGTTGTCATGGCAAGGTTTTGATTGGTGCAACCCTACAGCAGGATTGTTCAATAGTACGTCCCATTCGCTTCAAGGTGCTCTCTGAGTTTATACAAATAAATTGCGCCAAATAACCTGCTGCATTTAACTGAATTAACTCATCTCTAGCCTATCAGGGCCTTTTCATTTCTAGCTGAATATGTTCACATCCAATAAAGCATCTTCCTTTCACACATAACCTTCCATGTCATTCTCCGTGCTGGGTTTGCTGGCTGAGGATTGCAGTTTATTTATGGGAGCAGAAGCAACTCCCTGTACTCCTAGCATAGTGCTGAAACACCAGTGCAATCGTTACACACATTTAGTTTCCTTCTCCTAATTGTACTGTATATGAATTGACAACCTCCTTTCTTTCTGTTTATTGTGATAAATGCAAACTGTCATCCTACCGTTAAGGCGGATAATTTGGTATTTATAGATGGGAATTTCGAGCTTTCCACGGTCCACAGGCAGTGTCGTAGACTTTACATTGTTTATACTATTGAAATCATTTGCTGTTTGCTTTGTAAGTTGCAGTTCTTCAATGGGGATCAGTCTGTTTCTGAGCAGGAAGTTTTGTTTTTTAAATGGAGAAGATTATTTCCAGTATAAAGGGCGGGTACATACCAGCAATATATACATGTGGTGGTTGGTAAAGCAGAATTTTTTTTTCTTTGTCGTCATTTTTGTTAGTAGACAAGAGCATGTTACCCCATGTGTGAGTCTGTAGCGTTTCTCCATGTCGGGGGGAGATGCGGGTGGAGTTAGTGACACCTCTGCTTGACACAAGGCTTGGGTGGGGAAGGGGGGGGCGTAATGCAGATTTACTATCTCTGGGAACATTATAACAGTGCCTCGACCTTTATTAACACACTGGCAATAACAAATACACCTTTAAATAAAAGCTGTTTTATAATGTTTTGTTTTAATGAATTGATGTAATAATGTTGGAAACCATTTTAAAGGCAAGTTTCATTTCCCCCCTCCCCTTTTTGTACAGAGAAAACAAATATTGTAGTTTATAACTCATTTGTAAAATCAATTACATTTTCATTTTTTAATAAAGTGTCTAAGAGTTATACAAGATTGCAGCCTCGTCATTTCCTTTGGGATCATCCCTGGTCCTGCAGTGCAAAGGCATAAGGTTTATCCAGGATTCTCAGGATATGGGGGTCTTTCTGTAATTTGTATCTCGTTAGAAATCATGTAAATATTAATTAAACCTAATTGGCTGATTTTGCTTCCAATAAGGATTAATTTGTTTGGGTCAAGTACAATGTCCTGTTTTATTATTACACAGAAAAAGGAAATGTTTTAAAACATATTTCATTAAAATGGAGTCTATGGGAGACGACCTTCCCGTAACGTGAGTTTCTGGATAACGCATTCTATATCTGTACAGGTAAAAATATAGTAGCTAAAAGTGTCCCCGCCACACTTGGGGGGTTATTTATCAAAGGTTGCATTTTAGAGCTTTGTGAGGTTTTTTTCTTAAAACTGGAATGGTCTCTAGTTTAAGAAAAAGCTTGAATGTAAAAAACTCGAATCCGTGTAGTCGGGGTGAAAAACTGGAATTTATAGTTTTCAATGAAAAAAAAAAAACTCACACGAGTGAACCCGAAAAAAACTGATGTCATACAGGCTACGAACATCTTCAAATGGTTCCAGGGACCTATGTCATCGACTCCTACGTGACGTCAACAGGTTTTAGATGGTTTATTTTTCGGATTCAAGCTGTTTCCAGCTCCTCGAAAAAAATGTAGTTTTTTTTTTTTAACCTAAAATTTTAGTTTTGGCTTGAAAAATACCCTTGAAAACTTTTTGAAAAAACAGCTCAACCCTTTGATAAATAACCCCCTTACTGTAATAGGATCCTTTTTACAGAAGCCAGTAGGACTGCATGCTGTATTTGTGATATAGAAAAAGTCATTCATTTCAATCTGCACCTCTGAAAAGGTTCTGATGTCACAACACAGAACATCATGTACAGTAGGTGGTCCTGCAGCAGGTTGGGTACCCGCAAAAACCTGCGATACCCTGGGGTTTGCGGGTAAAAGTTCCGGGTGTGGGTTTAGATGTGATTCTGCAGGATTCAGGGTCTTCTCAAAAGTGATTTTTACTCCTTTTTTCTGATCACGCCTACTTCCGATGATGTCACGTCCGGTTTACAATGATAGCACCTCCTGTTTAACTCCCTTTTTTTCCTCATCACGCCTACTTGCGTTGATGTCACTTCTGGTTTACAATGACAGCACTTCCTGATTCTTGGTGGGTTGCGGATAAGGTACTTGCGGGTCCAAGCGGGTAAGAATGCGGGTCCAGATTGCAGGTTGCGGCTACGGGTTCCAAAAAAATGAACCCGCACAGGACTCTAGTAGGTGGCATTTGAAAACTGTTTTCCCCCTACTATAAATAAGGATTCCGAATCCTATGCAAATTAGGGGTGGGAAGGGGAAACTGTTTTTCTACTTCCCTATTTTGTGACAAAAAGTCATGCGATTGCCCTCCCCACCCCTAATTTGCATATGCTAATTTGGTTCGGCCGGGCAGAAGGATTCGGCTGAATCCCTAATAATTTGTATAAATGGTGTTTAATGATATCACTTTTCACAGTCTTTAATACTTGATATGTAGAAGAAATCCAGTAGCATACCAAAGTAGGTAAAAACCAAGAAATTTGGTTTGATAAAGTTTGCCCTTATTGGTATGTACAAGGGCTACATAAACTGCAAATCAGATCACTTGCTTTCACCTACTTCTGTGTTACTGGATTTCTTCTGTGCGTTGTGTAAGACCTGAGTGGAAAGTAAAGGACTTCCAGTATCATCCATATAACAGTTGCTGACCGAAATCCACTGCAATCTCTCACGGAGTGTATTAAAACGTCTTTCTTTATTTCTCTAGGTCTGCTTGGGGGACACAGGGACAGTGGGGTATAGCTGGAACCACTAGGAGGCAGGACACAATAAAAAAAATAGAAACTTGACCCCTCCTCCTCCTGCTATACCCCTCCTCTGTAGGCAGAGACACTCAGTTTCGTTGTGTCCTCAGGAGGTTAGGACCGTCTCCTGCATTCAGGAGTATTTTACTATTTAGTTTGCTCTTTTATTTTTATTTCATTACAATTCCTTCACATGATATGGAGCTGGACAGCTACACTGAGTAGTCTGATCCATTACTTGAGGATGTCACCGGGGTCTCTTGTGCTCTGCACTGACCATCCAGCATTGATTCCCTCCCTCTGACATACAGAGAGGCGGATGCGCTGGCCGGGACACAGGGCTGAGGTATAGCCAGGTTCATCCTGTTGCTCAATCCTCCTTATATGCCCCAAGGATCCCTACACTACAGTCTGGGAACTCCTGCCGTGGCTCATTTAAGGTAAGCATATATCCTTAATAGCAGCCTATTCACTCTCTGAGCAGCCTCCCCCTCTGCACAATCCATCTGCCTTGCACAGCAGTATAGGAGACTTTGTTGCAACCTGCAGGTCACTAGTTCAGACCCAGGCAGTATGTTAATCAGCCTCCAGCAAACACACAGGCACTTGATAAAGGGCTTCTGGCCTGAAACATGTTGTGTGCAATAAAGAGCACCTAGCAGCAAGTTCTGCCTTTTCACTTGCTTTCTCTCAGTTCTCTAACTAATTGGTTAATTTCCTACACCTGGAGCGGGTGTGGCTTACTGAGATTGAGAGCACAGCTGCCAAATCATCTCTACAAATTGTCCAGAATGGGAATGGCACTTATGTTTCCTACTGTCCTCACTGTCAACAGCACAAGAGAGTTATTGTGGGCTTAACACTAGTTGCGCCTCACTATTTTACAAGAGTCTTCACCAAGGCTGTCTTTCACTCTACCTGGGGAGGCAACGGCTGGGGCAGATTTTTCACTTACTGTACATGCACCCTGTGTGCAACCCAAAAAGTGCACGCCAGTGCCTTATGCACCATTTTTCTAAGGTGTGCGTCTGCACCATATGTCACCGCTAGGGGAGGGGCCATTCTTCGCACTCTCCATTGTGCGCCCAGGCAGCTACTTCCCATTGATTCTGGAGGAGGTTCCATTACTAGCAGACTCACCACACTGGGCAGAACTTTCCCAGCTTCTCTGCAGCGCAGCCCCCCCCCCCCCCCCGTTTATACTAAGAACACAACAGGGCAGTACTGCTGACACAGTGGGGTTTTTAGCTAATGCCACAGGGCAGCAGGCTTTGTAATTACTGCCTTATCAGCCTTTACTCCCCTCCAAGGCTTTACTCCCAGCAGTACCCTGGGGAGGCATTTTCAGTTATATATATATCCTACATTATATATATTGTTAACTTAATTCCTCTCTTACAGGAACAGCTTGTGTACACCATGTCTGAAGGTACAGGTGATAACCTTTTTTCCAGGCCAGCAACTACTTCATCGGTTAAGTATTTAGCTTGTGCCAAATGCCTCATCTGGTCACAAGGACCCTCTGTGTTCCACGTGCAAGCCACCTGAGGCAGTTTCGGAAACTTCAGAACTCCGTCCTCAGGTAAGCCAAGCCTCCCATGGGGACCCATCAGGCCAGCCCCGGGACTCCACCCCCCTGGACCCCCAGCCTCCTCCAGAATGGGCATCTAAGCTTGCCGCCGGCATTCCTAAATTGGTGGAGTCCCGTGGCTAGATAAGCCTCCAAAATGTAGAGCCCCCTCTCCTTCCGAGGATGAGTGTGAGGCGGAGTCCATCACTACTTCATCCCAGCCGCCTGACTCCGAGGAGGATCCGGCTCTGTCTGATGGTGAACTATCTCACAGTTCCGACCCAGAGTAAGGGGAATCCCCCCAAACTCTCCTCCGAGGCCATTGATTCCCTCATTTCAGTATTAGAGACCCTTCACTTAAAGGAGCCTGAACCTAGTTGCAGTACCTCCTTGTTTAAGCGCTGCAGCAGGTCAGCAGGTCCTCACCTTCCTTTCCTCTCTCATGCTCAACTCAAGCAAATTATACAACAGGAATGGTTCAAACCAGAGGGATGTTTCCAGGCTAACCGCAGTTTTTCTCAAACTATATCCTTTTCCACAGGAACTAACGGAAAAGTGTACCTCCCCACCTTCAGTGGACACGCCTGTCTCTCGACTATCTAAGGGCACTGCTTTACCAGTTCCTGATGCAGCCTCCTTCAAGTACTCCATGGACAAGAAGCTTGAGGGCATTCTAAGTTCCCTCTTCTCTGCTTCAGGTACCTCCCTTCGGCCTGTTCTAGACTCGGCTTGGGTAAGTAGAGCCGTCCAAACTTGGTCGGACGCCTTATGCCGAGCGATTGCCACAAGGGTCCCCCGTGAAGAACTCGCTCATTTGGCCTCGCAAATCAAGGAGGCTGACTACCTATGTGAAGCCTCCCTCGATGCGCTACAGGTGATTAGCAGAAATTCAGCCGACTTGACTTGTCGGTATCGGTTCGCAGATCTCTCTGGATGAAACTGCGGACTTGTCTCCAAAAAGTCTCTCACGACACTCCACCACCTGCAGAGGACGCTTCATCCTGGCAGTCCCGCAAGTCCACGTCTGCATTACTCACCCCTTCTTCCCTTCAGCGACTCAGCCGTAGGGGGGGGAGACTTTGCAGGTTTGCCGACTCCTGGAAGAATCTGTCTCAAGACGCCTGGGTACACAAGGTCGTGAGTCAGGGCTACCACCTAGAATTCGCTTCTCTCCCACCCCGCCTGTTCTTCATGTCCAGATATCCTCAGGGGCATCAAAAGGCTCAGGCGCTGCACGACGCGATCGGCAAGCTTATCCGTTCAGAGGTCATCATCCCTTTTCCAACTGAGGAGAGATTCCGAGGCTATTACTCAAACTTGTTTGTAGTTCCCAAGAAGGATGGATCTGTTCGGCCAATCCTGGACCTCAAGGAACTCCATACTTTCATTCGACCGCGAAGGTTCAAGTTGGAATCCCTCAGGTCTGTCATCGCGGCCCCAATTTTCTGTCCCCATCAGAGATTCTTGCGATTTGCCTTCCAAAATCGCCACTTCCAACTCACAGACCTTCCCCTTGGCCTGAACTCGGCTCCTCGTATCTTTACCAAGATCATGTCGGTGGCCACTGCTCTAATCTGCACCAGGGGGATCTCCATAACTCCTTATCTGGACGATCTCCTGATCAAGGTACCTTAATTTGCAGTGACCCAGCAGGCGTTGCACTTCACCATGGTTCGATAACAGGAGTTTGGTTGGTTCTTCAACCTGGACAAGTCCTCGTTAACCCCAAGCCAATCCATGGTCTTCCTCTGGATGCAGTTCAACACCCAGACACAAACTCCCAGTGACAAGGTCCAGCATTTGCGGACCCTCGTGCGGTCTCTCCTCTCGAAGTCCCACACCGTGAGATTCTACATGAAGGTGTTGGGAGTCATGGTTTCGATGATAGAATCAGTTCCCTTCACCCAAGTCACCTCAGGGAGCTTCAGTGGAATATTCTTGCAGCCTGGAGGCACAAATCCCTTCTCCTGGAATTTCGTTTATCCCGCAGGACTCGAGTCTCTCTTCTCTGGTCGATGCAAACCCGTCACCTGACCAGGGGCAGACCCCTAGGGGATCCACAATGGTGACTGCTCACCACAGATGCAAGCCTCTCCGGTTGGGGAGCAGTGCAGAGGGTCGGTCAGCGCAGGGTCGCTGGTCTCTATCGGAACAATGTCTTCACATCAACCTTCTTGAGATACAGGCAATCCGACTCGCCTGTCAGCCATCTTCATTCCAGGTCTCTTAAACTGGGAAGCAGATTATCTCAGCAGACATCCCTAGATCCCTGCGAGTGGCCTGTAAAGGACAACATCTTCCACAAGATCACTCAAAGATGGGGGACGCCAGAGGTCGATCACAATCGTAAAGTTCCTCTCTTCTTTGCAAGGTCCAGGGACCCTCTGGCGGCAGACACCCTCACCTCTCCCTGGGACTTCCATCTTGCGTTCATTCCGAGAAAGATCAAGAAACTTCAGAGAGAACTCATACTCTCATCCTCATAGCTTCAACATGGCCCCGTAGATCCTGGGTCTAGGATCTAGTACATCTCTCAGTAGAGGAACCTTGTCCTCTCATCCTGGACCTTCTCTCTCAGGGTCCAATCCTTCACCACTGTCCTGCCACCCTCAATTTGATGGCGTGGCTACTGAAACTGTGATCCTAAGACGGAAGGGGTTCTCTGACACTGTCATTCTACCATACGTGCAGCCCACAAACCGGTCTCCGCCAAGACGTACCATTGGGTCTGGTTCACTTTCCATTGGTGGTGCCAATGTAATGGTTTCAATTCACTGAAGTTTTCCACTCCACTCCTTCTGGCCTTATACAGGAGGGACTGTCCCTGCACATGTCCCTCGGATCACTGAAATATCAGTTTTCGGCACTTCCATCCTGTTCCAAAGACCTCTCGCCTTGTTCCCAGATGTTAGGATTTTTCTTCAGGGAATGGCCCACATAAAGCGCCCGGTACTTTCACCGGTGCCAAATTGGGACTTAACCCTAGTCCTACGTGCCCTGCAACACACTCCCTTTAAACCCATGGATTCTATTCCACTTCAGTGGCTCACATGGAAAACAGTTTTTCCTGCTGGCTATTGCCTCAGCACGGAGAGTATCTGAGATCTCTGCCCAATCCTGTAGGTCTCCTCTGTTGACCTTCCACAACGACAGGGCAGTACTTCATACTTCTCCCTCTTTTCTTCCCAAGGTGGTTTCCACTTTCCACCTCAACCAGGAAATTACGATTCCTACCTTCTGCCCATCCCTTTCCAATGCGAAGGAAGCAGCACTGCACACCCTCGACCCCGTTAGGGCCCTCAAGTTTTTACCTGCACCGGTGTCGAGGACATCCGTCTATCGGACTCCTTGTCCTTAGACCACCATATCCTGATGGATAAAGCAGGCCATCCAGAGATCCTATTCATCACAGGGTCAGGTTCCCCCAGATCAATCAGGGCACATTCCGCCAGAGGGCTTTTCGAAAATAAGCCTCAGCGGAACAAGGCTGCAACGTGGACTTCAATCCATACTTTTGCCAAATTTTACCAGTTTGGCACCTTGTGGCATCTGACACCCACTATGGCAGGAAGGTACTTCAGACTGCAGTGGCTGGTTCCACGTAGGCCTCTACTTCCCGCCCTAGATTCAGGGGACAGCTTTGGTACGTCCCCACTGTCCCTGTGTCCCCCAAGCAGACCTAGAGAAAAGGAGATTTTGTGTACTCACCGTTAAATCTCTTTCTCTTCAGTCGCTTGGGGGACACAGGGCTTCCCTCCCTGAATAGAGGCCTTCTCTTGGCTTCAGGCTGTTCTTCTTGTAATTAGTGATCAGATTTTCTTTTGATTATTTATAACCTCCTGTTTCTCCTTTGGTACGAACTGAGTGTCTCTGCCTACAGAGGAGGGGTATAGCAGGAGGAGGAGGGGTCAAGTTTCTATTTTTTTTATTGTGTCCTGCCTCCTAGTGGTTCCAGCTATACCCCACTGTCCCTGTGTCCCCCAAGCGACTGAAGAGAAAGAGATTTAACGGTGAGTACACAAAATCTCCTTTTCATCATATTAAAAGCGTAATATGCTACACGATCGGTGTTAATTAGCTAACGCGTTTCGTAGCCACATGGGTCACTTCTTCAGGGCATAAATGTATTATACAAAGAGACATAGCTTTATAGACAATAGTATTACACATCCTGTACATTTCTTAAAGCTATACACTCATAATTAAAAACACTCGATTTCATAAAATAAAATTAATTTAATTTAAATTCATCTTAACTGGACGACTATGAATATATGTTTCAATTAATTTCATTATTTATAAATAAATTATCTTATATAATACGTGTGTGTCTTCTCTAATTCACCATAATCTAACCTATTTCACTATATCCATTTATGTTGCAATACTATGGTTTATATATCAATTTTTTATATATTTATTTACACTTCAATTATCCACAAAGTATTTGATTTCCCATTCTTTATTTAGGCCTGCTGGTTGTTCTGTCTCTAATACGAACATCCACCAGGTTTCTCTTTTGTTTAAAAGTTTCACTGTCACCCTTTCTTTTTCCTAACTCCACCTGTTCCAAACCCTGAAAAGAAATACACCTTTCATTACCATCATGGTCACCCAATATATGTTCCGCTATTGCGGACAGGGCCGGAACTAGGGGTAGGCACGTGCCTAGGGCGCAAAGCTGAGGGGGCGCCAGGCACGTACCTGCTTTGTCGCCTACCCCGTGTCCGGTCCTCGACTGGCAATGGTGTAAATGCCCCCCCCCCCCACATTATAAGAGAATTGGTTGCCAGGGCCCCTTAAACGTCCATGCCTTCCCAAAGTCAGCAGCTCTCAGAAAGATGGGGGGCCCGCCTAATCAAGTTAGTGTAGCGTGGCCGGGGCCCCCCTAACCCTCGGGGCCCCCTACAACTCTCCCCCCGATGGCTGCCCTGAACTCACACATCACTCCAGCAGGGGGAAAGAAATGAACTGTTAAAGGATCTGACTACAAAAGTCATTATATAGTGAATAATGTATTCCCTACTGTAATTTATAAAGATATTGTCACTGAGAAGTTATGTGACCATATAAAAGCACAAGGCCACAGTCACTCCAAGGGGACTACTAATATCTTTTAAGTTCAGTAGGGGGTACATTATAATCTATAATTTCTGTGTACAGTGTCAGTTTATTTCTCTGACTTCATTTACCACACATCTGGCTTTATCTACTACAAAATGACACTTTGGGTCAAATTTACAAAAGGGTGAAGATTCGCCAGCATGACGTCATTTCGGTACTTCGTCAATTTACCAACGTTCGCTGGTGCAACTTCACTAGCAAAGGAGATACTCTAGTGGTACTTTGTTCCCTAATGCCTGGCGAATTTGCGCTCTGGCGAATGGATGCAACTACGCAAATTCACTAAGATGCAGATTTTACTGAACATTACCTCTTGCGCCAGATTTCCTTCACCACCATAGAACAAGTGAAGTCCCAAAAAACACTGGTGTCTTTTCCTTGTTTTAAGGGTGATTTTTTGGGGTAACTGGCTTCCCCCCTAAATTTCCTTACATGGCACATAAACTATACACCAGGCTCATGTGTAGGGCAATATAACAGTTTTATTTTAAAGGAATAGTTCAGTGTGAAAATAAAAACTGTGTAATTAGATAGGCTGTGCAAAATAAAAAATGTTTCTAATATAGTTAGTTAGCCAAAAATGTAATATATAAAGGCTGGCGTGAACAGATGTCTAATAAAACAGCCAGAATCCAACTTCCTGCTTTTCAGCTCTATAACTCTGAGCTAGTCAGCGACTTGAAGGGGGGGGCCACATGGTACATTTCTGTTCAGTGAGTTTGTAATTGACCCTCAGCATTCAGCTCAGATTCAAAAGCAACAGAAATGACCCATGTGGCCCCCCCTCAAGTCTGATTGGTTACTGTCTGGTAGCCAGGGCAACCAGTCAGTGTAAACAAAGAGAGTTGAAAAGCAGGAAGTAGTGATCTGACTGACTTGTTATACATGAAATCACTCCAGCCTTTATACATTACATTTTTGCCTAACTAACTATATTAGAAACATTTTTTATATTGCACAACCTATCTATTTACCCAGTTTTTATTTTTACACTGAACAATTCCTTTAAGGTTTCCGATGCTCATGTAGTGTAATGTATTTGCTGCAACATATACGTCTATTGAACTTTAAACTTCCCCACCATATGCAAATTAGGCAACACTATCGCAACTTCGCTTGCCGCAGTAATGCTAGCGCAAATTCGCCAGCCTTCAGCGCCCTGGACGCAACTTTATTTTAATGAATTAGCGTTGTCCTGGCAAAGTGTTGGGATATGCGCAAAGCCGTAGCTGGCGAATTTTTGGAGGTTAGTAAATTTGTCCCTATATAGTCTGTGTTGTTTTTAGCCCCCTGGCTGATTTCAGTTAGCAGCCAAGCAGTGGTGTGAATGAGAGACTGGAAGAAGACTAATGTTAGATGATCTACCAGAAAAGGAAAAAACAAAATTAAAGCCTTACAGAGCAGTTTTGGCTGGCAGGGTCAGTGACTATCATCTGAAAACAATCAAGAGTATGCAAAGCCAGAAAAAGCTGCTGGAAATGGAGGCTTTAATTCCATTTTACATAGTTTTCTGTGGATGGCTCAGAGACAACTTCTATCGGACAATATTATGTGAAAAGTTAATCATGGTGCTCACAACTCCGGTTTGGTTTGGAGGTGCACAAGGGCTAGAGTTTCTGCAAATGTGTTTGTTAAAGGGGTGGGTCACCTTCCATTAACTTTTAGTGTTACAGAATGGACAATTCAATTCTCAGTTAGCAATCTTTTTTTTTTTTTTTTTTTTAAATAGTTATTTGAATTTGCCATCTTCTGGCTCTTTTCCCCAACTTCCAAATGGGGGTCACTGACCCCAAATTTAAAAAAGAAAAAATCTCTGTAAGGCTACAAAATGGTTGCTATTTTTATTACTCCTATTCAGGAACTCTTATATTTCAGTCTCATTTAAATCCATGCATGATTGCTAGGGTAATTTGGGGCCTAGCAGTGAGATTGCTGGAATTGCAAACAGTAGAGCTGCTGCACTTGGTGGTTCAGCCATTATGGGTAGGTTTGTTGCCCAGTAACCTGCCCCAGTGGCAGATTTGTGCAGTGGGACAAAAAGAAACATGGCACCATAAAACTTTGATATGCCATGTCTTTCCACAATTCAGGGAAAAAAAACCTTGACATGTATCTGCTGCAGACAAAACTGATTACAAACCAATACAAGAAGTGCAAGTTTTTATTCACCTTTAACAATTAAAGAAAAATTATGACAAGTGCTTTAAAAACAGAGAGGCAATGGTTAAAGAATAGCAATACAGACAGAGGAACAATGTGCAGATTCCCACTTCTGTGAAACATTAAGAGCCATCAGAGTCTTCATCTTTTGTGTTTCTCAGGCTGCAAAGCAAGGGAAAAAAAAAAAAAAAAAAAAAAAAAAAAAGTGTTGAGGGGGTGAATACCCAGTATAGGCCATATATGCCCACTCAGTCAGGGTAATTTGTACTAGGGCAAGCAAGACATGAGGTTTAAAGCTGCCCAGTATTAGGCTATATCAGATGAACAAAACAACCAATCTTCCAACCTGCAACTAACCAGATTAAAATAATCCATACACTGTCTGAAAATGGTAAGAGTCATCTTTTGTACAATAGTATCACTGCTTCTATGGCCAGGTTATGGTGGTACACTGAAGGAAGGTGGATAAATTGGCTTTTTTAAAATATACTTACCTATTTAGATAGGAATGTACATCACTATAGCCATGGTAACGCGCTAAAGGAAAGAGTATCCCAGTAGCAGAACGCCCGTCTCTCTGGCGACAGAAGCTGCAGTTACAGATCTCTCTGCATGGAGGACAACGCCAGTCCTAAGGGGAAATTGGTTCAAGGAAAAAAAATAAATGTACTACAAGAGTGGTGCGGGGGGGGGGAGAATAAGTATTGCAAAATTTAATTACGGAGCTGTCAGATTGAAACACAACAGTTGTTTGGAAGGTGAACAACCCCTTAATAGCAAGACAGGCATTCCCAAAAATGATCTTTAGTGGAGCACAAGGCTGTTAATAGCATGGATTAGAAAAACAAAAAACCTATACTCATAACTAAAAGTTTACAGTGTGGTGAAGAGTTGTCAGCATAAGAAGTCTATATACTAAACATTTACTCACGTAAACGGTTAGTGCTATAAAAAAAGTATTTCACTTCAAAAACAAGTCCTGGGTATAGTGGCGTGCTCTTGGCAGACCCCGGGTACTTCTAGCCTCAGATAAAAAAAAAAAAAAAAAAACCACACCCCACAACTCGTACGACAAGTTCATGGCTACACATTTAACATTCTCAATACATCACTAATATTAAGACCCTGTAGGATCTAGAACAGTGGTCTTTTCATTCACGTGACATGGTCTCACCAAGTGGTTTAGTTTTACTTACAGGATCCAGAAGAGCCTGTCTCACATCTTCTCCATATCTGTTTCTCAAGCATGGGCCACAAAACTGCCCCCGAACGCCTGGACACTCTGCATTGCGGCAGTTTGTCTTTGTGTCAATAGTCTTCTGGCGGCATTGGTGGCAGGTGGAGCCCTGGGTTCATGAAATAAAAATAAAAATTACCTCAAAGCTTTCAGTTTACAACATCTTAGAAGTGCTTGGCAAACAATGCACTAACAGTATTTTTTTCCTCACCCAGTGCTCAGAACTTACATGCACAGTGTTGTAGACTTTATCCCTCACAGAATCTGCAACATTCTTTAGGTCATCTTCAGTTATTTCCTCCACTGGACGCACAATATGGGGAATGGTTAGTGCACTTGGACGAGGGGGGCGACGTCTCCTAGGAGCCTCTTCCTGGGGTGGACAATAAATCTATATTATAGGATTTCATTCTTCCACTCAAGTGAACACCACAGTCATTTCCTATGCATCATATGAGCAAGGTGTTTATTGGTGGTTAGGCATCCATGAAGGACATTTGACTCATCTTCCTTGATGTGGTAGACTGGAGAACCTTGGGCCCACAAGATGAACTTACACCCCTCATCTGCATAAGTTTGCCCGAAGTACACACTAAACTTTGTGCACAGTCTCATTGTCAGTCTGGCCCTATGGTGTAATTTGAAATCTGTGTGGGCCCTATAGGACTCTGGAATGCCACGCCAAAGGCTACCCTGTAGCTTAAAATAATCCTTAGAAAATGCTGCAGAGAAATTTCTTTGTAAGACTGAAGCTTTTATATTTTTTTCAAAAGGGCTTCTCATTGAACAAATATGGTGTCCTGTGTGAGTCACCTACTTCCTCAGCCATTAAATCATCCTGAAGTCTGTCCATCAGGTGCTGCCTTCTGTCTCGGTCAGGAGATGTGGGTTCTACACCTCCCATGGAGCGAGTCTGGCGGCGGCTAGTGCGTTCCGGGTTCCTTCTCAATTGCTGCTGGCTGAGAGAGGCACGAGGAGGCTTCCTGGACTTCTGGGGATAAAAGATTTTATAAGCACTTACAAAGGAATAATAAATAGGGGCAATTTGAACAAAGGGCTTAGAAGCATACAAACCTGTCCACTCACTTCCTGCTTCCCATCTTCGGACAGTAGGTTTCCTGGCAGTTTCTCCAAGTCTGCCATTAATTTGGCCAACTGTGAAATTGGGGAGAGAATATATGTTAACCAACCTCAGTTGCTTGAAAATTAGAAACCTGCTGTGAAGGTTACCACAACTTAATAGCAAGAGATGTTGGTATCCAAATTACTGGTGATCTGCTTTTCTCTCAGGCTAGGAAGCCCACTTCTGTTTATCCTATATAGATTGTTGTACCATGCATTATAGAGCTTGGTTTTTAGTCTGCAAGTTACTCTAACTTACACAGTTAAGGGGAGTCCTGGGCATCTTATGTTACCAGTCAACAGGCTGGAGGGCATTATTGGTCTATGTATGGTCTTTATTATTGCATATAGCCTCATCTAGAGTCTGACTAACAAATATACAACATAAAGGACATTATATGCAAGCATTTCACATGCGATACTCACTTTTTAGGGTAAGGGCACATGCTAAGATTCGGGGACATTTAATTGCCCGGCAACAAATCTCCCCGAAAAGCCTTCCTGCTTGCTAGAATCTAAATTGGCGGCAGGATGGCTCTGAGCGCTTTGTTTTCCGAAGTCGTCTGAAGTTTCCTCATGAGGCATCTTCGGAAAACAAAGTGCTCAAAGTGCCATCCTGCCTGCAATTTAGATTCTAGCAGGCGGGAAGGCTTTGAGGAGATAAGTCGGCAGAAGAAGAGACTATTTGTTGCCAGGCAACTAAATCTCCCAGAATCTTAGCGCATTCCCTTACCCTTAGAGGTAATTTAAAAGAACATATAGCACTTGCACATCTGTTAACTGGAAAGAGGGGTTGATATTTACTCTGCCTTCACCTTCTTGGCACCAAGATAAGGTCAGACCATTTATAGCTGAAGGGTTTCACTTGCTCCATTTACCCCTCATGCCAGTGCAGTTTCACTACATTGACCCATTTGTTGTAAAGGAGGTGCAAAGTTATTTGGAGGCAGCAGCACAAACCATGGCTTTGTTGTCACGGATGTTCTTTGCTCTCCTCTGTAAGAAGTCATTTGGCTGTTCCACCTCAGAGTCTGAAGAGCAGCTTTTGGGCACTGGTGGTGGCAAGGCCTGGGGTTCAGAAGAACAGCTGTCGGCATCTTCTGAGGATTCTTCACTGCTCTCAGACAAAGGGGTCTTCTTCAGAGCCACTCTGAGGGAGAACCTGCTGCCCTTCTGTGCCATAGCTTCTGGTGGCTTTGCTCGGCCCAGCTCCTGGAATGACATTCTTTAATAGAACTGACGTAAAACCTATATATAGCAAGTAAAACAAGGAGAACAGAGCCCCATATGCAAAACCTATGCTGTACAATTTAACCAGGAGCACAAGAAACAGATATTTGGCACTTAAGACATTTGTCGTTTATTACGGGAGGTGGTTTTTGACAGACATCAGTCCAACCCAAAACTATAGCAGATACATCCCTCCAGAGGGCAAAAAACAAATGCGTTTGGCAACTTACAGTAGCACAACAGATGTTAAGCCACTTGTATTCAACAGTGGGATTCTCTTGTATTCTTTGCACAATAACCTGTGTATCTAGAATGACAGTGCAGACTGATAACCAGAGGGTGGACTGAGCTGAACTGTGAATAAGCGCAATTTTAATGCTTTCCACTTTGAGGATACAAGCAATGACTCGCATGTTTAGCTCTAGTTAGAGAAAATCAATATACAGACAATATCAATACTGCAAACTAATGCTCCAAGTATTAATACAATGGCTGATATCATTTCAATACTTAATCATGTGAAACCTAATTCCATAATTTGTTATGGTTATATTAATCCAATATATTTTCTATGAGCTCCCACCTTTGAGTTGGGCCCAGACCCCATACATCCCACAAGCCTAATATTGCTTTGGTGCTTATGTACTGCAAATTCTACTGCTGACATTGCCAAGATTATTTATATGAAGACTTCTACTACTAAATACTAGGAAAATATATAGTACAAATACTGACAATAGTATTACTGCAACAGCACCAATACTGGTAATACGACTGCAACAAATATCCCACCTTCAGCCACCCACACAAGGTGTTTAATACCCAGCTGTTTGTAAATTTGCCACAAAGCCAATAATTTGCCCTTTCCGCTACAATAGCAAGAAAGCACCACTATGTGGCAGCAGAGTTCTACACATAAAGCTTACTTTTTTACCTGTGTGGGGTAATGTTAAGGTGACCAAAAAATGAAAGCTAATACTCAGATTTATATTCATTGGAATCTGATAAAACCTTGTTTTATTTTTTTTTTTTTTTAATAGGTAAATCTGTCCACCTCTTCTTAAAGGAGAAGATAAGAGCCAGAGGCTGCAAGTTAAAAGGATAAAGCCAAAATCCAAGCAGAAAGCTGGCAGTTGCACCCCTTCCTTAGAATTTGCTTTTGAGAGAGGAACACACACTTGCACACAGCACCCAGTGTGCCCCATTGTAACCCTACTAGTAAGGGACAATACCAGCTGTGTGTTGGGTGGGGGCTGCATTAGGGGTTTACAATACAAGTGACTCAGTAGGCACATGTGAAATATGCCTTTGCCGAGGCTGAAACCATTACTCTATACACACAGCATTTTCTTTAAAGACAGAAAACTATCCCCCCCCAAAATGAATACTTAAGCAAAAGATATTAAGAGTCATATTAAAGAATCTTTCCAAACTGGTGTATGTATGTGTAAATATTGCATCTCTTGCTTTGAACCTAGGGTTACCCTCTTTCCTGGATATTTAAATGTTTTTCCCTATAAATAACATTGACATCAAGCAATATTTTAACCGGCCAGGCAAGTAAAATAGCAGTCAGGTGGCAACCCTACTTTTAGTTATGGTCTGTGTATACCACCATTTAGTGATGGTCTGTGTACAGATCACCTGACCAGAACTACTACAACAGGAAGAAGTGTGGGCGCAAGACAAAACTGTTAATTGGCTAATTTGACCCAACATGTATAGTTTGTTTGTGTGCACAATCCTACAATCCCAGGGGGCAGCCATTACTTTTTAAAATGGCAATTTTCTATTCATGATTACCCAATGACACATTCTACTAAAAAAAAATGAAAACAGTTCGTTTACATGAAGCAGGGTTTTTATATACACAAGCGGTTTTATTCAGTATCTTTTTAGAGACAGACATTGTTTGGGGGTTATAGTTTTCCTTTAATGGTTGCCAATAGGCCTAGGTTAGGGTTACCACATCTAATAAATGCATGTTTTGGGGCTGCACCGACTGGATCTAAATACAGTTGCAGCAGTGCTGCCCTTCTTGCTGGATTAAAGGCACAGTAACACCAAAAAAAATGTAAGTGTTTTTAAGTAATGAAAATATCATGTACTGTTACCCTGCTGCACTGATAAAACTGATCTGTTTGTTTCAGAAACTCTACTATAGTTCATATAAACAAGCTGCTGGAGAGCAATGGCGGAAATTGAAAAACAGCTAAATGGCACAGGATAACTAATGGATAACAGATAACACCATTAGACAGACAGAGCTTATTTGCCATCTGATGAGTAAACAGACTTCTCCTTCGAATGGCTGCCCCCATTGCTACACAGCAGCTTATTTATATAAACAATAGTAGTGTTTCTAAAGCAAACACAGCAGTTTTACCAGTTCAGGGCAACAGTACATTATATTTTAATTACTTTAAAACACTTTGACATTACTGTTCCTTTAAGTAGTAGTCTGGTAATCCTATCCCCCAGGTGGCAGTTTATGTATCCCTACTAGTACCCCGCTATGTGGCACTTTATTGTAACCCTACACTAGAGCTAGCAGCCATTGAATAGCACATAATCTGTGAGCAACAATGGCCAAGCTAACGATCCGTCTGGGAAGGAACCCAAAATTGTTTAATACAGAGCCTTGCACTTTACAGTCCCACTCTGAAAGCTCTGATAATCCGGCGAGAAACAAAATAAAAACCAAAGCTCAGACACAAAATGGCTTCCTGTAGCCTCACGTTACCTGTCTTCTCCTAGGCATCCTGTCTGCACGCTCCTGTTCCTCTCTGGATATTTTTATACACATGGACCGAGCCCGCCCAGAGGGAAGTTATTGGTTTATTGGACTCAGCTGGACTCTAATGATTTAGCGCAATACTGTGGCGCAACCTACGCGCTATTTACTTGTTAAGGTGTAAGACTGACAGGGGCGCCGCTTGAGGTTTGTGAGACGCGGTACTTTTGTTTGCACCTGTCCAACTGAGGGTCTCAACAATTTCTGAGGCGACTTATATATCCCATACCCTGTATGAAAAGTGGTTTATTCACACTCAATTTGGAGACAAACGAGGGGCTCCGGTGACAATTAATGGCTGTTAAGGAAGGAACAAAGAACAAATTATGTGGAGCTGACCGACTTGTAGGAGGTTTAAAGGACACACCACTTGCAAATCGGATTTTAGTATAAGGCAAAAATTGATATTCTGAGACAATTTGCAATGTGTCTTCGTTTATAAAGTGCTTTGTGGTTTTAAATGATTTAGCTTTTTGTTCTGCATCTATCTGTTGCTAGGGTCAAGTATACCCTAGCAACCCAGCATAGTAACATAGCAAATTAGGTTGAAAAAAGACACGTCCATTAAGTTCAACCTTTTAAATATATATATATAGCCTAACTACTGGTTAATACAGGGGGGTCAGGGGGCAGGAGTTGCATATTTTTGCACTTGCACTTTGAAAAGGGGTTTTATTCCCCGAAACGTTGCATTTGCACTCTGCTTTGAAATAAAAATTGGAAGATTTCCTGCAGTCCTGTGTGCCATCGGATTTTTCTTGTTGTACCTTGCTGTGAGGTGCCCGAGACTCTACCTTTGTGCACCAGGCGTCTCGTTCATTCTGCAGGGTGTGCGAGGTCCTGCACTCTTCTGAACCTATCCTTCAGAAAGCCATGCTGATTGCTGCTCATAATGCTATTCACTAGGACAACATTTTGAACATGATCCCTTAACAAGCCTTCAAATAATTTGCCCACCACAGATGTCAAATTTACTGGCCTATAATTGCCAGACTGAGATCGTAATCCCTTTTTTAATATTGGAATGACATCAGATTTTCTCCAATCCATAGGTACCATACCAGATGAAATCGAGTCTGAGAAAATCAGAAATAGAGGCCAGTCTAAAACTGAATTAAGCTCTCATAAAACCAGTGGGTGTATACCATCTGGCCCTGGTGCCTTGTTCACATTCATTTTTTATTAAAGCTTTATGAACCATATCCTGAGTCAGCCACTGACTAGATTGAGCTGAGCCAACAGTGCAGCTATGAGGTGGGTCTGGGAACTCTGAACTCTATAGGGTGGTTCTTCTTCTTGGTGCTTCTATGTTTACTTCTTAAAGGAAATAAATTGAGAACTGGAACGATTTAATATCATTTTAAGTGACAGCATTGCTGTTCTATGTTTTTAGCAGTAAACATAATGTCCCAATCGATGCTCTGAAGAGCAGACCTTAAAGCACTAAAATTTGCTTTTCTGAAATTCAGTCATCAATTTATGTTGCCCCAGTGTATATATTTTTTTGTATTAGACATTAAATGAAATCATATTATGGTCACTATTGCCCAGGGGTTCAATTACTTGCCTATTTGCTATATGTCATTAGAGATTACTAGATCCAGTATAGAATTTTTTTTTCTGGTTGGCGTCTCAACAACCTGTGCCATAAAATTGTCATGCAACAAGACCTCGCAGTAGTGATGCTCCAGTCAGTATCTGGGTAATTAAAAACCCCCATTATCATTACTTTCCCTAAACTAGCAGCCTTTTCTATTTGCATCAGGAGCTTAGCCTCCTCCTCTTTTACTTACATTAGGGGGTCTATAGTAAACTCTACAATTAATTGGCTGGTCTCTTTACAATCAGTGAAGAACTCCACCCATAAGGCTTCAGCCCCCTCGTTTTCTAACATCGTCTTCTCCATTATATAAGCTTTTAAATCCTGCCTAACATAACAGAAATACCCCTATTATATTGGATCACCCCTGTATATAAGCTTAATTTCACAGAAATAAGTAAGTTTTTAAATATTAAATAAAAATAACAACTCTGTTTCTGAAAGAATACGTTACTTTCCCTATCCCCCTCTCAGAAATCTCCCTGTATGTAGGCTTTGTATCAGAGATGATTGGCTGTTAGCACCAATTTATCATTGGTCTATGCTCCCTATGCCTAGATGATTAGGTTAAGGTCATACCAGACGTTTCCACCATTTACACATTATGCCACCTCAAATACAATTACCATGTCGGTTATGAGTTTCAAAATTTGCCCTGGCATTATAAGTACACAAGGGCCCAAATAGCCCTAAACAGGTCCAATATAAAGGCCCAGTCCAGACCTTGCAGTTTTAGGAACAGTATCCACTTGGCACTGCACACAAAGGGCACATGTCAGACACATGCAAGCATTTTCTTCATAAGTGCAAAATTGGCAGAACTAAATTTCTGAAATGTTACAGAGTTTTTAGCGATTATATTTAGAAACTTTCTAAGTGGGAAAGGGAGCTCCACATTACTTTTGCTGAGGAAGAGTTGTCCGCTATTGTTGACAGATCATTCCGAACTGCAACTAGTTCCAAACTGCAGGAGCATAACTATAAAATACTCTCTCATTGGTATAGGGTCCCTGTAAAATTAGCAAAAATTTTTCCGAATTTTCCGGACACATGCTGGAGATGTGGACAAGGGAGGGGGACATTGTCCCATATTATGTGGGACTGTCCGGGGCTACAATCTTATTGGTCAAAAGTTAAGCAACTGGTGTCTAAATTTACGGATTTCGCGATTGTTGATTCAGCAGCCTTCTTTCTGCTTCATCATAACACGATGTCTACGGTCCAATATAAACGCTCAATTGTTTCCACTTTGATTAATGTGGCCAAAGCTTTAATCCCCAGGTATTGGAGAACAGACAAAACTCCTTCAATCAAAGAATGGATTTTACAGGTTCAGGAAATCTACCAATTTGAGAAATTAAAAATTCCCAGAGATAATCGTTCCCAGGAAGATAATTTTAGACAGAAATGGACTCACTGGCTTCTCTTTATGGAATCATCGGAATGTGCGGCTCTTCTCCAATAGACAGGTTTCGATTTCAGTATTAATGCCTATGTATCATTCTAATTATTATTAGTGGGGGCTTTACTGAGACCCCAGCGGGCCTCCTCCTCTATGCCTTATTACATTATTTAGATCTGTTCTGCTTTGTCTCCTATGCTCGCCAGTGACTCTTATGTTTTTTCTTTTTCATGCAAAACGATACAGAACCATATATTGTTACACTTATGGCATAATCCTTTTGTTTTCTTTTGTTCTTATATTTTTCTGTTTCTGATCTTGCTACTCAGGCACACGACACTGAGCTGTACTTTTCTGCATATTTGGATCTGCCATAGTAAGGGTATATGATGTAATTGAACATATATGTACGAATATGTGATGGCGGTGATATATGACTGTGCTAATGGAAAATAAAGAATTTATAAAAAAAAAAATATTTAGAAACTTTCTTATTTCCATAAGTTAAAGGGAACCTGTCACCCAGACATAAAAAGCTGCATAATAAAAGTCAGTTTCAAATTAAACATGAAACACTTTTTTTTATTCAAGCATTCATAGCTGTTGTAAACTCATTTAACTCATTTAACTATGCAAATTCACTAAGATGCGGATTTTACTGAACGTTACCTTTTACGCCAGACTTGCCTTCGCCACCTCAGACCAAGCGAAGTGCAATAGAGTAGATAGGACTTCCTCAAAAAATAGTTGAAAAATTTTCTAAGTCCCAAAAAACGCTGGCTACTTTTAATTTTTCAGGCTGCAAAAGATCGTAAATGTTTTCTGGTGTACCCGGCTTCCCCCCTAACATATGGCACATAAACTATACACTGGGCTCATGTGTAGGGCAATATAACAACTTTATTTTATTTTATTAAGGTTTCCCGGGCTTGTGTAGTGTAATGTATTTGCTGCATCATATACATCCATTCAACTTTAACTTCCCGCCGTATGCAAATTAGGCAACGCTAACGCAACTTTGCTTTGTCCCTGGACAAACACAGCCTGACATTAGCAGAGTTAGGAGCTTATTAACTTCTATATGGACCCAAAACTACAGCCTCCCCAATCAATATTTGACTAGGCCTTGGTCAATTGGAGTGGTTGGAAAGTTCTGTTGGATGAAGACCACATCAGTTCATGGCTGTAATCTTCTTCAAGTTTTTCACGTTGCACTATGTTATATGAGAGTGGGGACGTGTCCTGGAGTCTGAGGAAAAAGGTAGGTATTTACCAGTCACTGGCTGGGCCTGGAATAATGGAGTCTGCTAACTCTAGGACAGTGCTGTCCAACGGGTCTACCTTATGCAGCCCTCACATTAGCTCCCGGCTCCCTCCAGGGAGGTAGTCAGGATCGAGGAGGAAGCCCTCTTGAGGGAGCAAGGTTGCGGTGTCCAAAGGGTTAATCAAAGAGTAGTCGAGATCCAGGCAAGAGTTCATAGACAGGCAGATATCAGCAAGGTCCAAAGTCCAGGCAAAGGGTCAGGATATAAATCAGGAACAAGATTTAGCAATAAGCTTCACAGGAAACCCAGGATACTCTTAGGGAAAGTATTCCTATACTTGGGCGCCATTCTGGCGTCTAGATGGCGTTTTTATTTTGAATTTGGCGACATTGTGACGTCATTGACGCCCTTGCGCTGACGTTGGCGCGCTGACGTCATCGCGCCAGTGCCGCTACCCATGTGGCGGCCATGGGCGCCGCCATTTTGGGAGCGACGCCGGCATGGAGGGACGCGCCGCCCGGAGCTCCTGGACCTGCTCCGGGTGGCAATCGTGACACGGTGTCTGCTTAATATGTGTAAGGTATCAGTACTGAAATTAACTGGCCCCTGCACTGTTAAAAGGGTGGTTCACCTTTAATTTGACTTTTAGGTTATAGAATAGCCAATTCTAAGCAACTTTTCAATTGGTCTTCATTATTTATGTGATATAGTTTTTTCATTATTTGCCTTTTTCTTCTGACTCATTCCAGCTTTCAAATGGGGCTACTGACCCTATCTAAAAACAAATGCCTCGTAAGTCTACAAATGTACTTTTGTTGCTAGTTTTTATTGTTCATCTTTATTCAAATCAGTGCATGGTTGCTAGGGTAGTTTGGACCCTAGCAATCAGATTGCTTAAAAAGCAATCTGGAGAGCTGCTGAATAAAAAGCTAAATAACTCAAAAACCACAAAAAATAAAAAATTAAAACTAATTGCAAATTGTCTCTGAGTATCACTCTCTACATCATCCTAAAATTTAATTTAAAGGTGGACAACCCCTTTAACACCTGAGGTTCAGACCTACACTTAAGATGTTCACTTGGTTCATTACATGGCAGATTTTAGCTGCCTGTTTGGGGCCTTTAGTCCAAGTTGGCAGCTTATCAGCCCGTGTATAGGAAAATCAGATGGCCTACCTGACCAATATCTGGCCTGTGGGATTGTTACCATTTGCAACTCATTGTTAGGGGGTCCCTAATGTGTTTATTTATGTGCTGGGGGTGCTGTGCTATCCACAGGGGAGGAGGAGTAGGCAAATTAATTTAAGAGTATGTTTTAATATGACTTAATAAACTCTTGTCACATATGAGTGATGGGTGATTTCCTTGCAGTGAGCACCAACCATTTGGTTTTTTAGTATGCTACCGCCATTAATGTGGATATGGTGTTAATAGTTCTTGTGATAACATGGGTGTGCTTTAAAGTGGGTGTGGTTTACAAACTGGCAGTAGTCAACAATGGCTTCCATTATTAGCCCTCCACTACATAGGCCATAGAAATTCCAGTTCTTGGCACCATAGAAGCTGGACAGCACTGCTCCAGCAGATCAAGTCAAGCACATTCCCGACCAAAATGTTGGAGCATTTGTGAACACTCAGAACTGGTTCTAAAAAAAGATTTGGAAAAATATCTTTATACATAAATTATTTTTGCCCTGACAGCTTTGGCACCGAGATGGACTTGCTCAAAGTTAATGCTTGTTGGCACAATCCCTGTTACATTAAATGTGACATAGTGCAGAGCTGGCCTGAAATGACAGAGCTAAAGTACCCAGCAGCAGCACATACCTTTGCTTATAAAAACCTGCACTGATTCTGTCTTCTTTAATATTAGGGTCCAACTTTGCCTTGCTGTGTTCCCAAAGCATCACTCCCCCAACATGTACAAAGGACTAAGAAACGCCCCATAGCTAATATCCTTGACTTTGTCTGACTTTCCTCCTCCCTTGTAACTCCTCCACCTGCTGTGCCAGGAACTGTAGATAGCCCAGCAGTAGGCAAAGTGAGAAAGACAGATTGTTCTCATGATGAAGATGAGTTTGAGCTGACGGAAAGCCCTTAGAAATATTAGGCCGAAGGAAACCGTTACATCAACCATCGTGAAGGACAAGCAGCTACTCCAGGATCTCAGAAGCCAAACTTCTAATAGGAATGTCTCATGGCGAATTATTATTGGGCTTTCTTCTGCTCAGCTCTGCATTAACCCTACCAGGTGAGGTTCATCCTAGCTGTGCAGTAAGGTATAATCTGGGAATTTGCTTTATCTGAATTCTCCTCCACACCCCCTAGTTGTACACCTTGAAGGCATCACCTGTGCATTATATGAGAGCTCCTCTTCCAGTATCAGCTTCCCTGTGTCCAACTTTGGGGAGCGTCAGGAACCCGGAAAGATATACTGCAAGGAGAGCAATTGTTGCGTGGGTCTATGGAGTCTGTTCAGCGGGGAACTTCAGCCAGACATATTAGGTAAGACTGCAGAGGTTTAACAGTGATCCCTGGATATATACCTTACTTGAATTGCACTTTACTTTCACTTCTCTTAATTTACAGTGAAATTTATGGCAGTAGGATAGTTTGTAAGTGTGGATATTACCCTGGCTCTTATTCTGCAAAGATACAGTGAAATATCTGCTGTAGATTCTAGGAAAGAGTGCCCGCAGTGGCCAAGTTATCATTAAGTAAGTGTGTCATTGTTTTACCAAAAATGAAATTTCCCGTTGCTTTCTAAAACAAATATGAAATGTATGTTTGATTCTGAATGCAAGTGTTTATAGCATTCCCCTAATGCAAAACACATAGTGAACAACTATAATTATTTTATTTCTGACAACTCCTAGCCTCTACATCCAGCTCATAGATGGTGGAGGATGTTGGCTTTCTTGTTCACTACAAGGAAAGTCTGACCTCCCTGCCTAATGTGTTACCTAAAACAGCATTTCAGGGAATCTCACAGTCCATCCACTTATATTTCATGTCTTATTTTCATGTTTATAAAGGCTGCTATCCAAAAAATGCTGTGTGCAGGTCAGCACTCTGCAACCCCGTGAGAATCCAGTCTCAGTATCACTGCTTTTGTTCATCAGACATGTGCAATGCAAACATTACCCATCCCCAACAACCCATGATCTCTCGTGAGTATATATATATAGGTCCTTGGGGTGGTGGTTGGTGCTGTGAACAAGGGGAGGCCTTGGCAGGGTGTGGGTACCGAAGAAGTGTGGGAATGCGGGTTTCATTTTGACATTCACATTTCTGGATACAGAACAATATGCTGTGTGTGATTGTTAGCTTAAATAGACACTAACAGATATAATAACTAAAGGATGGCACATTAGACTATTAGGACATTAGGGATTTGTGTGTTGCACTGCACTCCAGTTCCTGCTAGGCTTCAGCACACTTATAAGGAAGTAGGGATACAGAAAAAAATACTTTAAGGGCAGATTGTTGTGCCACCATGTTTTATTGGTTAAACAATTATCCCCAGTGTGGGGTATATCGCAGTATAGTGCCAAGCTTACTAGACATCTGGCACAGGGTCTATGTTGGAAGATGAGAAAACATCGCAGCTCGGTGTTGTAGAAGAACATACTACCTGGCCGGTGCAATAGTTATGCACATTGACATGGGTCAGAGGGTTAGCTATAAACCTCATTGGGTGGTGCCAACCAGTATTGTAACATTTTGTTCTTCTTTAATCCAGCTAAGGGTAATGGCATACAGGGCACTTTTGGATGTTTTGTCCCCTCAGCAAATAGTAGCTCTATAAGCGAGAGAGAAAGATTTTCATAGCAGTCCTTTACTTGTACTGCCAATGCTGCTGCACTTTTGTCACTCAGAAGCATGACAGTTTGCATTCCAAGCAATAAATACCTGACAAGGAAATGAGCCTGCTCTTACAAATGATTCTTATAGTAAATGGGGGTCAGTTGTGAAAATGTTGTCCCACTGCACTAATAACCCAGGCAGCAACATTTCTGGGGTTATTTAAAAGAAAACAAAAAGTATGACACAGGTCTAGTCACCTATAGCAGCCTATGGTTAGAAGCATCTCATGGTTGCTGTGGGTTACTGCACCTAGAAACACTTGATGCTTTTTTTTTATTACTTATTGGTAGGGATTTGGTTCTGTATTTGTCCAGTATTTGGAATTGGGCAAATCCATGTGCCTGGCCACACCGAATCCGAATCCTTAAAATCACGTAACTTTTTGTCAAGTAAAAATTTTGCCCTCATACTATATGTAAATTCCGTTCAGTATTTGGTCAAATCTTTCACAAAGGATTTGGAGTTCGGCCGAATATGAAAATAGTGGATTTGGTGCATCCATTTACTTATTGGGTCTGTAAGCAGTCGGGGTATCACTTCCCTAAAGAGCACCAAAATTCTGCAGTGACTTAATCAGCATTGACAATCTCAGAATACGGTAGTCAAATGCTCTGTTATAAAGATATCCAGCAGGTCCGGACTGGGATGCAAAATAGGCCCTGGCATTTCAAGCACACAGAGACCCAAACAGCCCCCCCCCACCAGCCCACTAATGACTGTCTATGGCATCTTGCATGGTAAAAGTCATTATGGGTGTAATTTACAACTCCATCTAGTACCACAGAATAAGGTCTTTATTTTGGGGCCCAGATGATATAGAGTTAGCATGTCTGGTTGGCAGGTACCTTAAAAATTTAAGTGTTTTTATCTGTCTGTGTCTCTGATCACAAACAGTGAATCTTATTTACTAATCGGTACAAAACTGCACTGGTTCAGTTACCCATAGCAACCAACTAAGTATTTGCTTTGATTATTCTAACTACACTAAACCAACTTAGCTAGTAACTGATTGGTTACTGTGTAGTTACTATACAGACACTTGTGTTAGTAAATGAGCCCCGGCTACAAAGATTATTGTCTGAAATATTTCTCTCCAAATGACTACTGGTTTGTATTTATGTGGGTTGGGATTACATACAAGGTTAGGATTGCGATTTATCACTGGTGAACGCAGGTGGCTCTGGAGGAGGAAACATGTTGCTCTAAGTTGGTTTCTTATCAGCCGCACAAGCTGAACTGGAGGGATGTGCTCAGTGGAACGTCTCCTGTGATTGGATGGAAGCTGCGAGGGAGCAAGCCAGGAATGTCAGCAGCTTCAGTAAGGCAATGACCACAGACTCTGGCTGCAGTGAGAGAAGCATAGGACACACTGGTCAGTTCAATATGTGAGAATACACAAGCAAACATTGGTGATGTCAGTGTGTCATGGCAGCACTTCATATCAGTAAATCATGTATTTATACATTTAATTTCCCTTAATAAATAATACTTAGTTGTATCCCTATAATTAAATGAGAGCACAGCGAGTAAAAGAATAAAATTATTGTGTAAAATTGTTAGGTATTGCCAACCTGGGCCAGTCTAGCAGTATTCAAACTACAGCTCCCAGCATCCCTCCAATTGCACAAAGGACAGCAGAAAGCTGCTAGGGCCCCTGACACAGTGAATAGGCACTTACATTGCTACCCCCCCCAAACTGCTTCAGTATCACTCCTGAATAGTATGGCTTCTCCTTCTATTTACCCTGGCTGGCACATTATATGATTCTATGATCTCACCCAATGGCCTTGTTGTAATCATTAATCCCTTACTAATGATCCCGGGATCTCTGCTTCCTGTTCCCCACAGCAACAAAAGGTGAAAGTCATGGCCACCCCAGGTTTTCTTTGTATGAACTAGTGGAGTATGTCATACAGCACAGTAGAGTTACCATAATAATTCCCAATTGCTATTCCTAACCCCAGGAAACACTTCATGTCAGAAACTGGTACCTTTCTCGCCCTCTCTACTGGAGATGACTTTCCTTGTTTTTCTAGGTGATTATTCTTATCTTTTCTTGGTTGCCCTGATTCTATTCGTTTTTGGGATCATTATAGGTATGTTGATATCATCATGGCGGTTATTCATTTGTTAAATGGACCCTGCCAGGCCTTCATTATGTTTTATAATACTTTTCTCTATTTTCATTCTGTTTTCTGTCCAGTGCTGAGAAAACGGAAACAAGTAGACCAGTTCATTAGAAAAAGTGGGGAGGAACTGGAGCTGCAGGATGTGATCAACGGGGAGGAAAATATAGCCCCTTCAGCTCCAGTGGATGGACTCACCATACGCCAGGTATGAGTGTATGAGAAATGTTTTTATAGTAAATAACGTACCCCTCTTGTAAATTATAAGGATATTATAAGTTACAGAGGAGTTTCATGACCATATAAAAACACGAGGCCGAAGAAAAAGGAGAATTTACCAAGGGATCACCAAGACAGAGAAGGCCACAATCAGTATTTACAGCTGCAATTACATTTGAAAAAAAAAAATCATCTAGTACAAGTATGGGGTCTGTTATCCAGAATTCTCAGGACCTGGGGTTTTCCGTATAAGGGATCTTTCTTTTTTTCTTCATACCTTAAGTTTACTAAACATCATTTAAACATTAAATAAACACAATAGGGTTGGCCACCAATAAGGATTACTTATAACTTAGTTTGAATCAAGTACAAGGTACTGTTGTATTATTACAGAGCAATAGGAAATAGTTTTTTAAAATTTGGGAGACGTCCTTTCCGTAAGAACATTCTGAAAAATGGGCTTTTGGAAAATGGCTCCCATACCTGTAGAACTCCTCCACAAAATTAGTTTTATTTTTTTTAATCTCTTTATTTATACATTTTCAAGTATGTAACAAAAAAAAACAATTGAAAACAAAAAGAAAACATGTTTAAATTGAAAAACAAAGAAAGGAATAACGGGCATTTCAGACAATTATATCAAGCATATTTTAAGAGATAAAGGGGGTTATGTAATAATTGGCACTAAGTTTGCCCAGGGGAAGTAAGCCATATCAACCAATCAGCAGTTAGAATTTAATAGTCACCTGTTGAAAAGCAAACATCTTATTGGTTGCTAGGGTTTACTGCTCCTGGGCAAACGTAATGCCTTTTATTACATATGGGGGAAACTCTCTTGTTTAATGTTTTTTTTTTATCAAAAAAATCCCAGGGGATGTGATTATAACATCTTATTAGAAGCTGCTATCATTATCAGCGCCATTTTTTTATGCTAGTGTCCCATGTATGTATAGGTTGGAATGAACTTCTGCTCATAGTCTAGCTTTGAACGCACATTAGGAAGACTTGCAGCTTGCTTTATTTTTCTCTAATGTAAGAACTACAAAATTTGGTGAGATTTTAAACCTGTGGCAGACTTAACAATAATTGCAGGCAACAGGGGTTGTAACATAAATTGCAATGTAGAGGGCACCGTAATCCACGTGTAGTCAGTCATCAGTTACCTTCCAGAGGACATAAAAGTGCACACAAGCTATTTTTTATATTATATTTTATATATACTGTATATTAGTGTCTAGATCCAGTGGACATTGTGATCCACCACAGATATTGTTATGATAGTATAATGCAGGATGTAGGAAGTATAATGTAACAAAATAATTTGTCTTACACATTAATTGCTATGTTAATGAGTCTTTTGTGGTGTCCATGTCTTTAGGCACTCAAAGAAGATGGTTTGTCAGTACAGTTAAGTCTTGGGATTTTTCATGGGAGAAACGTGGTCATAAAGTGCTTCCCACCAGCCCTAAGAGAGCAGTACGAACAAGAATGCAGGATCCTCAGCCTCTTGACTCTTCATCGTCATGAGAACATAGTGCATCTCATTAAAGCAGGCTCTTTTACCGTTCTGAAGGAACATTATCTTCTGGTTCTGCAACATTATCCTATAGTAAGTAAGAGATTAAACTGTGCTAAAACAGGTACCATCTTTATAACTAATGAACTCTAGGAAAGTGGTTACTCAAACCATAAGGGGGAGCTTGATCACCTATTTGACCAAAATGAGGTCCTGAACTCCAAAAAAATAAAAACCTCTAAGTGGTATACATTAAGTATGGTATACATAGGGGCAGATTTATCAAGGGTCGATTTTCGAAGTGGAAAATACTTCGAAATTCGACCATTGTATTGAATACTACGAAATTCGTATTCATAGAATTTTTTGCATTGTACGATCGTATTCCGATCATAGTACAATCGTATTTTGAATAGTACGATTCAACCGATTTTATCATACGATCGTACGATTTTCCTTCGAATACAAAAAACTTAAAAATATGCTCTGGAAGATTCCCATAGGCTAACATAGCACTTCGCCAGGTTTAAGTTGGCAAAGTATTGCAGTCGAAATTTTTTTAAAGAGACAGTACTTCGATTATCGAATGGTCGAATAGTCTAAAAATTTTACTTTGAATCGAAGGTCGAAGTCTTAGTAGCCTAAGTGTCCAAAAATTACTTCGAATTTAGAATTTTTGAACTTCGAAAATTCCCTCGATTTCACTTCGACCCTTGATAAATCTGCCCCAAAGCGTCTGTTGATTGAGAGTCACCATGCTGTCTGTCTTTCTTATAAATGCAGCATGTTGAGGACCAAAGTTAGGGTGGGAACTGCAGGTATTTGTAAGGTGTTATACAGTACACAAACTGGAAGGCATAGTGCAAAGTGAAAAAAACCCCAATGTCAATCTGCCTTTTTTTGCATTTTGCCCCCTTCCTTCTAGCCTACAGGAATTGCAGCAAGTCTATGTACTCATTCAGATCCACAAGTTGGCAAGGCTATAACAATGGGTAGGCAGAAGAGCGTTGCAAAAATGGCTCATAAATTTCTCCTCATTTTCTCCCCTATTAATTCTAGACCAGTAAAAGCTATACCATGATTGGTGGAAATGGATACCAGAATAGATTGGCATAATCCAATACATATATATATATTTTTTTTTTGTGCAGGGTTCTCTCAGGAGTTATTTGACACATTGTACCACTAACTGGACCAAAGCTTGCCAAATGGCAACATCCTTAGCCAAAGGACTGGCATTCCTACATGCAGACATATGGAAAGAAGGTTTGAATGATTTTTATTCGAAAAAACATTACTAGATGAGCTATTTAGAAACAGTTCCAAAAATATATAGGGAAGGAAATAAGTGATCACTCAGTACCACAGCCAACTGACCTTCAATCAAACTGAGCTTTCAGGACTAGTTGAGTACTGTAGTATTAGAAAGAGCGAGAACCGCTCCGACTCACCGCAAGTTGATTTAGAAAACAGCCGGCATGAATCCAGGTTTGGGTGCTGGAAGTTCGGCGTCCCACGCCGTGAGCAATGAAGATGAATGGAGGAAAACGATTCCGCACACCAGGACGTTATTTAAAATCAGAAATCTTTATTTAGCCATGTTTTCTAAAAAGTACACGCTGTGTCTTAGCTTGACGCGTTTCGGGCTCAGCTGCCCTTAATCATAAGCATAAAGAAAAAAAGTAAGAATCTCAACTTAAATAGCCAATACCCACAGTGACTCCTAGTGGTCAAAGCAGGATAATAGGTTACAAAACATTTTAAAAGTATCCATTAAGTGCAACATCATACAGTTATGATACATATAAAGATACATTATGATTAACCACTCAGATTACTTAGGTAAAATAGGAAATATCAAATCTAGTGTTTAATCCATCTGGATTGCGTGTATGTAAGGTTAAAATCCAATAGACTTCACGATTATTTAATGAGAGGAGTGGATCGCCGCCCCTTATGGGCATGGGTACTCTTTCTATCATTTTCACTCCCAAGTCCCAAGGGGAATAGGCTTTCGCCGAGTATGGTTTGCAACCGAGATTCCCCTTTGGCCAACACTTGGTTAACAACAAAGGGTACTTACAAATGTGGAAAATATCCCTGCAAAACGTGTTCAGTCATTTCCATAAGTACAGACTTTAAATCAAATATCACAAAAAAAGTATATAGTAACCACACTTACAACAATTGTTGCAGTAATAGGGTTATATACTTGTTGGAGTGTAAGTCCTGCAAGAAACAATATGTTGGACGTACAATCCGCCCCCTTAAGGATAGAATAAGGGAACATTTACTTGCCATAGAAAAAGGGGATATAAAATCCCCTATTGGCAAACACTTTAAATTCTGCAGCAAACGTGGCACACAGGACTCTTCGAGTACTGTAGTATAACAAATCTGTATTCTCTCCAAATCTCACCTTTCCAGGCCTTCAGTATGACTACTGCTTTGCACCCTCCAAGGGGTGGACACTCCCCACAGTATGCTAGTGACAAATTCAAGTGTTACAAACGTAACCCTAACCAATGCTTTTCACATTTTTTATGAGAATCTGAAAAAACCAGGAGACTAATGAAAATGTGTATTTCTTATCTGATAGTACCCCCATATGGCATTACCTCAATTTTGCCATTGTTCTTATGGGAAACTATTACTCAGCTGTGTCCTGTAAAATTGCACTGGAGGCATACCTCATATAAGGAAATTAGTTTATGAATTTGTTTATGAATCCTGAAAAATGGATGGAAGATAATGGCCAGGGACATGCATAGGGTTGCCACCTGACAAGTATTTTACTGGCCTGGCTGTATGCTTCATGTCAATATTATTAATAATGAAGAAAAATAAAAATATAGGAAGTCCTATAAAAGGTGACAACCCTAGAGGCACATGTGGATGCAGGGCATATGCAAATACAAGCTGAATATTTGAGAGTTGCTATAGCATAACTGCTAAATTCACATGAACAAACACACATATAAACCCTTCCTTGGACACAATATGATCTACATATAAGACACATGTATAATGGATGAGTTCTTCTTACCAAGCAATGATAATGTCAGATACTAATAAGCACAGATAGTATTAAAATTATATTGTTAGGTTTCTGAATTTCCCTTATACAGGAACATACAAACCACCAATTGCCCATCGAGATCTCAGCAGTGAAAACATTCTGGTAACAGCTGATTCCTTGTGTGTAATCTCAGACTTTGGCCTTTCAGTTGTATTGGAAGGACAAAAGATAATGAAAAGAAACACAGAGGACCCAGCTATAAGTATGGTAAGAATATAAGCAGGCCCTATATCAGTGTCGTAACAAAAAGCTACTAATTGCCACAAATCTTTTTTGGCCCCCTTAAACTTTGGCAATAATACATTTTCCATCAACATATTCTGAAACTTCTTAATATATGGTGCCCCTCTGAGCCCCCCAAACGTCCTGGTTCCCCAGCAGTCACATGCTTTCTTTATAGTTATGCCCCTGCTCTGTGTTATTTTTCAAGTGGACTGAGTATCACCTGTTTACTGCAGACAGGTACGCTGAGGTATATGTCTCCAGAGATGCTGGATGGATCCTTAAATCTTGTGTTATGGGAGCTGGCTCTGACACAGGCTGATGTCTATTCACTTGGACTCTTGCTATGGGAAATATTCAGTCGTTGTAATGACTTATATGCAGGTGAGAGGAAATACTTGAAATAAAGCAATTTCCTATGCCGCTACACAGTCTTTTGTGGAGGCTTTTCACTATGTGAGACTATCAGGAGCCTCTAATGATTAGAAATCGCATTCCATGCTTCTGGCTGTGGAAAAGAATGAATTTAGGAGCTGTCTTTATCCTGCACCACTTCAGTTGGGCGCTACATTTGTAACCTCCTTTGGTGGTTTCCGACATTGCCTATAGGCTCTCTGCTTCCCAATATTAGCGTGTGCTGTCTCCAACACCAAAGCACACACCAGGGGAGTGTGGTTGGCATCAAACACCCCACACATATATATGAAAGCAGAACAATAAATTTTATATGCATTGGGCCTTCTCAAAAACAGACAAAAAATCACTTACATGCTTACCTACATAGTTGTTAAGCCAGGCACCCAACAGAGATCAAGCAGTGCATTAGTCATTTTCTAGATTCAAAATAATTATGCTGACATCAGGTGATTGTCCAGGACACAAAAGTAAGCATAGTACAAGCAGGTTGTTAGTGGATAATAACTGTATATTGTCTGTCTAGCTTTTGTGGCCACATATTACAGAGCCAGTTTTGTGCAGGGTGCAAAGGTGGTAGGACCACGATTCCAGACCTGGCCCATTAGTGGTATGCCTCTGGTACACCAAATAAACCGATTGTGAGATATAGTATTATAGATATCATACATCTTATGCAGATGAGACTAAAGTAAAGCCTTGTAACTCTTAGATCAAAGTGCACCTGAGTTCCAAGTGGTGTTCTTGGAAGAACTGGGTCCAAATCCTACTCTTCATGAGCTGCAATCATTGATAGTTGTCAATAAGAGACGACCACAGCTTCCCAAAGCCTGGGGCACTAATATCAAGGTAACTTATTAACTGTTATATAATCTTTATAATATTATACACACATTATACATAATGCAAGTACAGATATAATCCATTAAGAAGATTTTGGCCTCACTTAATCAGCATCAATGTATGTATGACTCATTTGACTTTCTTCCTATTGCATTGAATGCATTTATCTGTCCAAAAAGAAAATCTAAACTGATTGGGCGATGATTATTGGCTGTGTTTTGTCTGACTGTGATAGGGACCTTAGATGGTAAGCTTCTCTTATGTAGGAACTGATATGAGGTGTAATTCTATGTAAAGTGCTGTTGTCCTTTTTATACTTTAATCCTGTGGCTCACAAACGTTATCTAGTTTCTACACAGTGGTATAACTAGCCTCTATATACTTAAAATGCCAGGGCCTATTTTGGATCAGAGTCCAGACCTGGGTGTATATATATAAATATATATATATATATATATATATATATAAATATATATATATATATATATATATATATATATATATATATATATATAGGCTAGAAGGTGATGGCACTCACAGGATTTAAGTAAACAACAACTGGATAAAAAAAGAAAAAACTTTATTTGGATCAATAAACTTTTTTCTTTTTTCTTTTTTTATCCAGTTGTTGTTTACTTAAATCCTGTGAGTGCCATCACCTTCTAGCCTATATGATTCTTTGACGCATGGGCACCCAGGTCTCGTCCTCCCTTCAGGGTGTGCGGCCCATATCTGCTGTTTTTTATATATATATATATATATATATATATATATATATATATATATATATATATATATATTACAGTATAATATTATTGCCAGTACTGCTACATCTTATAGAGTAGCGCAATTGTCTACCGTCAAAGGAACAGTTCAGTGTAAAAATAAAAACTGGGTAAATAGATAGGCTGTGCAAAATAAATAATGTTTCTAATATAGTTAGTTAGAAAAAAATGTAATATATAAAGGCTGGAGTGACTGGATGTCTAATATAATAGCCAGAACACTACTTCCTGCTTTTCAACTCTCTAACTCAGAGTTAGTCAGCGACTTTAAAGGAGAACGAAAGCCCCAGGGCGCAAAACCCCTCCCCCCCTCCCCTCCGTTGCCCCCCCTCCCTCCTCACCCCTGGCCTACCCCTCCCCCTGGGCAAATGCCCCTAACTTGTTACTCACCCCTCTGCGCAGGTCCTGTCCATGGAGTTCGCAGTCGCCATCTTCTTCCACTCGCGTCTTCTTCCTGCTCTGACCGGCGTTTTCTGGCGCATGCGCAGTAGGAACAGTTACCGGTACGGCTCTACTGCGCATGCGCCGAATGTCACGAAGTGAAATCGGAAAACTTCGTGACATTCGGCGCATGCGCAGTAGAGCCGTACCGGTAACTGTTCCTACTGCGCATGCGCCAGAAAACGCCGGTCAGAGCAGGAAGAAGACGCGAGTGGAAGAAGATGGCGACTGCGAACTCCATGGACAGGACCTGCGCAGAGGGGTGAGTAACAAGTTAGGGGCATTTGCCCAGGGGGAGGGGTAGGCCAGGGGGGAGGAGGGAGGGGGGGCAACGGAGGGGAGGGGGGGAGGGGTTTTGCGCCCTGGGGCTTTCGTTCTCCTTTAAGGGGACATAACTGTTCAGTGAGTTTGCAATTGATCCTTAGCATTTAGCTCAGATTCAAAATCAACAGTTATGACCCATGTGCCCCCCCCTCAAGTCACTGATTGGTTGCTGCCTGATAACAAATCATTGGAAACCAACAGAGCTGCAAAGCAGGAAATAGTGTTCTGGCTATTATGTGAGACATCCAGTCACCCCAGCCTTTATACATTACATGTTTGCCTAACTAATTATATTGAAAACATTTTTTATTTCCACAGCCTATCTATTTACCCAGTTTTTATTTTTATACTGAACTGTTCCTTTAAAACAGCTTCAATTCTGTTTGATGCCTCTTGAGTAGAAGTATAGTAGCCACCGGTGAATCCATATGTTTAATGTAACTGAACTGTTTGTGACTGCTGCTCCCTAATGCCAGTGACTACAATGGCAGCTGCCTGTCAATATGCATACTGGACAGATTTCACTGTATGTGTACATAGACAGACAGATGCCATTGTAGTCAATATTTCCGCTGGCAGAAAAAACACTGCATGTGGCATTAGCCTAATACATCCAAATTAAAAGCATTGGAAGCACAAATAAATGATGTTCCTTTATCTTAGAATGTATAAAGAATATCATTTAAAAGTGCTTTTAGCATACATAGAAGCTTGGTAACCCCCTCTGTTTTCATCCTGTTGTATCTTTCAAACAAATAAAAGGAAGTTCAATTACACTAAATTACATGAGTGTGTGTGTGTGATTGTGAATTCAAATTGACCATTGGACATATTTTTGTAGTCCTAATAACCTGGGGTCAGTTTTCAGCTTAGCATATAACGTGACATTGAAAAACATTTTTTTTTCACAAATCAAATATCTACTTGATTTGGGCAACTGATGTGTAATTGTAGTTCAATCATCTGTTATCCTGGGGTTTTCCACATGTATAGTTTACCCGCAATTTGTGGCAGTGTGCTAAAAGTTATTACAAATATGTAATAGTGTTTCCAGGAATATGGATTTATGCTAGCTTAGTTATTATCAAGTACAAGGTACTGTAAGGTGATAGGAAAAAAGCAAATATTAATGCAAATATTAATGTTTTGGTTCTGTATAATAGATCCCCTGTACCCTCTACTTTCCAGCTTGTTGGAGCTCTCTGGGAGACTCTGGAAGATTGCTGGGATCCTGATTCTGAGGCTCGGCTGACAGCTCAGTGTGCAGAAGAGAGACTGAACAACCTCTGTAACCCTCAGTGCAGCAACTCATACTGGGTGGATTGAAATGAGCTGTAGTTAGGCAATGTTGTAAAGTCATTCCTGATCAGACATTATGGATATATAAATACAGCCAATATTCATATTTAAACACATTTTATACAAGAACATTTCACAGGTATAAGTAATTGCTGTTCTTATTGCAGTTGGCACTCAATTTTTGGCTTGTGAATGCTCTAACTGTTAGGGGCAGATTTAGTTATGGTTGAATATCGAGGGTTAATTAACCCTCGATATTCGACTGTGGAATGTAAATCCTTTGACTTCGAATCTCGAAGTCGAAGGATTTACCTCAAATAGTTTTAGGTGGCGAACTAGGGGGTCGAAGTTTTTTTTTAAAGAGACAGTACTTTGACTATCGAATGGTCGAATAGTCGAACGATTTTTAGTTCGAATCGTTCAATTCGAAGTCGTAGTCGAAGGTCGAAGTAGCCCATTCGATGGTCGAAGTAGCCAAAAAAAACAAGTTTTTTTATTCTATTCCTTCACTCGAGCTAAGTAAATGGGCCCCTTAAAATTGGTTATAGGTTACACTTTGATACAAGTAATTCTGGGGGGTAATTACATTACAGCAAAAAAAAAAAAAAAAAAAACACAGATAAATTGCCTTGTGGTATAAGCGTTAGCGCCAGATTCAGTGCATTTACTTTCATTCTGGCAAAGGACACACAGCAATACAGTATTACTTTCTGGTTAGGATTGTGGTCCATACATACACAGAAATGTCAGTCTCCAGGAGTTGGTTTCTAGGAGGTGCCTGACCACACGCTAGCCCTTTTCATTTATGCCCTGCCTACACCCAACCTCGACTCAACAAAAATATCTGGAGTAGTAGAAATTGTGTGTGCTTCAACCACCTCATATATCCTTGTGAGTTGGGTGCAAAGCAGCCTGGAAACCCTTCCCAGGGGTCATAGAAAAATACTGCTGCAGCACCTCCTTTGTTGCAAAGTGAAAAGTTGAATTTATTAGGTGAGACAGCATAGTTGTCTGACCTAATAAATTTAACTTTTCACTTTTTGCAACAAATAGGTGCTGCAGTGGTATTTTTCTAACAATAAATCTGGAGATATTTGCAAAATACATGAGTGAGTATTTCAGCATCATCAGTGTGAGATTTACATTTTCTTTATAGTCAAACTTTAGACTAGCGTCCTACTACAGGTGGCCGAGCATGTGGGGTACAAAACAGAAATGCTGAAATACAGTGGAATGCAGGCACAAGACATAGATCAGGAGGGCCAATGTAGTTCAAGGTCCAGTGAGGGGGGGGGAAAGACTGAGTTATGCTAAAGGGATAAAGATCTTCTCCCTTCACTGTTGACTTTAAATTTTGGAGCCTCCCCCTCCAGTTCCCTGTCTATTATCTGAGTCAGACCCAGCCTTCATTCTCTCTCCTTAGTTATACAGCTCTTTCAATGGCTTCTCCATACATGAGTATTTATGTTTGCTGAGTGCTGCCTTGCCTGCCTGCTGCCCTGTATAATAATGGGTTCTAGGACTGTAAGACTAAAGCTGGCCATAGACGCAAAGATCCGATCGTTCGAATCCTCGAACTATCGGACTTTCCCATCTTAAGACCTACCGCTAACCTTTCAGATCAAATACAGTAGTAAAAGAACAGATTAGCAGATGTTCTGCCCCTACAGCAATCGTACGAAAGTTATGTCCGACAAAGTTGGTGACAGTCTCCCACTGAAAATTGTCAGATCGACAATACATGCAGAGATATTATCGGCAGCCGACAGAAATCTTTTAACCTGTCCGATCGACCAAACGGCCGATCTCCATGCGACGAAAAATATTGGGACTCTCCACACACGGTCCGAAAATGGTACGAATCGAGGATTCATACGATCAAATCTTTGTGTCTATGGCCAGCTTAACCCCCATATGCAATAAAAAGCACCAGGTCCAGACTGAGAATTAAAATAAGCCCTGGGATTTCAGGTACACAGATGCCCAAACAGCCCACACAGAGGCTCAAACAGCCCAGTAAATACTGACTTTCTATGCACCTTGTAGCAGCAACTCTGGCATTTGCCAGAACCCACAAATTGCCAGTCCGGGCCTAAAAAGGCACTAAGCTTGCCCTGGAGCAGTAACACATAGAAACCAATAGGATCTTTGCTTTTAAACAGATGACCAATAAATTCTACCTTCTGATTGGTTGCTGTGCGTTACTGCTCCTAGGCAAACTTTATCACATAGTAAGAGACGAATTGTCTGCTATAGGTCTAGTAACTTATAGCCATGAGTCAAAAGGTGACAGTTACGAGTCAGCTGTTTGAAAAACAAACATCTGATTGGTTGCTAACGGTGACTAGACCTGTGTGTTTTATTACATTAGCTATTATACAGTATGTGACAAGGAGATTAACCTTTGAACCTATTGTCTTAGTGCAGTTGGTTCATAAAGGGCAGGCAGGCAAGGAAAGGGAGTGCTCTGCAAACAAATATTCATGTAAGGCAGGTTTTCATAACTTTTCTCTCAGAGGAATCAAATTAAGTTTGGTATTCAGTTTTGTGACCCAAAACAATTAATTTAGAATGACACATTGTACACCTTATTTGATAAAGGAAAATTGAGTTGGCTAGTGACTCTTTTGGTGCATTTATTGGACTGATACACACAGAGTTGCCAATAGAGTGGGAATTGATCAGCCCAGTAAATCACCAGCTATGGTCAACACTAGAATTCCAAATTTACCCAAAATGTACTTGCCTGTAAATTTATAATACTCTATAAACCTTCCCAGACCCTCTCTGCTCGATTACCCCTTTCAGTAGAGTCCCCCTTGTGCTCCGCCCATTTCCCCACCCCATGACATTATCCCACCCCTAAGTGGCATCTCCGCCCACCCACTAACTAAAGGTCTTTATTGTGAGGGAAAAATAGGTGGCAACCTTATCTGCACATTGATGGTGATACCGTTGATCAGATATCCACAGTGGTGTAACCATAAGTTACTGTGATTCACAGAAAAATCATTTTATGACCCCATAAACATTTATTGAACCTTATCAGTTAGTGCCAGGTCTGGACTGGGGGTCAAATTAGGCCCTGGCATTCCAAGCGCAGAGGGCAAAACAGCCCCCACCACTCCACTAAATATTGACTGTCTATGGCATCTTACAGCAGCTCCTCTATTTGCCAGAACCCAAAAATTGCCAGTCCAGGCCTGGTCAGTGCCGCCCTGCACCCCCTATACCTCCTGGAAGGCGTTGCCAAGCAGTCACAGGCCGGCTTTCTCTATAGGTAAACCGCTGGATATACATACATTAGAGTCTAGCATTAGTCCAGTTGGACATACCTGTTCCTGACCTGGACCTACTGATTCATAACCCAACCAGCACCTGCCACCCAATAGCATACCTCCCAAATGTCCCAATTTTGATAGCTCAGTTCGTAGACCAAGTTTCTTACTGAAATGTCCCGCATAACTACAGAGGCTCTAGCACTCTTATTGCCCATAAAATAATGGTGCCACTGCATGGTGATTCTAAAAAGGGTCTTATTATATTGTACAAGTGGTTCCTATATCACTGGCTCTTTTAGTGGCTCAATGACATTAAACATCACAAATATGAAATCACCAACTGCATCATTCACTTTACAGTCCTGTCATTTTCACCCAAAGATCCCTGCTAAAAACTGGGCTGTCCAGCTGTAAACCGGCAGGGTGACAACCCTATACGTAGGATTATAAAATCACCTGAAAATTCAGGGACACTTCTATAAAATCCATCTAGAAGGGCTGCTCCAATTGCACATTAATTTATATGCATTCAGCGCAGGCCTGCAACATGCATCTGTTAGATGTCTTCCTGAATTATCGAGTGCTCTGGTAAGTAACCATAACATTTGGACTAACTTTTCATCTGTCCTTATTATGTTTTTGGATTATTAACCTCTTCCTATTTCCAACCTGCAAGTAAAAATCATGTGGATCTTGGGGGTCGCTGATTCGGACAACCAGAAAAAGCAGACTGATATTTAGACTCTATTTAGATTCCAGCTTGAATCTGACGCTGACCCCTGGTTGGTAGAGTAATTAACCCCCTAGCCAGGGCCAGAACTAGAGGTAGGCAGAAGGGCCTAGGGAGCAAAGGTGGTTGAGGGGGTGCTAAGCACATACCCCTTCTGTCTGCCCCTCGTTTCAGCCCTTTTTGGAGCACCAAATCAGCACCCAGCTGATGCCCTACTATCTTTTACGTGCTGTGGAGGGAATTTGGTGCAAGTCACCTGCTGTGGGGGTAAGATTGCCACCTTTGCCGGTGGCTAAACCCAAACAATTGGGGCGTGGCTAGGGTTGTCACCTTTTAATAAAATGCTCCCCGGCTGGCGGTGGGGGCGGAAGAAAATAGATGGGCCGTGATGTAAAAGAGGGTGGGTAGCGATGTAGAAAGGGACGTGCTGTGATGTAAAGGGGCGGGACATGAATGCGCGATTGGCTAGAAGACAGCAAAAAAGGTAAATTTTGAGCGGGCTGGGGGCGGGCCAAGGGCTTTTGTTAGGAGTATTACAAATTTACAGGCAGCTATATTGCCGGTAAATTGTAATACCGGCCCCGGCTTTGGCAGGTGTTTTACCGGCTAGGCCAGTAAAATAGCGGCCGAGTGGCAACCCTAGGTGTAGCGGATAGCATTGGGGTGGAGCAGTGATCTTGGCTTGGGCATGATGACATCAGAGGAAGGCACAATGATGTTGTGGAGCTATGACGCTGGGCAGCTCCGGACTGAGAATTAAAATAAGCCCTGGCATTTCAGGTACACAGAGGCCCACATAGAGGCCCAAACAGCCCCCACCAGCCCACTAAATACTGACTTTCTATATCTATACATTATAGCAGCCCCTCTGGCATTTGCCAGAACACACAGATTGCCAGTCCGGGTCAGGGTTATTGCATCAACTAAGAATCCCGCTACACAGGCGCTGTGCTGGACACATTCATGAGAGGGCACGAACAGTTTCTTCTAAATTTCGGCTTTATGTGCGCACATGATAGTACATAATAAGTGGCGGTGACACCCACCGCCACTTATTTTGTACTAGCATGTGCGCACAATAAAGCCGAAATTTGTTAGAAACTGATCGTGCCCTCTCATGAATGTCCAGCACAGCGCCTGTGTAGCGGGATTCTTAGTTGCTGAATAGTCATACTGGCGAAGAGGTGCCGGCGTCTCGCATGGTGCAGCGTCTGGATGGACACGAAAACCGGGTGAGCTCTGATGCGGTCCACATCCATTATTTCATATATCCCCAGGGTTATTGTATCACTTATATGCACATGGATGGATTTCTGTCCAGTTTTCGCAATGTTTTAAATGGGACATTTCTGCCCGATGAGTAAATCCAATCCTTTAACTACAGGTATGGGATCTATTATACAGTAATCCGTTATCCAGAAAGCTCTGGAATACAGCAACGCTCATTTAGAAAAAATATTTCTTATTTTTGATTGATTTTCTTACAGTATTTCTGTTTCTTTAATAACTTCATAATAACTAAACCATGTCCAGGTAAGTATCTTGGTATTTAATCGGTTTTCATTTGACCAACTTATTGTTCGGTTTTCATAAGGCTGAAAACTGAACAGAAAGTTGAGACCAGAACAGGCCTTGGAAAAACCGAACTTTTCAGGTCAAAACCAAACAGGTGGCAACCTTATGTGGGGGGTGTCTTTAAGAGGGTGTGGCTTGTCACAGGCCCCTCCCCTTTAGCCCAGGCACTACCCTTAGCAACCAGATAAGGAGTTGAAATGACAAGCCCTGGAACATTTAAAAAAAAAAAAAACACAAAAAAAGCATGGAAAACTATTGCAATTCTAATGAGAACTACGACCATAGCTCCCAACATTTTGGAAGTAAAAAGAGGAACAAAATTTTTTTTCCCGCACGTAGCACAGCAATTTTTTGACCACACTCCTTTTTGTGGCCACACCCCCTAATTACCATGTTTGTTTTACAAAATTTGGCAGGTTATGAAAGTTTAAAAATATTTCTCCTTATGTAAACTGTGTTTTTGTGTCTCAAAATTGTTACAAAGTATCTTATTTGCACCTGTTAGCTGTTCTGGGCTCTCTGCTAAAAGCCAATTAAGTGAGAAACTTTGTTTCTTTTTCTGGCTGTTCAGTGCAGAGAAAAGAGGGACTTTCCAGTACAAATGAGGGACTGCGGGTTGAGCTGTCAAAAGAGGGACTGTCCCTCCGAAAAAGGGACAGTTGGGAGGTATGCTACGACTTTAATGGTATATCCCAGAATACCCCACAGCGCAGTTATAGAGGAATTTAGACAAGGTGAAAGCGAGGTTTTAGCAGGGAGCGGTGGTCACTAGTACCCGTATGGAGAGAACTTTCACAAACACACACAGGGAATATGGACGCTTTCATGACGTCGCGGTTTTGTTTCGGGTGTGTCTCGTGCCACTGTCCGCAGGGGGCGGGGCGGGACTGGTAAGGATGTCCAATAAGGAAAGGGAAGGGTAACGCTAGCCAATGGCACTTAGGAAATAATTTAGGCCGGGCTAAAGAGCAGATAAACAGTGCAAGGTCTCCCGGAAGAAGTACAGAGGCTCCTAGGAAAGAAGGTGTGACAGGTATGTGCGCTGTTTCGCTGCTCGCTAGTTCCCTATGTATAATGTTATATAAGATACAGTAACCTATCAGCTGCTGCTTCCAGAGCCCTCCTGTGTGATCATGAGAGAATGAGACACTAGCAGCCAGTGTTAGTCAGTGCAACCCCCTTACCAACCACATTTTCTATATGTTCAATGAATATTGCTCACTTCCCAGCACAGCCCATTTACCTTCCCATGATTTCTTGCTTTCCACTGGTCCAGAGAGGGATGATTCTCACACACTGCTTCATAGCTGGTCTCGCCTTGTGCAAAAAGTGGCAGAGACAGATTTCCAAATATAATCATTTAACCAAAATGGATTGTTTCAACAACGGCTTATTAACTAAAATTTGATAAAGAGGCCTACATAACACTGAAACGCCTAATATACCCATCACAGTTACCTGTTTCTTCTAAACATATGAATAAATGCCATTTTATATGCTAAAATCCAGCTGTTTGACAGTTCTTCTCTTTCTGCATCATTTGAAATCCTGGCTGGGAAGGAGGGACTAAACACTGATGTTACAAATTGTAACAACTTCTCCACAGCTTTACAGACAGCATGCAGGAACTACATAACCCACAATGCATTGCACTGTGATGTTCCTTTCCTTATTTGAAATCACGTGTGCAGGGAATTGTGGGGTTTGGAGGATGCAGACTAAGGACAGCTGGCTGCTGATACAAAGTAACAGTAGTCAGACAGCTCAGCAAAGTAGTCGGATCAGCAGGAGAGCAGGGGGCTAGGCTTAGGGAATTGTCAATTATTTTTTTGTGGAGTTCCCCTTTAATAGTTAATATGGCCCCATACCAGATAGAAAACTTTGGACTTCCTGTCTGTAGAAGAGGGTCACTGACCCGCTCCTCCGTTCCATAAAAAAAAGCAATCTGTTATGAAGTTATAGTTTGATTTTAAAGGGAACTATGTATGCCTGTCCCTATGTAACTCATTTGCATAGTATTGATCCTATTGGCAGAATACAGGGCTGCTATCAGAAACTTTGGGGCCCTGTACAAGCCCACACCCACCACCCAATACATCCCTCTACCCAGGACCACTGCCCAGCCCAGTCCATATAGAGTTCACTTACCTTCCAACCGGGGTTCTGTGAAATCAAAAGTGATGTCAACGTAGACCGGAACTAATGTAAATTCAGCAGGACAAGAAAAGAAACTTGCCCAAACCACAGGGGAGGGTGAGAGGGACCAGCTGCACACCTTAGTTGGGTACACAGCATGTCAGGAAATCAGGATTTTCTGCCTGAAACCTGAACACTTTGTGGGTATTCCTTGGATATCCAATCCGGGGCAGCACTCTACTGCAAAGTACTGGTGTAACTATTGAGTAACAGACCCTGCAACTGCTCGGGGGGCCCAGTGGGACTTGGGTGCCTATATAGATTATATGTCCCTGAGCAGCAACAGTCAGGGACTATATTTAGGGGAGACTTTTACCCAGTTCTTGAAACAGGGCAAGAGGGATGGAAGGCAAACTTATTCTATTGTTCCGCTGCTAATGTAGTTTGTCTCCCGGAGACATATATGGGAGGTCCGTGAAGGAAATGTGAAGTATGGAATACATATAGTAGGGCAAGATGGAGGAAAAAAAATAAGCCAACAGTAAAACTCTTTATCTGTAATGGCAAACCCATAACCGAATAGTCTCAGCACATGTAGACAGGCTCTGGGTTTTGTACTTCAGCAGTAGCTAAATGACCATAGGTTGGAGTTTGTTTTATCTTTGTCCCTACCACCACTAAAGATGACTTAGTCTTATGCTATGACTTGGCTATCAAATACAAATGGACCCCAAGCAATTCTTGCACTTAACAGGGCTTTGGTTCCTACACAATTTGTCATTAAGTCTGCTACCAGCTCACCTGACCTTTATTTTTAGCCAGGTACTATATGTTTCCGGTCCACTCAGGTGTAAACTGATCTCACCCTACCAGACACGTACTAGCCACACCCCACATACAGGCAGTCACTGACAGCTTCCTTATTGTGTAAGAATGTGGATGTTAATATTTGAATTATTTAATCATACGAATCAATGGAGACAAAATAAGTGCAGCACAGAGACCGCAATGATATACCTTGCAGACAACTTAAAATTGACCAGTGGGCATGGTTACATGGCAAGTCCATATCAATATTCTGTAATATGAATTTACATCTCTCCTGAACAAATAGATTCCCCACACTCCTAGGATACTCAAGGTATGCTGGAGACTGTAGGTATGCATTTTCATTTCTGATATTCAGCCCTGTAAAAAAAAAATGCCCTTGAAACATTAAAAACTGGTAACTATGCCTTACTATGCAAAACTGCCAGACCATGTACACTTTGGCTAAACTTGGTGGTTTTCACTGAATTTCCAAACTTACAGCGTTTTTTTTTCTCCTGCTAGCAGTATAGGTACAATACACATGGGGTCATCTGTGAATGCAGCTGTGCAATGTTTTCTACCCACAATGCAGTGGTTTCCTAATAATTACATGGTAGTTGTGCAGATGCATCACTTCTTGAGCCAAAACGACATTTGCATCCAACTTGCCTAATAAATTTGCATAAATATGCACTTTCCATTGTGTTTAAGCACCCACACTTGTGGTTGTGTTCATATATGACCTCTAAAATGTTCTAAAGCTGAAAAACTGACATTTGAATAAACTGATAATCTAAAGTACAAAACTGCAAAGTTAGCACTTTTTTTAAAGACTTTAGAATGGCTAAGGGCACTGGCACACAATGAGATTAGTCGCCCGTGATAAAGCTTCATTACCGCTGAAGAAGTATCTCCTGCAAAGTATCTCCCACTTGCGATAATGTAAATCGTCCGTGGGAAAACATGTTTTATTCATTTTTCTGTAGTCGCCCAAAGTTTCCTCGTGATGCAACTTCGGAAAAACAAAATTCAGCATGTTTTTCCACCAACTATTTACATAGTTGCTGGTGGGAAAGCATTTGCAGGAGATTAGCCGCCAGCTAGAACACAACTAAACACACTATGGGGCCAATTCATTAACTTCGAGTGAAGGAATAGAAGAAAAAGAACTTCAAATTTCGAAGTGTTTTTTTGGCTACTTCGAACATTGAATGGGCTACTTCGACCTTCAACTACGACTTCAAATCGAATGATTCGAACTAAAAATCGTT
>CM076674.1:38871120-39028620 GCA_038501925.1 Xenopus petersii
AATGAAGAAAGCACACAAAGCACATAAATCCCACAAGCATGGAAGGGTGAGGCAATATACAATAAGAAGGATAATAAGATTGAATTAGACAATATTGAGAAAGAACGAGCAGATTATGAATACAGTGAAATATAAACGAGTGAAGGAAGATAGGTTAAACTAGGTGACTTTTATTGAGTTTGTTTTCTTCCTCTTCTGCAGAAATCATCATCATCTTCCTCTAGTAGTGACTAATGATGCCAAGAAGTCTTGCCGGCTGAGCTGTATGTATGTGTCCCATTGCAAGACAGCCTGAGCAATGTCTTTTTAGAGTAAAGATCAACATTTATTTGTTGCTGCCAAGTAACCAAAGAATGATTTCTAAATATTACGGCGAGACTTACACAGCGAGAGCGATGCTACTTACTCCCTCGGATGCACTGTCCTTTTTTATTTTGTTAACCTGCTTCTAACAAATAAAGGTTTAATTTACTATTTTATAATTTTCAAGAATGATAGTTTTATTGATAGAGTAAAGCACTTGTGTATGCAGACAGCTGAGACAGCTGGGAGAAGTATACAGAGATTCAGTATGCTGCAGTGGATGCACTAAGAGTAGATCAATACAAGATTACCGCGCTTGCACACCCTGGCTCTCCACGATAGATGACCCGGTGCACTGTGATGGAGGCCTCGGCAACCTCGACGATACGAATACAGGAAGAATTCACTGGCACACAAGGGTTCTTTCTAGCAGGTACAAGCCCTTGCTATATTTTATTTGCAGAGGTGCAACGTTTCGGGGTATGCTTGATAAAGGGGTTTACCCCGAAACGTTGCACCTCTGCAAATAAAATATAGCAAGGGCTTGTACCTGCTAGAAAGAACCCTTGTGTGCCAGTGAATTCTTCCTGTATTTGCACTAAGAGTAGGCCATGATCTACCAGCAGATGTTGGCTTGTTTACCAGCAGTTTGGCCCACAAATAGCTGAATGAGGTTGTTACTATCAAGAATAAGTGATGTATGGTATGGGTGCTGCATTTTCTCCCATAATGATATAAAAAAAATAGTGAGTGAAAGTAGCTCTGGAGGAAATTGAAAGAATTATGGCCTATGCATATTTCCTGGTACACATGAACCTTCCATCATTGATCCTTAAATCTAGCTTTCTGTCACTTAAGCCTGATGGCACACAATGATTTCTCTGCTGGTGCATTTCTGAAAAGCAACCAAAATAAACTCTGTGGCCTTTTATTCATTTGAATGGGAAAAAGAGCCAGCTTAAAGGGATACTGTCATGGGAAAAAATTTTTTTTTCAAAATGAATCAGTTAATAGTGCTGCTCCAGCAGAATTCTGCACTGAAATCCATTTCTCAAAAGAGCAAACAGATTTTTTTATATTCAATTTTGAAATCTGACATGGGGCTAGATATTTTGTCAATTTCCCAGCTGCCCCCAGTCATGTGACTTGTGCCTGCACTTTAGTAGAGAAATGCTTTCTGGCAGGCTGCTGTTTTTCCTTCTCAATGTAACTGAATGTGTCTCAGTGGGACATGGGTTTTTCTATTGAGTGTTGTTCTTAGATCTACCAGGCAGCTGTTATCTTGTGTTAGGGAGCTGTTATCTGGTTACCTTCCCATTGTTCTTTTGTTTGGCTGCTGGGGGGGAAAAGGGAGGGAGTGATATCACTCCAACTTGCAGTAAAGAGTGATTGAAGTTTATCAGAGCACAAGTCACATGACTTGGGGCAGCTGGGAAATTGACAATATGTCTAGGCCCATGTCAGATTTCAAAATTGAATATAAATAAATCAGTTTGCTCTTTTGAGAAACGGATTTCAGTGCAGAATTCTGCTGGAGCAGCACTATTAACTGATTCATTTTGAAAAAATATTTTTTTTCTCAGGACAGTATCCCTTTAAGTGCTTCTCTTCTGGATGAAAAGCACGACAAAGAGAATCCCAGGGGGGGCTCTTTTTACCTAGATGTATTACAGCTCACTCTATAAAAATCACCAGAAATCCTGTCTCTCTCTACATGCGGGATTTGTGCAAAAGGCAGTTATTTTGTTTGTACTGGAATAGGTTATTTGAGTGAGCTCTAATTCATCTTCTAGGAAAGGAAGCCTGACACCCAACTGCTGCATAAAGAGAGAATGAAGAGATGCTGAGAGAGGAATAGTGAATATACAACTGATTATTTCAGAAACAATGCAGAATTTTTAATTGATTGTATTTAGAATAGGGATGCACCGAATCCACTTTTTTGGATTCGGCCGAACCCCCGAATCCTTCGTAAAAGATTCGGCCGAATACCGAACCGAATCCAAACCCTAATTTGCACATGCAAATTTGGGGTGGGAAGGGGAAAACATTTTTTACTTCCTTGTTTTCTGACAAAAAGTCATGCAATTTCCCTCCCGCCCCTAATTTGCATATGCAAATTCGGTTCGGCTGGGCAGAAGGATTCGGCCGAATCCTGCTGAAAAAGGCAGAATCCCGAACCGAATCCTGGATTTGGTGCATCCCTAATTTAGAACATTTCTTCCTTCAGTATGAGGAACCTTATATTACATGTTCATTTTTGTGATCGTTCCACGGAATGAGCCAGTGTCACTCAGCAACTTGGTTCAATCAAGAAGCTGCTGAGAGACTGGGGGACACAAGACAAACAAGATGAGTACAGTGTAGCTTACTTAAAGGAACAGTTCAGTGTGAAAATAAACACTGGATAAATAGGCTGTGCAAAATATAAATAGTTAGTTAGCAAAAAATGTAATTTATAAAGGCTGGAGTGACTGAAAGTGTAACATAATAGCCAGAACACTACTTCCTGCTTTTCAGCTCTATAACTCTATAAGCTAGTTGGCGACTTGAAGGGGGCCACATGGGACTTGACTGTTCAGTGACTTTGCAATTGATCCTCAGTATTCAGCTTAGATTCAAAAGCAACATATATGACCCATGTGGCCCCCCTCAAGTCTCTGGTTACTGCCTGGTAACCAATCGGTGGAAACCAAGAGAGCTGAAAAGCAGGAAGTGGTGTTCTGGCTATTATGTTAGACATCCAGTCACTCCAGCCTTTATACATTACATTTTTGGATGACTATATTAGTAACATTTTTTATTTTGCACAGCCTATCTATTTACCCAGTTTTTATTTTTACACTGAACAATTCATTTAAGGCATAGAGACACTATTTATAATTCAGTGTATTGCATATTACTATGCAGTTTGGGGCTAGCACATATTCCCAAATACCCTCGGCTCGTCTAATGAGCTTAAAGAACTGGCGCTCTCTGTGAATTTGTGCATAGGACAATGGTGACACATAAAAAGGATGTTTTTCCAGTGCTAATCGAAAAGAAAGGGTATACAATCTTGATACTGAAGGCTATTGGGCATTAGAGGGTTGCAGCAGTTCAGTTTACATAATCTTCCAGATAACATTTATTTTTCTCCAGAACTGAAAAGGAGTAGATTTAACACTTTTTTTCATATCTGTATAAATATCTCATTTGCATCAGAGTTTACCTGCCACTAGGGTTGACACCTTTTCTGGCTGAGTAGTAATCAGGGGCGCTTCGCCAATGAGGCAGCAGCGCCCCACTAGGTACCAGGGGCGGCATAAATGCTGCTGCTGGTACTTTAAGAGTCGAATTTGCGGTTTTCAAAACCGGAAATTCTGCTCTTCTAGCGCAAAGAGCTAAATTATGCTTTCTGCGCTAGCGTCCTGGCCCTCTCTGATGCCCTCGTGGACCCCGCCCGGCGCAAAAAGGTGAGAGCACAGGGGAAGGGGGGGGGCGGCAGCAACTGCAAGCTGCCTCAGGCGGTGGAGGGGCCTGGATCGCCCCTGGTAGTAATCTATAAAATTTGGAGTGAGTGAATGTATAACTTAATAGCCAGAACCCAACTACCTGTTTTGCATAGCTTTCCCTCCTAATGTACATTTTAACCTTTTTGTTTTTTTGGGCATAATTTTATAAACCTATTAATAAAAGTTACATTTTATCTTGGAAACTTTTGGTTGGTGATAATCTCTGAATTATATACTGGGGTGGTGCAATGCAATGGGTCATTCTTTTTCTCTCCTTTGGTTTATTAGTAATTTAGTTGACCCAGCACACTGGTAATTTGTATCAGCAAACTATTTAATGGAAGTTTATTTAAACAATAGCGCAGTCAAAAAAGAATTGCGTTGAGGAGCTCACATATGAATCAATGAATAGTAAAAAAAAAAAAAAAATACAAAAAACGGACTATATATATATATATATATATATATATATATATATATATATATGTAAGAGCTACAGATTAGGGAATTTATTTTTTATTCATGACTGTTCGTTTTCTTTACATGATAATGAGTTCATGAATTACATTGGGACTTGTCCTAGTAAAAGGTTTGGCTGGGACTGACATATTTCCCCAGAGGAGCCAAGGACTGCGGGATACTCGGGTCTGATACAGATTTATCAAAATGTAGAATTAGAGCTCACCAGAGCAACGAGGAATCTGGGTCATTTTGGAATTCAGCTGACACGGACGTCATCAACAAACGCTCACAAGGGGGCGCTATCGCAATCGATTCCTCAGTACTACCGCTACAATAAAAACGACGTATTTGTCGGCCATCTTGAAGGTGCTCTTGCAGTGAACAACTTGCGCCGGATGTTAAATAGCGGCCATTTTGTCCTACGATGAGCATCGAGTTTGACTCCACCACAGGTGTTTATTGTCAGCCATCTTTGTACACTAAATTGTGTCATGCATCACCACGTCTTTTTACATGTCATGTTGTGGTTAAAACAGTTAATATGTAATGCACCATAACGCTTTGGGATGCACAAATACACGACCTCGTGCCGTTTCGGACGACCATATAGCCGTGTCAAAAAGATAGTTTAGCAATTAGTATATGCATATGGAGATCAAGGGTGTACCAACATGGCGTTGTCGCGCATCATAAGCATTTCGACCTGGGTGGGATGCGCAGCTGCCATTTCATTAATACACTAGCATTCCACAGTTTATTGGTGGGTGCATTGTGTTCCAGCATTCACATCGGCGTTTGCCGACACCTCTGATAACTACACGTCACTACACGCCAATCTATTTGGTAGGCGTATTAAGGAATATTCACTTCGACTGGCTCCCCCTAATGGTCGCACCTTACGTAGTACAGCGCACGCTTCCGGTGAGGGCGTGTTGATAGTAACCCGCGCCTCCTCTCCCCTCCCAGACCAGCAGAGGCAGCAGCAGAAGCCGCAGCTCTCGTCAGCCCCTCCCGCCGTTGCCATTCCTCGCCCGCCCGGCTCTCTCCTTCCCTCCCTCCCCGGGGCCTCTCGCCTCCGGACCGTTCCTTCCTCCCCATTCCTCCCTTGTTTTCCTACCCCTCTCCCCATTTTCTTTATAGTTCTCACACCTTACGGCGGCCACCCCTAGTCCTTTGTAACTCCGCAGGTAAGCGTTACTTTGCGCTCTCTCCCATTTCACGGTGTAGTCGTTTATTGTATGCTGAGGCGACTGGGGTTCACATTACAAATGGCGCATTATAATCATGTGTGAGAGGACATGGAAAGCCCTAAGGCCGGCCCCTGGCTTTGTTATTGAGATATAGGAGAAGGCCCAGGCTCATTGTATTGAATACACCATGTGAGAAGGCTCCTGACGTCCCATGCTGCCACCCTAAGGCCGTGGGTAGTATTTCACCCTGACACCCTTCTACTTGTGGCCTCATGTTGAGTCTAGAGCAGGCGCCCCATTCACTGCTCGAATTCTAGGGGTGCTTCAAGCCTGATATCACATCACACTAAATTCCTTGAAATTGTACATGTTTCTGATAGGCACTAGGGATCTGAATTCTGGCAAGTCTTTGAAGTGGGGGTTTAAACTGAGGGCCTTGTGATGAGAACCTTCCTGTATGAATTAAACGCAATGGCCATTGTACCCGATATACCCAGGGCTCTTCATGGGTATCAGCCTGCGTACAATACCGTGTGACTAGCTTCATGTGCCTCGTATACTAAAACTGCATGTCTGATCTTTTAATCCGCTCATCTAAGGCCGCAGCACTAGTTCAACATGACTTCTTTAAAGCTCTAACCCCCTAAGGTGTCTCAGGGTCACTGGCACAAAAGCAATCGAGTGAGGGATACAGATATTCCATTCATAGACTGGGCGTAAGTTTCAAGTCAACTTACATTAGGACTGACCAACTGGAGACCATGGCCAGTCCCATGAAGAGTTTAATGGCTTATGGTGCAGGTATGGTGAAAAGAATTTCCTTTGCATACCCTGGCCGTCCGATCAATTGGAATCCCCGGTGCCCGTTGAGAGAGGAATTGGCGACCTCGCAATGTCGAAGAAAAGTAATTCACAGGCACAACTTGGGTAATGCTGGCTGGGAAAACCCTTGCTAGTGTATTGCTGGATGCAACGTTTCGGGGATAAGCCCTGAAACATTGCATCCTGCAATAAACTAGCAAGGGTTTCCCCTGCCAGCATTACCCAAGTTGTTTTCTTCTGTACTGTAGAGGTACCCAACTTTTTTTTTTGTTTTTTTTTCCCCTGACCAACATTCAGATGTGAAAAGAGTTGGGGAGCAATACAAGCATAGAACATATTCCTGGGTGGTGTGAAATGTGGTCTGTGACTGCCCAATTGCTAGCTTTTTGCAGACTGGCCACTTACAGGAGGCTGTGGCAGCACTGGTATGGGTTCAGTTATCCACAAAGTTCCAAATTACGGAAAGGCTGTCTCCCATAGACTCAACTATAATCAAATAATCCAAAGTACCTGTACATGATCCACACAAAGATCGTCGGGCTCTAAAGGAACTCAAACACCTTGATGTGGGGTAACATTTCCATCTGTATGGAAATGGTTGGACAGCGCTCTCTACAAGCAATGCCAAAGCAGTAACCAGTCTTGTAACATACATTTGTCTGAAATCCACTGGGCTAGCAAGTCATATTGAGCCTTAATGAGAACTAAAGCACTAAATAGGATTAGACAAGAAGGCGCCTGTATGCATGAGCTGTGAGGTATTTATCATGTGGCTGCATGAGCTTATTAGAAATAGGGAGTGTGCATGGCATATCCTGTTGCTGTAAACCAATTTTTTTACCTCCTGTTATAGCTCTACTTTTAGAGCAATTTGGAGTCTGTGTGGCCAAAATAAAATGGGTACGGTGCATATTCTGAATCATTCCCAGAAGCCTGCCAAAATGGGAGACCTCAACATAACAGCCATCTTATGTCAATGACATTATTTTGTTTGGAGCCTCCCTTGCCTGTATAGCTCCTTCCTTGGCTTGTGCTCCCTATTGCGTTGATTTAAGGTCACATTCCAACCATGTGCACTGTGCTAAACATTTTCTGAAGCGCACATGATTTTACATGATGGTTGTAGGCAGCACGTGAGCATGTGGATCTGACCGTGTCCGTAAATTCCTGCATTTTCAGCTGAACAGCTGGTGTGGAAGAAATTAAAGGATCTCTGTAAATGGGGAAAGCGGCAGGCTGGAATGTGATAGTAAATCTTTGTAGAGGCAACATATGGCTGGGAGGGAGTGATCAGGCGAGGGATAAGTGGGTGCATAGTATAGTTCATTACATAAATGCTGCTGTGTATTGCATCAGTGCCCTTATGCTGATAGGAGGACTGCAGCTGTCAGCCTTTAGACCATGGGCCACCATCTCTATTGAATTACACAAAATCAGATGGAGATGATTAAGAGCAAAATCTGAATTAATATTTAGGTAGAAAGTGGCAGTAGTTCTATAAGCTTTATTTATTGAATCTGAAACCAGTGTTTGATCTCAACCTGTTCCGTTTCACTTGTACTCCTATCTAGCATGTGTATAAAAATGAAAAAATAAATATAAAAAAATTCAAGATGTTTACAGATCAACTTTAGAATGAAGCATCTTTAGAAGAAATAATCCTATTTTTAAGGCGAGAAATAACATTGGAAAACAATGACCCTGATGACATTGGTTATGGGTAGGTTCTTTAGTTGTGGCTTGCATATTGTGTTTTTGGCTATTTCACATTCATCAGAGGCACTGGCATTCCACGCACAAGAAGTTTCTGTCTTTAGTGTTGAAAACTGATATTTGTGTTTGATTAACCTGTATTTAAGCCAGATGAGAAGCTCTCATTATTGTCTCCCATTTACTTGAATGGGAAGAGGTGGGCAATGCAGGGCTAAAACTCTTAGCGGATAAACTTGCTGCTTGCCAACCTGCATGTTGGACAAAATGCTATCTGAAAATGTAGCTGATGGTTGAAGAGATTAGGAATAGTCAAACAATACAAATTCCACATTATCTGGCTTTGCACGGACTGCTAAATTGCAGTGGGATGTTTCGAGCAATGGGGTTGTACACTTGGCCATTTAACCTATGTACCAGTAGTATTTCACTTTTTAAACATATTCTGTTTTGTACAGCATGAGGGCTGAATAATGGTAAAACAAATCCTGCTTAATTGTAAATGGAACTCTTGAGCACACTTGTGAGCCATACAAATCTCTTGATGGGCTTGAGGCTGCTCTGCTTCTAAGCACTTGCTAATTTTGAGGTAGCGGTTGGTGGCATTTGCTAGCCATTTGGCTCCTTGTTCTGAACTTGGTTGGCCAAATGAAGGCTTAACGTGTAAAATTATGGCTGCTTAGTTATGGTCCCTTTCCAGGGCCTAATATCTGCTTTCCACAAGAGCAGAGATTCACTAGTCCTGCTTTGGGCTGTTTTGTTTTTAGGGCCAGTAACGCTGAAATAATGAGCTATTTATATCCATTTAAATGTAATGTCCTGTTATCCTGCACTGGTAAAATTTGCTTTCGAAGCATTACAGCAGTTTTATATAAATAAGCTGCTGTGTAAGCAGTCAATTGAAATAAAGCTATAGAGAATGTAGTTTGGTGCCAAGGTCTTACAGCCACTGCTCCTGTGTGTGCCTTTGATAGGAAACTTATATGGCACCAATAGTTTAAGAATGCTGGGGTTTTCCAGTTAGCATGTCTCTTCAATAATTTGGCTTTCCATACTTTTTAAGTCTGCTATCTGCTAAAAAATAATTGAAACGTTAAATTAAGCCACCAGGATTTTGTCTCCAATAAGGGTTAATTATATCTTGTTTGGCATCCGTACAAGGTACTGTTTTATTACAGAGAAAAAGGAAACCTGTTTTAAAACACACAGTAATTATTCAATTACATTGCAGTCTATGGGATATCACCTTCTGTAATTGGGAACTTTCTAGATAACTGATCCCATACCTATAAGAGGAATGGCATGAGCCTGTCACTGAACACAGGGTTGTGTAAACAGGACAAATGTCATTTGTGGCACTGCAGAATTATAGACTGGGATATAAATAAATACACACACACGCACTCCATTTTAGTGATCATACCATTTTATTTGCATGAATCTAGTGTCCAACGATTCGGCACCCCTTCTGGCCTTTTCCAACGTTTCTGCCGGGGGGCTGAAATGTTGGACACTAGATTCATATGCAAATAAAATATGATTCTCTAAAGTGGAGTGTGGATCTATGTGATCATTTATACGTAAAATTATTGGATCCAGCCCCCTGACTAGCACATAAAATCCGGATTTGAGTGTGACTGCCGTTGGACATTTATAAATGTGTATTAGTTTTTTTTTTTTTTTTTTTTTTAAACATCTTAAAGCTCTCCCTCATTTTACCTCTCTACACTGTACTAAGTTCCAAGCAGAAGATTTCCTTCCATCTTATTAAATTATAATGTTAATGGATTCATATTTCCATCAATTGTCAGCATCTCCAGGAACCCCCTGCAGTGAGCAAATAAAGCTGCTAATGTAGTTCCCTGCTCAAGGCTGCCTTCTGACATTTACACCCAGAACTGAAGCACACGTAAGATCTGTTTGCCTTTCTGGCTTTAGTCACAGATCCTCAATAGGGCTGCTGGACTCTTTATATTTCAACTTCTGTTGCTCCCTGCATCTGTCAGTAGAACATGACAATGGGTAATTGGGGGTCGTTTAAAACATTGAAGGGGTTCTTGGTTATATTGGCTCAATTCTGGTCATTGATTTGCTTGTAGCCTGAGAAATTGGCATGACAAAACTGATACGTTTCCATGGCTTTATTTCTTGTCGGACAAGTTCCCTATTTGGTCAACCGCTCGCCCATGTTGGGCAGATCCAATTGAAATAAATAGCTATGCAGCCAGTTAGTGGAGGTTTGTGAAATGCGTCTGTGCCCAAACTTCAAATAAAAAGCATTATATATAGGCACAGAGCTAACCTGGAACCGATCTTTCCAGGAAAGATTGTTCATTTTAATACAAATGTGTAAAGCTGAATTGTCCGATATACAGGTAGAAACAATAGAATTCAATGGCTTATGTTTGCGTGCCTTTAAAGGTCATCTCCCACCATACACGCATTGATTATCGTAGGAAAACTTGTTTTGTACAATATTAGTGTCTTTGACCACTTTTAGCGTTGGGTGCCGGTTAGACTGGGAAATTACAATCCTCCACTGCTCCTGCATGATCCCTGTGTTTGAACCAGAGGCACGCACAGAAAGCAAGAAGACGCAGGTATGGGTGGGGTGTGGGTCCTACAATGGCAACACCTTGCAGGTTAGTGTCTGGTGCCCTTTTTCCTGACCCACAGATCACTCCAGAAACATTAGCTGTCATAGATACAATAGCAACTGTGACAAAATAAAATAAGTTATATTTGCAACTGTGCTTTTGATAGAAGCAGAAGAGGCCAACTGTTGTGCCTTGAATGGGAAATCTTCTCTACAAGGCATTGTTCCTCATGGGGGTCGTTTGGTATAACTATAGGGCCCCAATAGTGGAGGGTAATTTTACCTTGAAATTCTATAAGTAGTAATAACATATAATTAGCCTGACAGTAGGTTAATGTCGGCAAAGGAGAAATGCACAAGCTTCCTATATTAATGCCCCTTTGAAGCAATTAAGATGACAGATTATCCCTATGGAACTAGATGTTTGTGAACATATTTTTTGCACTGCTGACTTATTTGGACTTTGTATTATCCAATTGCTTAATGAGTAAACCTTGAATGGAAGTGCTTGATGTTTGAATGGACTAAAGAATTTACCTGAAGCAATATTCATATATTTTAGCATTTACTCCCTTTCTGAAGACATTGCTCTTGCTTTGTATTTTTGCTGTGCCTTTGTATTTTATGAACGCGTTTGCCCAAGGTAGATCATTTCAAATGCTGGCCACACAATATAGTACATTTTGACAGTTCTTGTATAGCTACTGTCGAGACACCCCTCATTTTTTTGGTTTGTTCATACCTTCAAACTATAAATCAGAATTCGTTAAAAGGCTATTTGCCTTTACCTTAGTATTGCTTTGCAGGTCACTGCATTAAAACCATTTGAAATTGATCCCCTCTGTACTGAGGCTCTCATCTGAACCCATAAATTTGGTCAGATTAGACACCTGAAGAAAATACTTTTTTCCCCCATTTTTTTTTTATCCAGGCAAAGTTGCTGAACTATTTTACATTTTGTTATATTAGTTGATACATTTTTCAGTAGGATCTGTGAAATGTTTGCAACTATTTTATCAGTTCTAACGCTGCCTTTAATGATACTCTTGATTCTGCTCAGCAGAGTTTCGGGCACACTGGGAGATTAGTCACCATGCGACAAATCTCCTTTTCTTTGGGGCGACTAATCTCTCCAATCTGCCTTCCGCCGCTAAAATTAAAATTGCCCCGGGGGCAGGCAGCCTGAGTGCTTAGTTTTCCGAAGTCGCCCGTAATTGCCTCACAAAGAAACTTCGGGGGACTTAGAAAACGAAGCGCTCTGAGTGCCTGCCCCAAGGTGATTTTCATTTTAGCCTGCGGAAGGCAGATCGGGGAGGAGGAGATCTGTCGCCTGGCAACAAATCTCCCCGAATCTGCCTGTGTGCCCCGACCCTTAGAATGAAGGTGAAAAATGAAACGTTAAAACGGACATACATAGAAAATAGAAAGTAACTCAAAAAAGACTTCAGTTCTGGGGAAATGTCTGAAAGCAACTGAACTAAAGAGATAAACACCTTTGAAAAGTCGTTTTTTTTTTTTTTTTTTGTCTTATTTAAATTATCTGTCCTACCTCAAATGCTTTAGAGCCTTATTGGCAGTAGCACAAACCACTTTTTTCAGAGTTAGTCTGGTGGTCATGAAAATGACCCAGATTAAAAGGCATGTATTGTCTGACAAGCACTGGCACAATTGCTTCAGCAGCATAGAGTACTACACATTTCCACTCGTCCCTAGAAACCAGACTGAAACCAGATTTCTAAAATCGTGTTTGTTTTTTTTTTTAGTCTTGTCTCCTCCTGTGACCAAAGATTTGACTACTTTGTACAGCTTCTGACAATAGCCCTGATCCAACAGAACTAGAATTATCATGGACACCAGTGTGATTGAAGGAGGCCTGAATGTTACACTCACCATCAGATTGCTTATGCATGGGAAGGTAAGTGGAGTGTGATCATCATTTTTCTGCAGTTGCATATGTCTAGTGTTTTATATATTATTGGTGCAGGAACAGTGGGGTTGGTGAAGGCACTTTATAAGATATGTTTGTATTCTAAATGAATGCTTTATAACATTATCCATTTTTTTATAGGAAGTTGGAAGCATTATTGGGAAGAAAGGGGAATCTGTTAAAAAGATGCGTGAAGAAGTAAGTTTTTATAGCATCCCTGGTAGACTTTCTTAGCTAAGTAAGATTTATGTGCTGTTGTGTCTACCATATTCTTTAGGACTGAGACAGGTTGTATCAAATGTCAGATTTCTCCTGGTAGTCTGTACAAAATGTCTTTTTACATTTTCAGCAATCCATAATAGATTTCTACATCGTGTAGTCTCCAGTATGACATGGCATCTTATTTTAACCCCCTAAGCTGCTGTTTTTGGTTGCAAAAGTTAATGATAGTGGCAAAAAGAATTTCCCCGAAGACAAAACTGGTCCCCACTGTCTTCCAGTCATTTTATTAGTGCTCAGCAGTGCTGCATGTCACATAAATCAGACTATTTAGAGAGCCTGATGAATAAAAATGCACTTTCAAAACAAGTCTTATTTCTGAAACAAATTGCAGTTGGTCCTCTTGTTTTATTTAGCTTTTTGTTTAGAAGCTGTCCAGTTTGGAATTTCAGCAGTTGCTAGGGTACAATTCACCCTATATGTTACGCAATGTTTGTAATGAGACTTTAATATGAATAGGAGAAGGCATCAATGGAAAGTTGGTTAAGAAAAAAATGTAGCCGTGCAGAGCAGTAGGTATTTGGCTGCCTGGTCACTGACCCCTATTTGAAAGCTGGAGAGAGTAAGAAGGCATATAATACAAGTTATTAAAAACATGAAGGCATTTAAAATGAAGACGTTCTATAACATGCTGAAAGTTATCTTTAATGTCAATTACCCTCTTAAGGCACCTTTATACAGTTGTATGATATGAAAATCTTTTGGAGAATAGCTGTCTTGTAGCATTAACATTGCTCATAGTGCATGTTATTTTATTCCTCTTTGTCCTTAGAGTGGTGCTCGGATTAACATCTCAGAGGGAAATTGTCCAGAAAGGATAATAACCCTGGCAGGTCCTACGAATGCCATCTTTAAAGCTTTCTCTATGATAATCGATAAACTGGAAGAGGTAATGCATTTTGTCATAATGTCATGGCTGTTAATATCTTAAATAAAAGCACCAATTTACTGTTACGTGGGTTTTGTTGTACAGTTTTAAGAAATTGCGAGGAAAGCTCCCTTCCCTCCCTCAAACATTGTTGGGTAAAAGGAAGAACACAAATTGCGGCAGTGTTGCTGGCAAGCTACCACCCAGCTATGTATATGTGTGAAATTGTATTTATAGATACATCAATGGGTTTAGATCACTTTTAAACCTAGCATCTAATTAAATTGTGAAATGCCATTACCACAAATGTACACAGCGGTTCCTTTGTAAGGGATGTGCAGACTGTTTGCACACAGCTCTGGGTTTAGGGATTTACCAGGAAGACTAAATTAAATCTAGAAAGTTGGTCTTGGTGTTTGTGGTGTAACGCTTGAAACACTTCGGTATCGTGGGGGGCTGCTGTGAATTGGGCATAACCATTGCATTAATCCAGTCTCTTGGGTTGCAAACAAATATATATTTTTTTGTATGTACTTTTCAAACAACTTGGTACTTCATGCTTAATTCCACATTCCATCTAACTTGGCTGTACATATAAATGGGAGCTGTGATACTAAGGGGCCTACTTATCATACTGTGTAATACAGTGATTTTCGCAAGTGTTTTAAACGGCATGATATTATAGGCCCTTAGTGTCATTTTTTTAAGCATCTGATCCCTTGTTGGTTCAGCACAATGTCAATCTTTCTATTAAAAAATGGTACTGTATGTATACTTGCAGAACTTCCTCAAAAGAAATTGTTCTCAAGGCAAAAAGTATTCACCCCCCATCAATTTAATATAGTGAAATGTAGTATGCTGATTTGTAACTGCACTTTCACAGGATATCAGCAGCTCCATGACCAACAGCACTGCATCTAGCAAACCTCCGGTTACCTTGCGTCTGGTGGTTCCAGCCAGTCAGTGTGGATCCCTCATTGGCAAAGGAGGTTGCAAAATAAAGGAAATTAGAGAAGTAAGTTCTTCTTAAAGGATTAACCTTGCCTTGCACAAGCAAATCAGATATGTTCTCTTACCAGCTGAGTGGACAGATTTTACATGGGTGCATACATGGTATTTTAGTATATTTACTGTTACAATCAATGTTCCCAATAAGGTGCTTGTGCGCACACATCTTTTGCTGAGCACACACAATACAACAGTGTCTGCTACCAGAGGGAAATGGATTTCTGGGATGAGGGCTGCATATAATCTGTCCCGAACTACTTATACAACAGCCTTTTGCAGGGCAAAATGGTGGGTAACTGGTATGTCAGGTGTTTCAATCATTCGAAGACCCTACATTAAATGTGGTTTTTTTTTTTTTGTTTTTTTTTTACAGAGATCTATATGATCTAGTTTTGTGCACAGCATCTATATTTCACTTTCTTGTGATGGCAGGTAGCCAGAACTCTGGAGACATACTAAATCCATCTCATTTAAAAGCAAAACAGCTGAATTTGCATTGCTTGCTTTACAGTGCACTTTGTCCTGTTCCAGTAAAGTACTTGCATTGAAATAATTAAAGTATGAACTCTTGCTTTTAAGTCTATTGATCCACTGTAGCTAGTGTGATCCACATTAACTAGATTACGCTGCCTAAGAGCTCTGTGTTGCTGTTTTGTCTTTCAGAGTACAGGGGCTCAAGTACAAGTGGCTGGGGACATGCTGCCTAATTCTACAGAGCGAGCAATCACCATTGCTGGCATTCCGCAATCCATTATAGAGTGTGTCAAGCAGATCTGTGTAGTCATGCTGGAGGTATGTATTATACATATTTATTTCCAAGGAGTAGTTCTGAAATACAGAATTTGCTATTTTTATTTGAACACCGCAATGATTTTACTAACCCCCCAAAATAAAACACTTAAAGAGTATGCCCAACTTAACCGCATAATTATATTAAATGGTAATAAAATGTAATTTCCAGTGTACATGCTAACATTTATACTACCTCCCAAATTATTTGTGTATAACTGCTGTTATTGAATGTTGGCCCAAAACCAGCCTGTGTAGATGGACATCTGTGTTGCTGTGCTCTGTAGTGTAAAGTTGGTGTTGAGTGTTCAGTGGGATTAAATTTCATTTCATTGTGCAAAACAAGAGTTTGGGTAAATTTTTCCCTTTATTTGTAGAATGTTTCTCCTCGTCTTTGACAGTTGCAAATTTTTAAACTACCGTATGTACTCTAAACGCTACAATTTGATTTCCGCTCATCACTTTTAAGTCTTAAATGTGATCATGCTTCCAGAGCGTTACAGGCCATGCTGTGTACAGCTGATACTCTCCTTATGAGCTTTTTCTGATGCTGCTGAGAGATGTCGCCTAATATATCAAGCTATCTGCTGCTGACCTGACTTGCAGAACTTCAAAAAGGAAATTTAATTCATTTTTGAAACCTACATTTTGCAAAATGTTTGTTTTTTTTATATCAGGGAGTAATATTTAGTTTATCTAGGAATGTAAATGCGACTTCTATAATAAGATGTAAATGTCTAAATACCAACGTTTCAAACATATTAATGTCGGGGTTTACCAAACCGTTTCATGCCCTATGTGAAGTGCAGAGGTCTGGAAATCTGGCAGAGAAGGCTTTAGGCATGCAGGATCCAGATAAGCACTGCTAACTTTGTCTGTAGGTGGGAGTCTCAGGGGAGTTGGGAGTGACGACAACAGCCAACATGTGGTTTGCATGTTCTCTGATTTTGTCTGTTGCCTAGAAGCTGCAAACAAAGTACGGTCTGTTACATCCCTGCCTGGAAGTGCTGCATAATGTAGATTCCATGATCTATGGCACTTGAAGGGTTAACCAAATGTCCTTGTTTGTATGGGTAATCTTGAAACAAGTGTTGGGGGTTTATTTTGACAACTGTCAGTCCCCTTGTTTTAGTTGTTTACCACAAAGCTGTTTGGGGCTTGACTATGCACCTGTTACACTATGCCTGCCTCAGATTCTTCTCACCTCCTTTCGTGCACTAAAGAACGGAGATAAGAAAAACATGGCTTTGAAGCTGGTAACTGATCCTGTCTCTGTAGCAGCAGGTTAACTAAGAATATAGTGTACTCGACATTGACATTTCATGGGTCAAATGTATTTCTCTAATGCTGCCTTTCAGGAACACCACTTAGAACAGTTTATACTTCCTCTGTCGTGCAAAACTGGCTTTCAGTTGCTGTACATTTTTATCTAGTTTTTTTTTTTTTTTTGTCTGCTGAATTTAGTGTGCATTTTGTATATTGGTTTGAAAGCATGGCACTTTTTTGGATGAGTGACTTAACCCCAAGGATGTGCAGGGTTATTCAGCTGTTTCCAAATAGGTGCCTAGGTTTTAACTTGTGTTTGGGGGGACACATTTTATGTAATCCAAAGCAGTCACTCTTTTGAGCACTCCTAAAACTCTCCTACAGCCAACAAGCCTTTAGTCCCAGTCTAAAGTGATTAGTATCTAATGGAATCAATCTGCTTGTTATGCTCTGAATTACACTTTGACTTTATGCGCTGTCTAACACTTTCTTTTTTTTTTTTTCTTCTCGCAGTCTCCCCCTAAAGGTGTCACCATCCCATACCGGCCTAAACCCTCCAGTTCACCTGTAATCTTTGCAGGTGGTCAGGTAAGTCTTTCTAGAATACTGGCTGCTAAATAAATGCATGATCTCGGTTGTCACTTGCTCAGCTATCTTGCCAGACTGCATTTGTGTGTTTTGCACATGATCTGCGACAAATAAGTAGAACCTTTTTACCCAAGCCAGGATAGCTTTGAGAATCCAGGCTTTGAGAGAGAAACTCAAGCATTGTGCTATATTCCTGTGGCTGAGCAATTTATAATGTTGAGCTCTATTTTATGGTATACCAGACTGTCTTCTTGATAAATTACTTCCTGATTAAGGGATTATGCTTAAAGGGGTGGTTCACCTTCAAACTAGTTGTTTTCAGATAAATCACCAGAAATGACTTTTTCCAATAACTTTCTTACCTTTTTCATAATATTAGCCCTGGGAATAGGGGGTGGGTTTGCGGACCCTGTAAACTGTTCTAAATGGGTACATTAGTTATCTTTTTCCCTGCTGAGCAGAATCTCTGGGTTTCATTACAGGCAGCTGTTAGAACTGATACAATAGTTGCTAATACTCCAGAGATGTTGCTGAGAAATATATCAACTAAATGTTGCAAAATAGTAACAGTTCAGAGTCTGCACCCGAATTACTGAGCTGCCAGACTCAAACACCAGAGACACAAACATTCAACTAAACTAAGATTTTGGAAAAACAGTAAAAAATGTTAAAGTAATTGAAAAAAGTCTTTATTTCTGGGGAACAATCTAAAAACAACTGAATTGAAAGTGTTTTGGAAGGTGAACAACCCCTTTAAGGGCACAGACACATAGTCAGATTCGAGGAAACTTACGGGCATCTTCGGAAAACAAAGCGCTCAGAGTGCTATCCCGCCAGCAATTTACATTCTAGCCTGTGGGAAGGTTTTGTGGAAATAAGTCGCCCCGAAGAAGAGTTGTCGCCGGGCAACTAATCTCTCAAAATCTGACTGTGTCTTCCCTAAATGAGAACTAAAGCTTAACAAAGAAATAGGCTACAAATGCTCCACATTCCATTTGTACCAGCCCAAAGCAACCACAGCCCTTTAGTAGTGTAGATCTGTGTCTTTGAAGATGCCCCAGTAACCCCCCATCTTCTCTTTTGCTCAAAATTGGCATCCAAATTTAATAATCAGCCCTGAAGCAACAGCACATGACAAACTCCTTTTCTGCTTAACAGTTGGCTTGAGCACATGCAGCATGTGAGTGTCCTCCTAGCAAAATCCAAAACTGAACTGTGACAACTTTAAAGACCTAGGTCATTATATATATATATATATATATATATATATATATATATATATATATATATATATATATATATATATATATATATATATATATATATATATATATATGCACAAACTGCATTTTGACTACAGTAGAGTTTGCAACCCATTCTCTTTGCAGTCTATGGTAGGCATTTTGAGCAAATAGCTGTCTTAGTTACTACCCAAAGTGTGTTCTGATGGGGTTTTAGGATACACACCCTGGCCATAGCCAAAATGCTGTCTTTGTTTTTTGTTTGGTAGCAATTCTGGAGTGTGTTACAACAGTTCCTGGGACTCATGATTTTTGTATTGCACATCATAATTTTAAAGTTTGCCAGTTTTTGCTATCCTGCCTGTATTTAACAGTGCAATATATATTTTAACAACTGTGGTAATTTTAGAACAAAAAGTAGTTTTATGCAAGACTTGCTGCATATGTCTTCAGCGATATTAAATCAACTGGGAGGTAAGGACTACACAGATGCCTTTGACCCTCCCCATTTGAGTCCCAGTTAACCCTAAGATCTTTTATTCTCATCTGTTCTTGCTTGTTGTACTAAACTGAAGCCTCACCCTTTTGAACAAAGTGTAAGTGTCTCTGATGGAAGTATCTGCCTTAGTCGTCTTAGTTTGTTTCTTTCTCAGTTTTATTTTTACTTTGGGTTTATCATGGATCCAAAATGACTTTCTGATTCATGGACCCACCTAAAAGTCTTGGGGAGCCAGCACAGGAAGTGTAAAATAAATAAAGTGTTCAGATTTATGCTTGGTAAGGGGGTATTTCTTCTTATATAAGTGGGACAGTGGGAAAAACTGCTTTGCTTTATTGTAAAGCAGGATCAAACTGCTATTGCATTCTTTGATATAAATGTAGTCTTTATTTTAAATTATTTAATTTGCTCTTACTCACTGAAAACGAGATGTTTTGTGCAAAAAGCACTGAAATGTCAAGTCTAGCGCAATTTAATCGTCTCTTAAACGATGCATTAGATCAGTTTTAGGGTTACACAGCTGATTAGTTTAAGGCAGTGATTGTTCAAAAACTATTAACCAGTAACAATGTTCATTTAACACCCACAAGTATTTTGTTTTTATGGAATAAACTTCTTGTGGGTGACTTGATTGCACCACTAAATTGTTCTACATGCCTGTACTGAATTGAGGCATGTTAACTACCTTATTTTAACATGTAGTATGCGGTAGTTTTCATTGCCATGCATTTCTCAGCACTGCTAATGTGCCAGTAGCTGCAGCCAGTGTTCTCGTTAGGGCTACAGCTGTTAGGGTGTCTTTTATTTATTTTTGGCCAAAAGATCGGTATTCGATAGAATGCACCAGAATGAATATATATATATATATATATATATATATATATATATATATATATATATATATATATATATATATATATATATATATATTTATATATATATATATTTTTTTTTTTTGTAATATAAAGGCTACTTTTTTCTTTTGTTCAATTTCTTTATTGAGCACAGTATATTCTAAACTTTTCCTTTTCTACTCTTTAGCAAAGTATGTAAATAAGGGCAGCTTATAAAGCCCTGTAACCCTACAGGTGTAGTGACGTTATATTACAGCTGTTTTGTCTGTGCAGATCTGTCACAAATTTTTATTAATATATTAGGGAGTCCATTTAATTAGATAGGGGTGAGCAAGTGTTGGGAAGGAAGAGCAAAAACCTGGGGCCTCATTTTGGATCCATGACTCAACTCTACCTTCCCACGTTATAGGGGATGATGTGGTGGGGCTATATTGTCTCATTGAGGACAGAGGCTGTGACTTTTATCAGAGATAACTGAATCCCATTTTCGCTCTGTTCAACAGGTGTCGCGCCAAGCCGGAGGGCACGCATGTGAGACTGACCTGTGGGAGGGGCGAAGGTCCCACACAGGGGGGGTCTCCCTAGATGCTGTGGATCTCCATGGGGTAGGTCCTAATAAATTATCTTCCTGTCTGGTTAGAATTAATTGGCTGATATCCATACATATTGAAGCTGTTGCTCTGTATTCTTGTCCCAGATCATGTGCAAGCTTGTTCGAGCTGTGATTGCTTTCAATGTCTGTCATTTTTCTTTTCTGTACATTTGAACTGTTTTTGAAAATGTTGATTTGTTACATATAGTAAACATAAGGGCAATGGCACAAGGGGAAACACCTACAAATACCGTTGTATTGGATTCAGTCTAAATCCACTTGAGTGGAACGTAAATCTTGCAACAGAACGAATATTGTCTTCGCATTTTTACAGGATTCAAACTCTTTAACAGCTGATATTTTTGTTGACTTCATTACAAAGGTATTTGAGGATGTTTTGGTAATATGCTGAAGATTTAGCACAGGCAATAAAGGTCCAGCGTGCAGTCTGCCTTGGATTGAAACTAACCTACTCCAATTGGTTCTTGTGAGGTATATAAATCACTTACCAGTGCATACACCCCCCTGCATAATGGACTCCTGCATACATAGCCATTGCCCCACAAGCCAGTAGCCTAATTTCCCTATTTAGATTAAGCAATAGTGTTGTGTTTTTTTATTTATTTTTTTGTGATTAAAACAATGAGCAAAAAGTGTTCAGCGTGAGATCAATAACTAGAGCTTTTGCTGATAAAGGGAGTGCAATGCCTCTTTACCGTTCACGTACTGCTGCTATTTTTCTTGGCACAATTTTACTGGCGACTTGTTTGAATTACAAACATAACAGTCTTTCTCTTCTGAACCGAAAGGGCAATGACTCCCATTGCTATTTGTCACTCAGCCTTTTGTCTCAAAACACCAGACAATACAGTGCCGTAGATAATACTGCGAATTTTCTCTGCTAAAACACTCAAATCGTGTAATTGCTCAGAAATGCCTTTGCATGCACTTTTGAGCGATTACATTATTCAAGACTATTCTCTGTATATTCTGGTGTTTTATAGCTGTAGTAAATAGCATGGTGTCATTGCCCTAAAGCACACACCTCCCTGGCTGCCGGTAATAATTTCATATATTTTATCATGCAGTTGTTTTTCTTCTAAAAGGAAGAGGTTGAGCAATTTGTTTTAACTCCCCATTTGCAAATGTCCTATCCGCTTGCTTACAAAGGGCCCTGGCAATGTGTGTAGTGTTGCAAAGCCCCATTTTCATAACAAATCCAGTAATTTTACATTCCCAAGAGACTATTCTGCTTGTGATTGGTAAAAGAATGCTGGCTTGATTACCAGTGCAAAATGTAGTGTTGCATACTGATGGAATTGTCCCCCCTCCCCACATAAGTAGGTAACTTTACTGAACTATGTAGTCTCCATTTTATAATATGCATTTCCTGTTTTCTTTTAGGCTTACACCATCCAAGGACAATATGCCATTCCTCAGCCTGATGTAAGTCTGTATATAAACTAAAGGCTTGCATAACAAGCTTTACATATTTTGATTAACCTCATTGTTTTAACCCTAATGTTCAGAATATAATCTGTGCAGCTTCATAATGTTGTCTTCAGTGTTTCTCATGACCGTGCTTGAGCACTCTATAGTTTTATCCTCACTTAAAGGGCACATCAACCCCAAATATAAAATTGCCTGATAAAACATTATTGCAAGCAAGTTTGCAATGTACATTCATTAAAAATTTTCTAATTGTTATTTGTATGTGTTGCTTTTGAAAGCAGTGCTTGTCTGTCCCTTTCTTTTCTCTGCCCTGATGTCAAGAAACAAAGTTAAGCAAATGCTGCTTTCAATATCTATTGTGTTTTTTTTTTTTTTTTACAGATTTTAAAAGCACTGAAAATTTGTAATGAATGTATGTTGGAAAGTTGCTTAGAAGTTTTTTTTATTAGGCAAATTATTTTTGAGGTTGACTTGCCCTTTAAACTAAATGCAATGCTATTCATTTTGCTATTGGGCTAATATCAAGCATGGCTTTTTTCCCCCCCACTGGGACAGAATTGGTACCTGCCTCTGCCTTGTGAAATTGACTTTCGTGGTATCTGCATGTTAATGTCCAGAATTTGGTCTGAAAGCACTTTTTGTTGGTTTTTTTTTTTTTTGTTTTTTTCAACTTAAGGGGTACAGAAGATGGGAGGGAGGGTTATCAGGTACAGTTTGTCATCTGTAGTGGATACAGTATTCAACATAAACTTGCATTCAAGTTCCATCTTACATGGCTACATTAGAAGTGGGGTTGGGTTTATCTGGTGGGCCTCTAGCACTCATTAGGAATTTGCCTCCGTCCACTCATCCCAAATTTTCCCATATTTATCCGAGCAACCTCTAGCTAGATATGTCTGCTCTATGAGATTTTTATTGATTAGGTCCAGCCAGAACCGGAGGGAAGGTGGCTTGGGGTTCATCCTCTTCATAAGGAGTGCTTTTCTGACATAGAACAATAAGGATAGCCACAGGTCTCTCTTTGCACTGCCCCTAGTACACATGCTTGTGGAGACATTATTTTGGGGAAGGTGTTTATCCTGGATATGGGACATTACTCTATCCCAATATTAATTCATCTTGGGGCATTCCTACTTTATATGAATGTACCCAACCGCCTGTTGCAGAAATTTTCGGACTGAAAGAACATTTTTGACACAAATTCCACATTGGAGTTGATTGCAAGAGGCATGGAAGGTATCAGCACCACATCTAATGTTGGCCTTTAGCTGTGCATATAGCTTATATTTCTTCAATGTTTTTTCAGTTGAAGGTTGTTGAATTATGCCTTGTGTTTTTTTTTTTTTCTTCCTTAGCTGACCAAGTTGCACCAACTAGCAATGCAGCAGTCTCACTTTCCTATGTCCCATAGTGGCAACACTGGATTCAGTGGTAAGAATCAGTGCTTGCCTTATAAGTACAATGGGAGGCACAGCTTTCTTGTTTTAGAAACTTGCTTATAAATTTGTTCCACTTTGCAGCATGCTTTGGAGTTGGATTATTATAATAGAACGGCATAGTGTTTGTCTAGATTAAATGTTAAATTTGTACTAACAACCTTTAAATGTTACTTTCTGATTTTTAGGTGGGATTGACGCTTCAGCTCAGACGACATCCCATGAACTCACCATTCCAAATGATGTATGTATTTAGTATCTCCATTGCTTTTAATGTTATAGAATAGATTTGTATATGCATAGGTTTGCATATTCAGAATTAGCAAAAACATTAATCTGGCTCAATCCCTGTCTTTGATAAGTGGCTAGAATGTAGCTGCCTCCAAACTTAATCCTGAAATCATTGCATCCCTAGTTTTTAGAATCTGTCTTGGTGGTCACTATTAAGGTTTTTTCTGGGATTGTGCCATACAAAGTAGTTCACTACACCAGTTGTCAGTTTTGAGGCCTAAATACTATTGAGCATGTTTGCTTAAATTTTTATCTGCTATACATGTTTTGGGGCTAACATATACGAAAATACCATAGAGAAATACCAGAAAAATGTAAAATCTTTGTCAAGGCCATGTCCTGTATGTGGGCTCTTTTTGCAATTTTATTTCCACAACACAAAGGTCCTTACAACAGCCTCATTGCTCACACTGCTTAAAGGAAGAGTAACACCAAAAAATTAAAGTACTTTATAGTTCATATAAACAAGCTGCAGTGTAGCAATGGCTTGAAATTGGAAAAAGACAATATGGCACAGGTTAAGGGTCGGGCACACTGGCAGATTCGGGGAGATTATTCGACAAATCTTCGGGGCGACTAATCTCACTGATCTGCCTTCCGCCGACTAAAATTAAAATCACCTGGGGGCAGGCCAGAAGTTTCCTCTTGAGGCAATTACGGGCGACTTGGGGAAAACGAAGCTCTGAGTGCTTGCCCCCAGGCGATTTTTATTTCAGCCGGCGGAAGGCAGATTGGGGAGATTAGCCCAAAAACATGATTTGTCGTCTGGCGACTAATCTCCCCCAATCTGCCAGTGTGCCCCGACCCTTGGTGGATAGCAGTTAATCTCTGTAGAACATAATGGTGTTATCTGCTGTGTAACCTGAGCCTTTTCTCCTTTGAATGGCTGCCCCCATTGCTACACAGCAGCTTATTTATAGAAACAATTTTGTTTCTGAAGCAGTGCAAGGCAACACCTCATATTTTCATTACTTTAAAACACTAATTTTTTTAATTTTACTATTCCTTTAAGTAAACTGTACATCCCTAGAACAGCAAAAGTGTGCAGTGATTTTGGTGGTCATCTTTTAGTATCCACTTGGATCTTGGTGCTAAGCAAGCACATTTGCACTGACCAGTGGCCACAGGCTGATGCTGTTGGTCCCTAAACAGAGATCCAAGCTTAGAGCAGAAGTGGCCCAGTTAATTGGTTTCAGCCAAGTACTGCTTGCTTGCGTTGGGACAAGTACTAGTGATGCAGTTGGGCATGTGCAGTGATGCTGAAACTCATTTTTGTTTTACTTCACCTTTTAAAAGCACAATAAGCTGTGCTAACCAGCTGTGATCTCTTTCAGCTCATTGGTTGCATCATTGGACGGCAGGGAGCTAAAATAAATGAAATTCGTCAGATGTCTGGGGCTCAGATAAAAATAGCTAACCCTGTGGAGGGTTCAAACGATCGCCAGGTGACCATCACTGGATCCACAGCCAGCATTAGTTTGGCCCAATACCTTATTAATGTCAGGTAAGACATTTAAGTCATAGAGGTTTTGTGGGGGGAGGATCAAAGTTAGTTTGTCTCATGAGCAGCTATCTACCAAATGGACCTCTCTCAGATTCAGAATATACATTTTTTGGAAATAAAATATTTTATGTGAAAAGTAGGGTACAAAATTAGTTTTATATGCCACCTTTCCATTTATAGATTTCAAGTTCAACCTGAAATCTGCGGGCTTTACTAACGAAACTGTCAGGTTCTGGCTTGATCTCTAATGTTAAATGTGCTGCCTGATAGCATAAGCCTTAGGATATAGACCTGGGTGAAGTAGTCATGATGCCAATATCCCATATGTAAGATGTGCACATGTGTGGTTATATATGTAAACTGCTTTTGTTCCTTTCCCAGCAGTCACTTCTGTATAGCAGAGATGTGGTTCCCAGTTTAATCTTAAATTCATGTTAATCTCAGTAGTATTGACAAGCTTATGCAGAATTGTCTCCCTTTGGCCCTAATTGATAGAATAAGCACTGTGGGTACTCCTTCGTGTACCTTTGGAAACTGCTAGCAAAGTTGTATATTAAATAGGAATTAACCATTTAGCTGGAGTATCTTCATTACAGATTGGACCTCTTTAAAGGGGTGGTTCACCTTTAACGTAACTTTTAGTATGTTACAGAATGGCCAATTCTAAGCAACTTTTCAATTGGTGTTTATTTTTTATAGCTTTTTGCGTTATTTGCCTTCTAATTCTTTCCAGCTTTCAAATGGGGGTCACTGACCCCATTTTAAAAAAAAACAAATGCTTTGTAAATCTACAAATGTATATTTACTAATTGCTCATCTATATTCAGGCCCTCTCCTATTCATATTCCGGTCTTTTATTCAAATAAAACTGCTTAAATTGCAAACTGGAGAGCTGCTAAATAACTTAAAAACCACAAATAATAAAAAATGAAAACCAATTGCAAATTGTCTCAGAATATCACTCTACATCATACCAAAGGTTAATTTAAAGGTGAACAACCCCTTTAAGGCGATGTTTGTAAACCTAAATAAGTTCAAATTGCCTTTATGAAACAGGATTTCATCTCTGCTCCATGTCTAGTCACTATTTTTGGAGAATTTTAAGTATACTTCCAGTTTAACGGGATTGTTTACCTTCCGAACATTTCAGTTCCATTGTTTTCAGATTGTTCACCGGAAACTTTTTTTTTTTTTTTTTCAATTTCTTTATTATTAATTTTTAAAATGTAAGTTTAAATGTTCCTGTCTCTGGTGTTTTGTCAGATCAGTAATTCAGGTGCACATTCTGAACTGTTACAGTTAGCAACATTTAGTTGAAACATTTCTCAGCAACATCGGTGGAATATTCGCAATTTACACAGCTGCCTTTAATGAAACTTGGGGATTGTGCTCAGCAGGTACAGAGCAGAAATGTCTTAACTTGTGTATCAATTTATAACATTTACAGTTGATGACCTCCCAGAGCTGCTTCAGAAATACATAAGCAGACAAATATTTACACCAATAGTAGAAAAATGGTCACAAATAGAAAACGGTAGAAAGTGTTTGAAAAGTCTTTATCTGGTGAAAAATATCTGAAAACTGAGCTGAAAAAGGGGTTGGAAGGTGAACAACCCGTTGAGTTTATTTGTAAGTGGTATTGCAATTACATTTATTTCGTCTGTTATCCACGCTATTAATTCTGGTTTCTGAATCAATATAGCAGTCGCTTTCCATGTTTTTATTAAATTTTTCCCCCCAAAATTGATGCTCAATTTTTCTGTCTCTGGTGTTTGGCAGCTCAGTGATCCAGGTGTAGATTCTGAACCGTTACAATTTGCTACATTAGTTGATACATTTCTCAACTGTATTCCATCTGTGGAATACTAGCAACTATCGTATCAATTGTAACAGCTGCCTTTAATGATATTCGGGGGATTCTGCTCAGCAGGGACAAGGATAAGAAATCCATCACCTAATGTATTGATTTAGATCAGTTACAGAGTCTGACACCCCCGAGCTGCTTTGGAAAGACATAAGAAAGTGAAAAATTTAACTTTTCAATTCAATATTCTAGAAAAACTGTTACAAAGTAACTGGAAAAGGTCTTTGTTTCTGAAAACAACTTGCCTGAAAAGTGTTTGAAAGGCTAACAACCCCTTTAGACTACCTTTTAATTAATCTTAGAAAACTGTTGTAGACAATGTTCCAGTAGCTGGATGTAATATGAATGTGTACTGAGAGGAGATGCAGAGAGCACTTAGTCTGCAGTTGGCTTCCATTGTTATCCTCCTGTGCTCCTCCGTTTGTTCCTACCCTCCCACCCACCCGTTTTTGTTTTGTTCCCTTTTTTTTCTTTTTCCTCTGTTACAGTCTAGAAAGCGCTAAACCCTCCTCTTCCCAGAGTGCCACGGCCCCTGACCTTCTGAGCATCTCTCAGCCCTCCACCCTTTCCTCCGCTGCCCCTACCTCTCTGGTGATCACCTCCACAGCCGGGCCTTGTGAACCCTCCTCAGCCTCCACATCCTCTTCCTCCTCCTCGGATACACCTTCCAGCCTTCCCACTCCCTCGACTGCCCCTTGTGTCTCCAATCTGCTTGACATGAAACCTGTCCCGCTCCTGGCTCTTAATGTCGTGTCCACCGCCTCCTCCTCTACCTCCTCTTCCTCTGCTGCTCCTGCCTCTGCCGCCCAGCTGTATTCTAAAGCGAAATCGGAAAAGCAGCGATTTTCTCCCTACTGAAATTCCCATCGTCTTAGATAAGAGCCTTCACATTTTATTTCTGTACAGATTAAATCGTGTGTGTTTCTGTTGCATCCATTGTAATTGTTTAAATGCTAGTAATGAGCTGTACCCAAAATTGGACATTTTATTATTGACTGGAAAGACTAGCTTCCTGCTTGCCTTTTACTCTTTGTAACCCGCCAGTAGTGATAGCTGTTATTATTCATAGCTTCATTCACCAATTGGAAATGTAAGCATCTGACTGTGAGTATGATTTTAATGAATAATAAAAACAGCCATCGGTTTAACAACAAAGGCTATAGTTGCACTTTTTATTGGGGTGGATGGGAGGGGATTCCTGTGAAGGATTTGATATATAATTGTACATAATTTTATAGATGAATGCTTTGCTTTTGTCTTCCTAGCAATGAACGTTTGTCATACATTATATAGCCTTCAAAATGATCTCCCTAGGTCACATTACATAGTATTCTTTTTAAGTATTGACCACTCCCCTTCATTAGCCAGCCTACAAAATGTACTTTATGTGGAAATTGTGGTAGGAGTCAATTATAACAATCTCCACTTGAGTGGAAATCTACTTTGCTGTTTTGCATGAATGGATATTCGAAATACGCTCAAGATCTCGGAGCTAGGGGTAACTTTTACTGTCACAGCAGATGTCCAAATACCTTGTATACCAATAGCCTATATCTGCCTGTAGCAGCTTCCCATAGTTATAAAGGGAAAGTCTCTAAAGCAGACAACCCACATGATAAGTTGTCAGGGTTAGCTGCCATGCCTTTTTCCTAGAGCAAAAGTATACAAACATCATGCCAAGTGGAGATAAGAGAGGGGTGCCTTATGTGTAACTTCTAGCTTGCAGGTCTACACTTAAAGGAAAACTATACCCCCAAAATGATAACTTAAGCAACAGATAGTTTATATCAAATTGAATGACATATTAAAGAATCTTACCAAACTGGAATATATATTTACATAAATATTGCCCTTTTACATCTCTTGCCTTGAACCACCATTTTGTGACTCTATCTGTGCTGCCTCAGAGATCACCTGACCAGAAATACTACAACACTAACTGTAACAGGAAGAAGTGAGGAAGCAAAAGGCAGAACTCTGTCTGTTAATTGGCTCATGTGACCTTACATGTGGTTTGTATGTGTGCACAGTGAATCTTACGATCTCAGGGGGCGGCCCTTATTTTTTAAAATGGCAATTTTCTATTTATGATTACCCAATGGCACATACTACTAAAAAAGTATATTATTATGATAATGGTTCATTTACATGAAGCAGGGTTTTACACATGAGCTGTTTTACTCAGTATCTTTTAATGGAGACCTACATTGTTTGGGGGGTATAGTTTTCCTTTAAAGGAACTGTTCCGTATAAAAATAAAAACTAGGTAAATAGTATATGCAAAATATAAAAATGTTTCTAATATAGTTAGCCAAAAATGTAATGTATATAGGCTGCAGTGACTGGATGTCTAATATAATAGCCAAAACACTACTTCCTGCTCTGCAGCTCTTGGTTTCCTCTGGTTACTAGGCAGCAACCAATTAGCAACTTGAGGGGGGCCACATGGGACATAACTGTTGCTTTTGAATCTGAGCTGAATGTTTGATTGCAAACTCACTGAACCGTTATGTACCATGTGGTCCCGCTTCAAGTTGCTGACTAACTCCGAGTTAGAGATCTGAAAAACAGGAAATTAGTTCTTATACACCAGCCTTTATACATTACATTTTTGGCTAACTATTAGAAACTTTTTTTTTTTATTTTGCACAGCCTATCTACCCAATTTTTGTTTTTACACTGAACTGCTCCTTAAAGTCTTCAGACCATTGTAAGATATGTAGGATATGTAAAGGTGGCGTTAAGGTGCCAATGTGTGGGTACAAGTTGCTGAATCCTAAGTCACAGCTTATTGGGCTGTTGTATGGGGTCTGGCTGACCAATAAATCTGCCAGAACTAATGGACGAACACACCAACGTGTTCATGCATTCATCTATCAATGTGTCTTGCTAGTAGGGATGAACTGAATCGACTACTTTGAATTCGGCCAAATCCATATGCAAATTAGGAGTGGGAAGGGGAAAAAATTTACTTCCTCGTTATGTAGGGAAAAGTCACACTATTTCCCTCCCCACCCCTAATTTGCATATGCAAACGAGGATTTGGTTCCACCTGGTAGAAGGATTTGGCCAAATCTTGAACCGAATCCTGGATTCGGTGCATCCCTACTTGCTAGGGACCCTATTATGGTCCAATTGTTCATCCATGGGCAAAACAATCGTCCTATATTGGTCCAACCTGCTGGATATCTATAGTATTATGTCTGACCAAGGACAGATGTTTGTACTGGGAAGTACACAAAATTTACTGTAGAGCTATTGGAAAGTTTGTTAATTGTTGCATCAATATTTATTTTCCTATATCGGTTATTGTCATTAAATGGACTTGTGACTGGCACATTGTTTACATACATACTCTTTAGTGCAATGGCCTTTGTTTAACCCTTTAAGTGCCACCCCACGTAGAATCTACATTCTGTGCCACAGAACGCAGATTCTACATTCTGCAGCATTTCAGGGTTAGGGAACGGAGGAATGGCTTTTCAAGCCGCTTGCTCTGTTCCTTTTCGTTCCCCAACCCCCAGGCAATGGGCAGGGGCTGGGAAAGAGTGGCCCCTGAGGTGCGATTGCCATGGGGTCCCAAGGCAGCAGCAGGCATGTGCAATATATGTGCCCTGCTGCTGCCTGCCCTTTCAGAACGGAGAAGCGACTTGTAAAGTCGATCGCTCCGTTCTTAATGCTCTCTTCAGCTTCCCAAGCCCCTAGGCAACGAGCCTCAGCGGGGAACAAGGGGACCATAGGCAGCAGCAGGCACGTGAAATCTACGTGCTCTGCTGCTACCTGCACTTTGTGAACAGAGGAGCGGCTTGTAAAGCCACTCGTTCTGTTCGAACTCATTCCCCAGCCCCTAGGCAAGAAAGCCTAGGCAGGAATGAGTGGCCCCTGAGGCGCGATCGCCCAGCGGCCTCAAATGCAGTAGCAGGCACTTGCAAACTGTGTGCCCTGCTGCTTCCACTTCCTGGACCGAAGCTCCGCCCCCTCACAATGGACCAAGCTGGAAGACTTAGCATTTTCTTCCTCCAGCCCTGATGGACTATCTGGACTCTGCAACCCCAGGTTAGTGCCCCCCCAACACTTACAAACACACACTTATCTTCCCATTACACACGTGCATTCACACTTGCACACAATCACATACATTTCTGGAGGGTCACACACATTCACAGCACCCCCACACGCTTGCACACAACATTCAATTTGTCACTTGTACACACACTTACACTATCACTATCTTCTGTGTTTTTTTTGTTTTTTTTTTTGCATCATACTTTTTGGTTTTTTTTTTTTTTTGCCTGAAAACTGTTTTATTGCAAATAGCGTATTCGCTAATTGCACAATAACCTTTTGTATGTTTTCAGTGATTATGCTGCAATTTAGGTGATTTTGGTGCATTTTTAGCCATTTTATTAAATTTTCAGCTTTGTGAAGATGTTCCCTATTTCTGTCCATAAAATATGCTAAATGCCATGCTAAAATATTCAAACATTGATTCTGATTGGTGATTACAGTAGGTGGGGGAAAAAACAGATTTTTGCTGTTTTGTTGTATTTTAGTGATTTTATACCATTTGGCTCTGTTCTTTGTTACTTAATTTTCACCATGGAAATTTTGTCTGCTATATAACCATTTGGAGGTCTCGGTGTAAAATAGTTTGACAAATCTTTTTTGTATCAGGCATCAAACTTTTCAGTACACCCCATATTTAGGATGACTTTTGCTGGTACAATACAAAATGTTTGGTATATAATGGGGTAAAATGCAAGCTTTGTCACTATTTTCAGAAATTCCATAAAAAAAGTTGTTTAGCAATGCGATTTGGTAGTTTTATAGCAGAAAGATGTCCTTACCTGCTTTAGATTAGTCAGAATGTGTGCTTTTGGAAAATATATGGTTTTCTAGGGTCTCCATTCTGTTAGGGGACTCTCATTGGGTGCTTATGTTGTAGTAGCCAGTGTCATACGTGAAAATTAATTTGGGGGTCTCTGTATGCAACATAGTTTGGAAAGTCTGTTTATTGGGTATCAAACTGTTTAGTAGACCCCCGGCATTCATATTTAGGATGCTTTATGCTGGTAATGATACATGGATGATACAATGCTGGAAAGTTGAAGCTTTGAGGCAATTTTCAGGTATTTCACCAAAACTGCCATTTTTGGTAAAGCCTTGCGACTCAGTTTGGGGTTCAGTACAATGTGTACTTTACAAAAATGTTTGGGGGGTAAACCTATATTTGTGTTTTTACCCCACAAAAAATGCAGTTGATGTGTTGATTTTTCATTAGCTGAAGTTACCCACAGGAATATTTGTATGTGCTAACTTCATTTTGGGGACTCTAAGTGCCAGATACTTTGGTAAACCTATGAAAAAACTGTTTGGAACCCTGGCAATCTTATTTAGGGTGCTTTTTTTTTGGTACGTAATGATACATGGCTGATATGGTGCTGGGAAGTTGAAGCTTTGAGGCAATTTTCAGATCTTTTACCAAAACAGACAATTTTGGGAAAGCCTTGCGACTCAGTATTTTGGAGCAGAAAGGCATGGGTACCCATTTTAGATTCAGTAGAATGTGTACTTTCCAAAAATCTATGGTTTTGGGGGGTAAACCCCACAAAAAATGCAGTCAATGTGTTGATTTTTCAGTAGCTGAAGTATAAAGTCCTGGACAATTTGGATGTGCTAACTTTATATTTGGGTCTCCAGGTACTTTGGTAATCCTATGCACAATGGGGATCAAATTGTCCAGTGGACCCCTGGCAATCATATTCAGGGTGCTTTTTCTTATCTAATAGCAAGCGTGTGATATGCGGAGCAGCAAAATAAAACAAGTGATTTTTCGAAATTTTGATACATGGTTATAAAAACTGCTACGTTCAGACAAGTTTTGATGTTTGGTAGTTAGGAGTAGAGACATAGTTACCCATTTTGGAATCTGCAGAATTTGTACTTTCCAAAAATATATGGTTTTCAGGGGTAAACCTACTGTTTCAGGATTTTGTGGCCTTGGAATCTGAAGTATGCCGTTTTCTGCTTTCAAAATTCGGTTTATACTGCCCGGAGTTTTTGCTGTACAGATGTCCTAAATCTGACTAAAACTATACATATCTGGTATTGGCACGTTGTGAGACAGGCTTTCCAAATCGGTTGGATTTTCATGCGTAAAATTAAAAAAAATTCTGGTATAAGTTCATATATTGTAGAAAAATAGAAACGTTTTAAAAAATTTTTTCGTATTTAGTACTATAAATTTTTTTGCAGAGGTGGAAATACATAAACTCGGACAGATTTAGAAAGCTCAGTTTCTCCCGAAAAAAAAACAATGTATAGTTTTCCTAGGTAAACTATAGGTCCCCCCCCCCCCCCGGCACAAAATGTTTCAAAAATGTCTGGCATTTTGCGTAACCGAAATGGTTCTGCTGGCATTTAAAGGGTTAAAGTTAAACTAAAGGGTTAAAGTTAAACTAGAAAGTTTAACATTTAATCTTGTCTTGCACAACCAGGAATCTCTTCAGTTGCTGCTTATTTCCCATAGAGCTTGGGGAACCTGCAGCAGGATAAACTGCTGTGAGTATAGCCAGGTAATTTAAAGGGGTTGTTCACCTTTGAGCTAACTTAGTATGATAGTGATATCTTGAGACCGTTTGCAACTGGTTTTCTTTTTTTTTTTGTTTTTTTGAGTAATTTAGCTTTTTTTTCAGCAGCTCTCCAGTTTGCAGTCGGCAATCCGGTTGCTAGGGTCAAATGTCCTTAGCAATCATGCACTGATTTGAACAAGAGACTGAAATATGATTGGAATAGTGTCCAAATAGAAAGAGTAACACAAAGTGGCAATTACACCAAATGTGTAGTCTTTACAGGGCATTTGTTTTTAGATGGGGTCAGTGACCCGCATTTGAAAGCTGGAAAAATCCGAAGATTCCGCAAATAATTCAAAATCTATAATGAAGAGCAATTGAAAAGTTGCTTTGAATTGGCCATTTTATAAAATACTAAAAGGTTAACTTAAGGTGAACCACCCCTTTTCAATATGATGTGATTTATTACAGATGTGGCAACAAAGACAAATATTTGTAACTGTATTAGGGCAATAATACACAATATGCCTGCAATTAATCTTTGCTACAGTGGGTGAAAAAAAGGCCCTTGTTTCCTCTCAATCAGTTAACATATGAATCACTGCTGGGGAAATATAAGCAGCTACTTACCAAAGTGCCACGGTTACCTTGTAAGTTAACTTCAGGCCACTTGCCAGGCGATTTGCATGTTATCTGATGGTAAGGATACAGGTCATGGCTTATCACTGCTGTTGCCCTTTATGTGCTGCATGTACCAAATCCCCCCACCGACATTCAATGTATTGCAAAATAAATCACTTGTTTAATAACAGGGCACAATATTAAGTTCCGGAGCACACTACTTCAGGCCCAAGCTCTCCATCTGCATTGTTCTTCCCTTTAGACAGTGGGAAACTATAAAGTTTAGTTTGCGTGTAATAGTATTCTGTGTGTGCGTAGTTTTCACACACTTGGGCTTGTAATGCTCACATGCAAGTAACACATTTACTAAAGCCTGGAAATCGCTGGCTTCTGGACTATAATAATGCACTAATCCACACATCCCTGCTGCCGGGGATTTAGCTGCTGTAGGGTAAACCCCTCCCAATTACATTGTACATTTAACCAGAATTCCACCCAAAAGGTTCTGTTTTCTCTGAACTTTTTTTTTTGCTGAAGTCTGTTCTCCAGGTCCGTTAATCCACTCAGTTTGCTAAATTGTTTAGGAGTCAGCAGTGCAGAGAATATAAGCCGTACAGGAACTGCTTTCAATTGCAATTTAATTTTCTTATAACTTTTTTGTCTATTGGAAATTGATTTTACTGTATTTTCTTTCATTATACAAAAAAGTTCCTGGGTGGACATCCCCTTTTAATAAAACTGCCACATATTGCTGCTTTCCCTGGTGCAGTTTCCACTCCTGTAGAATTATTTATTCCAACAAATTTTCCCCATTTTGGCTTTTCTCTTGGTAATAAACCACTAAGAGAAAAGGAAAAATGGGGAAAATGTTGAAAAGCTTACAATAACCATTCCTTTACAGAAACCGGAAGTTGTCTCTTTACTGTGAATACAAGTAGTGTTTCTGAAGCAAAGGGGTAACAGTGCACGACCTTTAATTACTTTAAAAAAACTTTAATTTTTTGGTGCTAATGTTCCTTTAATTATGCTGAAACTGCCTTAGTACTTCCTTATCTATTGTCTCGCAGCCTCAGTCTCTTGGTTACTGTGGCAACACTAGCAGTGAGGCCCTTGACTAAACGGTCACTTGCAACTTGTTTTATTATATAAAAAAGGCAATACTGTTACACTGGAATCCATGGAGCCACCTGCAGTGAACTTTCTGGAAAAAAAATGTAATGGACTCCTTATCTAAGCAGTAACTCGTATGCCAGCCATTTGGGGTACATGTCTGGAGCTTTATGCATCACAGTAATAGGAAGAAATGTATGACTGATGTAATGGGGAAATACATGTAATGTTCTGAATCTGGTGACTTCCCCCGGCTCACCTTAGTCACTGCTTGTCTGTCACTCTTTTCCTTACTACCCTCAGGGGCTAGGCCTTGTACTGTTTTAAAGGAGAAGAAAAAACTTGAAAAGAAAAAAAAAAAAAGCTCCAGGAAAAGGGCCACTGCTTAAAGGAAAACTATACCCCCCAAACAATGTAGGTCTCTATTAAAAGATACTGAGTAAAACCGCTCATGTGTAAAACCCTGCTTCATGTAAATGAACCATTTTCATAATATACTTTTTTAGTAGTATGTGCCATTGGGTAATCATAAATAGAAAATTGCCATTTTAAAAAATAAGGGCCGCTTCCTGAGATCGTAAGATTCTCTGTGCTCACATACAAACCACATGTTAGGTCACATGAGCCAATTAACAGACAGAGTTCTGCCTTTTGCTTCCTCACTTCTTCCTGTTACAGTTAGTGTTGTAGTATTTCTGGTCAGGTGATCTCCGAGGCAGCACAGATAGAGTCACGAAATGGTGGTTCAAGGCAAGAGATATAAAAGGGCAATATTTATGTAAATATATATTCCAGTTTGGTAAGATTCTTTCATATGTCATTCAATTTGATATAAACTATCTGTTGCTTAAGTATTCATTTTGGGGGTATAGTTTTCCTTTAAATATTAACTTATCCTAACTTTAAAGGTGGGCATACATGGGCCGATAAAAGCTGCTGACAGACAGTCGGGAAGGGCTAAAAATCCCATCAGATCGAGGACTGCACATGTTTATTCATTCATTAACCAGGAGTTAGTGTGGCAGGGTCTGATGACTGCAAATAGAACACTGTTCAGCAGGAGCAGCGCACTAGATTCCCTTCTAATTTCTTTTTAGTGCCATGACTGCCAGTGTAGGGATTCCATTGTATGAGCTATGTCTCATAATCTGTCACACATTGGTTTCCAGTCACTTTTCTTTTATTCTACATCTGCACAATGTGTTAAAGTAACACTCCCTGCAAAACCTGTTTTTGTTTAAAGGAAAACTATACCCCCAAAATGAATACTAAAGCAACAGCGTTTATATCAAATTGAATGACATATTAAAGAATCTTACCAAACTGGAATATATATTTACATAAATATTGCCCTTTTACATCTCTTGCCTTGAACCACCATTTCGTGACTCTATCTGTGCTGCCTCAGAGATCACCTGACCAGAAATACTACAACACTAACTGTAACAGGAAGAAGTGAGGAAGCAAAAGGCACAACTCTGTTAATTGGCTCATGTGACCTTACATGTGGTTTGTATGTGTGCACAGTGAATTGTGCGATCTCAGGGCAATTTTCTATTTATGATTACCCAATGGCACATACTACTAAAGTATATTATGATAATGGTTCATTTACATGAAGCAGGGCTTTACACATGAGCTGTTTTACTCAGTATCTTTTAATAGAGACCTACATTGTTTGGGGGGTATCGTTTTCCTTTAATGCTATACAGAACATTATGGTTTCCCATCACCTTAAAGGGGGGGGGGGGTAGGTATAGTTCAGGTTGTCATTAGAAATCCAGTATTCGAAGGAGAAGTGTTGTTTAAAGGGATCGTCATGATTTTTATGGTGTATTTATTTCTAAATTACACTGCAATTAATTCACCGTACCATGTGAAATTGCATTCCTAACCCAAGAAGTGGTTTTTTTTGTGTTTTTTCTGCTGATGGGGCTATTTGGGGGAGGGAAGAGGATGATTTCACTCCAACTTGCAGTGCAGCATTAAAGCGTGACTGAAGTTTATCTGAGCACAAGTCACATGACTGGGGCAGTTGGGAAACTGAGAATATGTCCAGCCCCATATCAGATTTCGAAATGAAAGTTAAAAAAAAATCTGTTCTTTTGAAAAACTGATTACAGTGCAAAAGTCTGCTGGAGCAGCACTATTACCTGATTTATTTTGGAAGAAAAATTATTTCCAATGACCGTATCCCTTTAATGTGGTGTTTTTTCTTTCAGGCTTTCCTCAGAAGCCGGTGGCATGGGAAGCAGTTAGACGTCTTCAGCATCTCCTGTTTAGCTCACTGTCAGTCTGCACATCCTGCAAACAGCTTTTTTTCAGGTTTTAACTAGTTTGCAAACTGTTTCCTTTTGCTTTCTCTCTTCCACTCGTGGTTTTTTGAGGATATTTTTAATTACATTTTCCCCCTTCCAGCTGTTAAAACCTGTTGATACAGATTTTAGTTTTCTAAAAGTATGTCCCGTACCCTATGAATTTTTTTTTTTAAGGTTTAAAGTCACATTGTAAAGAGTGGGGTAATAAATGCATTTCAATTTAGTTCTGTAATGTCAGGATTTTTTCAGAAAACAAGTAAATAAAGACAGACTGGAACTTGTGTGGCCTTTCTTCTTTGTTCTTATTCTGGATCCATTGCTAATGTTCAGTTTTTAGTAAAGAGCACTTTTCCATGAAAATGAACTTGTAGTGTTCTCAGAGCGCCAACTTGAAAACCACAGAGTTTGAAGCTTTTTGTTTTCTGCCAGAACTGTCTCTTTAGGTGTTTTGCCAACGTGCTGAACTACCTACGTAATCAATTGTTCCAAATGTGTATTCTTTAAAGCATCTCTAACACGTGTGCTCTTTATATTTAAGGAGCGATGTCTCTCTTTAAAGGGGTATTAGCCCAACATTTTTTTTTTTAAAAATCTTTAATTTTTATGCAGAATTGGTGCTGTACAGTTTTCTGTTACTAAATATATATACAGTTTAAATAAAATTACCTATTTAAAACTGATGAGTTGTTATATCTTTGGCTTTGCTGCACTTTCTTTCTTTGTTACAGAATTGTTCTACGTTTAGATTTCCCTATAGAACTGCACTCCCTAAAGGAATAACTGTCTGTTCTGATTGTCTCTCCCCTCCAACACCCATAGTATCCCAGAAGTGTCTGTCCCTTATTTCTCCATCTCCTTATACCTGTTCCCAATAGCTATCATTGATTTGGCCCTGGCCTTTGCGCTTATTATTCAGCCACTTACTAAATTATGTAGGTTTCACCTGAGGAATATTTCCGAAATACGATAGTTTATTACCCAAGATGTCTCCAAAACTCTGATTCACTTGTTTGCATTGAAACTGTGTTAATTGCCCTTCCCCCTCCAGTCCATAGTGATTACTGCTGCCAGGATAATACACCTACACAACTGCTCTTCCTTTGCCAATCCCTGCACTGACTTTCACTACCTTTCAGAATAAAATTCATACTAATGACCCTCCCCTTCAAATAAATCTGCCCACTCCATATCTCTGAACTCCTCCAAGTACTCCAATCCTCCCGTTGGCTCAACTACTGACCTGCTCCTCAACTCCCTGCTCATTACACACTTACTTGCATTCAACACTTTGCTAGGGCTACACATATTCTCTGCAATTCTCCCCATGTTCTCTCCAACTTTCTCATTCTGCCTTCAAAGGGTCTCTTAAAGGACAAGCAAAGTTAAACTAAAGAAGTAGCTGTAAATGCTGTATGTTATGTTTTGGGCTTCTGTACCAACCCCAGGCAAACAGTCCTTAAGCAATGAAGATCTGTCTCCAAAGATGCCCCAGTAGCTCCCCATCTTCTTTTCTGCTGATTCACTGCACATGCTCTGTGCTGCTGTTACTTACTGAGCTTGGGGACCGAATCAAAATATACAGTACACTGAATAGAAATGTCACAATATAAGGCTGATTAATAATTAATACGGATAATTACTACATGGCAGCACAGAAACCAGTGCAATTGGCATCAAAATTTAACAATCAGCCCTGTAGCGTCAGACCAACCTAATTTTCTGCATAATAATTTGTAACAACCCCTAAGTTTAGTTTCTCAACAGCTGCTCAGAGCCCACTGAGCATGTGAGTGTCGCAGACCGTTTCCAAGATGGTGACCCCCTGTGACAAGTTTGAAGTCCTGGATCATTGCTGCTATTGAGAAACAAACTTTTGGCTGGTGCAGTAAGTTCAGTATATAAAACATGGCATTTTTAGTCCTATCATTTTTAGGGTTTCCTTCTTTAAAACATTTCTTTAGGTAAGCTTACCCACCTGTAGCATAGTATCAGTGTACTCTGTATGCCGCTAAATCAATGCACAAAACCACGTCTCTCCATGCTAACCCCCTGGTTTTGCCCGTCCTCTGCACCTTATGCCTTATACCCCTTTTGGCTTGAAAGCACACTTGGACAGGGCTCACTTTACCTGTTGTATTTGTTATAGGTAGTTTGTTTTTTTTTTTTTTGTTTTTTTTGTTAAATATGCATTTTCAGTGTATACAGGTATAGGATCCCTTATCCGGAAAACCGATATCCAGAAAGCTCAGAATTACAGAATGGCTGTCTCCCGTAGACTCAAAAACCAGTCTAGTGGCTTAATTTAATGTTTACACGAGTTTCTAGTAGACTTAAGGCATGAAGACCCAAATTACAGAAAGATCCGTTATCCGGAAAACACCAGGCCCGAGCATTCTGGGTTACAGGTCCCATACCTGTATAACACTTTGTTGTACAGTGATGCAGAATATGTCAGCGCTTTATAAATGTGTAGATAATGACCCAGTTTGGCTAGACATTCGATTTATAGTCCACACCCTTCTGCTTTCCTTGGGATTATAACAAGACTGCAGGGAAGTTTATTTGCAGCTACTGTAGAGCCTGACTGCTTAACACAGCTAAAACCATGGTCTGAGTTGACCATACATTCAAGAAGCTGGATCTAGAAATTAGAATTTGTTTTTCATTGTAAAGGAAGAAAGTTTGTCGGAACAATATGCTAATGACATCTCTCAAATCCTAAACTACACACACAGCCCTTTTTACTGTGCATAATCTTCTAGCCACCTCTAGTTTGGCCTGGGCAAAGTAACAAATGATGGTATTAATGGGCTTACTGATGTCCAGATTCCATTTTCTGTTGCTTTAGCAGTGATTGGTAAAAATGACTTAAATCAGACCACAGGCTGTTGGTCACTTTCACTCCAAACAAGGAGTTGGTTTGTGTATGGGAAGTGATCTATTACTGACGGCTACATGGAAGTCTGTAGCGGAACTGTTTCTTATAGATTCCACTGGCTGCTCAGGGCAGAGTGAGTCCATAGAACTGGTTGAGGAATATCCTGGAGAGGTGCCATGTCTTGAAAATGTCTTTATTTCTGAAGAAAGGAGATTTGGCGTATTGTGGTCAGATGAAAATGAAGGCTCTGTTATTTATAGGACTTAATAAATTTGGAAGAAAAGTCTTATCTACCCCTCTTAACTCAGCTACACCCTCACAAGGCATCTTGGGATTTAACTAGATAATTCTGAGCCGGTAAAACATTTCCCTTTGTGTATAGGAGTTGATTTCCTTGTGGCTTTTTACTCTGACACAACAGCAGTGTCCAGACGTGGCCTGCTCATGAGTTTCCCATCAGTCTGCTGAAGTATTCCTTATACTGCTGTGTATGATGATCATGTAATCCCTCTCCCTGCATGTAAAATACACAGGTATTACAACTCATCAGCTGGTAAAGGGAAATCCTTTCATCGTTCCCCATGTTGTTATGTGGTACAATACTTATAGAACCATATACAGCCTATTGTGCTAATCTCAAGCATAAAGGTCCAGGCCAGGATTCTCTACACTTCATCCATTGTGCAATTATTGATTCACAGTATGAACAAGACTATAGTTGGTTTTGCAGTAACGCTGTGTGACCAGAGAATTGCCATTGTCATAAGGCAAATACTTCCAAACTCAACTTGCCCCTCCAACTTGGTCCAGAGTGTGGGATGGCTTAGTTTAAAAAGAGATGACATGCAATGTAAACTTTTGCTTTAAAGGGGACCTTCACCTTTAAGTTAACTTTTAGTTTGTTCTAGAAAGGCTAATTCTAAGCAACTTTTCAATTGGTCTTCATTATTTCTCATTTTAATTAGTTGCAGCTGACTGTCAAGCTTTAAAATAGGGATCACTGACCCCATCAAAAAACAAATGCTCTAAGGCTACAAACCTGTTATCATTGCAACTCTTTCTATTCGGGCCTCTCCTATCCATGTTCACTTCTTCAAATCAGTGCATGGTTGCTAGGGTAATTTGCAAATGAAAGCTGTAGAAGAAAAAGCTAAATAACAAAAAACTGAAATACTAAAAAAAAAATGAAAACCAATTGCAAATTCTCAGAATATCACTCTCTGAACCATACGAAAAGTTATTTCAGCAAACCCTTTAAAAAGTGAAACGGAAGCTCGGAATGTGGGGCTCCTTCCTTTTAGGTATGTAGCTCTGAGGCAGGAACCATGGTGCAGCTCTTGGGTGTTTGAGAGGGTTCTCTGAGCTAAATACACGTCACACTATAGTAATAAAGAGACAAGCAGAATCATAACACTGTAAGTGCATTTGGGGCAGGGAATAGTAACCTGTCGTGTTATTTAAATAAAGGACAATCATCACCATGTCAAATGATTGTTTGCCATGAGCTTATGGCTGATATCTCTGACTTCTGTCTAGGGATGCACCGAATCCACTATTTTGGATTCAGCCGAACCCCCGAATCCTTGGCAAAGGATTCGGCCGAATACCGAACCAAACCCTAATTTGCATATGTAAATAAGGGGTGGGAAGGGGAAAACTTTTTTTACTTCCTTGTTTTGTGACAAAAAATCACGCAATTTCCCTCCCCACTCCTAATTTGCATATGTAAATTAGGGTTCGGATTCGGTTCGGCAGAAGGATTCGTCCGAATCCTGCTGAAAAAGGCTGAATCCTGGATTCGGTGCATCCCTACTTGTCATGTGCTCATGGTTCCTACAGGGGGCGGTTAGTTTTGGAATTTTATAACCTTTGAAAGGGCCCCAGTCGAGGATTCTGAAGATTCGCAACAAATAAATAGACACAAGTCTGAGGGTATTTTTCTTTACAAAATGCTCATCTTTTAATAGGTTATACGTCGTATGTGTGGCATTTAGCCCAGGGTCCTGCTGATTTTCAATACATACACACTAAGATGCACCGGGCTGGTAGGGAGCAGCACCTCGAGAGTTCCACCTCATGGCCCGTGTTTTCATATCTAGGATGTGGGGGTTCGGACAGGCTCCTTGAGCAGTACAAATGGTTACAACAGTTCAAGGCAAAGCTTATCAATTGGAAGATGAGGAAACAAGTGTAGAGTACAGATCAGAATGTAGTGGATAATCACAAACCCTTTAGTAGAGGTTCCTTACTGCACTTCACGCAGCAGACACTTTTCCTTTGCCCCAAATCCAAGAAAAGTGATCCCTAGCGTTAGAGTCCTGGTTCTCTCATCAGAAGCCAAAATGCACATCACCCTGGAGCCATTATATCTCCAGCCCTGAGAAAAAGAAACCCCGTATACAGCCAGTAGTCACGGGGACCCAGCCGTACCCTGGGGTGGTTCAACTATACCACCAACTAGAAATCCAATGCCCTGTGGGTTGGTTGAACTGATTGTACTGCACCTAGCTAAGGCTCGGTCTGACAAAACATAGAACTGTCATTCCATGTGGATACAGAAGTGCCCTTATTGCACCACATTCTGCATCCATTACTATCATTTACATAGACCCTACTGCATATTATCATGGAGTGATAAGTCTATCTAATCACTATTCAGGGCTCCTTCCTATACAACCTAATATGCTTCTCATCACATGATTTTTCGGTGCCGCGCTACCTCTAGTCCTTAATCCATCACCTGTATGACTTATTACTCTATATATTTATATATATATATATATATAGTGTTTTTCAATGATTTCATTAAAGGGCCCCTCTCTCTATCGTTACCATCAAGCTGTCCCTACCTACAGAAGTGACCAATGTCTGTCTGGGACTGGGCTGTTCTTAGATGATTTTCAGCCATTGAAGGAACAATCCCAATGTCCAGCTGGGAATTTTTATCCAATGAGAGGTAAGATTTACAGGTCTGACATAATTAAAATATTCTGTGTTGATACAAGGACATTTGCTGCACATCTACCTATGCCTGAGTGATCTATTTTATGTACCATATAGTAACAGTCACAGAAAAATAATGCTTTTTTCATCTTGTAAAAACATCTGACATGCTGATATTTGTAACTCTTAGATCGCCTCTCTCTTGATTTTAGCCATATATATTATGGGACACAATACTAAAAAAAATGGCAGGCATTATCAGAGTTTGCGTTATATGTGCCACAGAAGCAAGAAATAACTGGGTATAAACCCACAGTTACTGTATCTTTATGGGGCAGAGCTGCTCGCAACTGGAAAGGGGTGTGGCTTCTCAGAAAGTGGGTGGATCTGGGCATATTACAGCCCAAACTGTTCTGATTTTTGAAATGGGCAGATATTGCTTAGCAGGAGTACAGCTGCCACAATAGGAAGAATTCACAATACAGGTATGGGACCTGTTAATCAGATTGCTTGGGACCTGGGGTTTTTACGCATAACGGATCTTTCCATAATTTGGATCTTCATACCTAGTCTACTAGAAAATCATGTAAACATTAAATAAACCCAATAGGCTGGTGTTGCCTCCAATAAGGATTCATTATATCTTTTGGGATCAAGTACAAGCTACTGTTTTATTCTTACAGCGAAAATGGAAATCATTTTTAAAAATTTGGATAAAATGGAGTTTAAGAGTGACGGCCTTTTCGTAATCCAGAGCTTTCTGGATAATGGGTTCCATAACTGAACTCACGGAGTAATTCAGAGCAACTAATATTGGGAATATTTGGCCATTACTGCCATTTTTTGTAATATATCAACTCTTCTTTGGTCTATAAGCTTCCTGGGAGAGGACAAACCAATGTGTTTTGACCCAATATTCAACTGGATAATGTTTCAAAGTGAGAACTAAAGGTTGAATATACATGCCCAAAGGCAGTATGTATGGAAAGTAAGATTATTTGGGGTACAAAACTGATATTAATTAACATTAATACCTTTACATGCTCAATATGGTATAATATACGCACTAATAAGTCCCGTATTCTTTTTCCTTACCCTTCATATAGGGGCCGATTCACTAACTTCGAGTGAAGGATTCGAAGTTAAAAAACTTCGAATTTCAAAGTTTTTTTGGGCTACTTCGACCATCGAATAGGCTACTTCGACTACGACTTCGAATCGAAGGATTCGAAGTAAAAATCGTACGACTATTCGATAGTCGAAGTACTGTCCCTCGTTCGCCATCTAAAAGCTACCAAAGTCAATGTTAGTCTATGGGGAAGGTCCCCATAGGCTTGGCTAACTTTTTTGATCGAAGGATATTCCTTCGATCGTTGGATTTAAATCCTTCGACTCGTTCGATTCGAAGGATTTAATCGTTCGATCGAAGGAATTACCCTTCGATCGTTTGATCGAACTATCTGCGCTAAATCCTTCGACTTCGATATTCGAAGGATTTTAATTCCTAGACGAATATCGAGGGTTAATTAACCCTCGATATTCGACCCTTAGTGAATCGGCCCCATAGTGTCTGGATTATAGGCAAGGGTTGGACTAACTAGATGTATTTGGAACATCTCAAATTGGGGATGCTGGGAATATTGGAATTGTGCCAGAGCTGAGCAGCAGATGCAGTTGGAACAAGTTCACTAAGCATTAAATGCTTATCTGTGTAAGTGCTTTCTTTGTCTTTTTTTGCTAAATGATAGCAAATCAATTAACCATTCACTATATCAATCCATTAAGCATCAAGTTTTGCACCACGAGCAGCTTGCACTATGCAGCTATACTGATCACTTCATTGGCTCCTATAATACAATTTCTATTCTCAATCCTCATGTCCCGGCATCATAAAAATCATGCTTTAAACTCGATGCAGTCGATGCAGCCCCGGCAGTAACCTGTATATTCCAGTTAAACACATAGTCGACATATAGACAGAGACGCTGGACTTGTTATACAGGTAACTAGCAAAATAAAGGAAACATCTGAGTGCATGATGACAAAGTATATTATATAATAATGATGCTGGGTGTCAGGTTTAAAAATGCTGCACAATACTCTGAGGACAAGCAGGGCTGACAAAGAGACATGGTCAATCATGTTATATAGGTAAGCATAGCATTTGTTTTTTAGTGGGGTCCCATTCTAGTTAGGTGCCATGGCCCACTGAGAATTTATAATGAGGTCCCCATGGAGGCGATGGCCCTGTAACTGTCAGCCTACAGCACAGTGGTCACAGCAAAGTCTTTGGTGGTAGTGACAGAGAGAACTGACAAAAGTTATAGTGGGCAAAGTCTTGCTGATGATCCAGTAAAGGGGGTTGTTCACCTTTAAATTGGGATGATGTAGAGATTGATATTCTGAGAAACTTTGCAATTGCTTTTCATTTTTTATTATTTGTGTTTTTTGAGTTATTTAGCTTTATATCATGCAGCTCTCAAGTCTGCAATATTTGCAATCTGGTTGCTAGGGTCTAAATGACTATACATTTGTTGCCTTAAAGGAGAATTCAACCGTAAATTAAAAAAAAACCTCCCTCCCCCCTACCATACATAGACCCCCTCTCTCCTCCCCCCAGCCTAGCTGCTACCCCACAAATCTTTACTTACCCCTCGGTGCAGATTCTGTCCAGCGGAATTTGCGGAAGCCATCTTCTTTGGTAATCTTCGTGAAGTAAATGCCGTATTGGCACATGCGCAGTTGGAGCGATCTTCCACTTCGCGACAACTGCGCATGTGACAAAAGTCACGGAAATTGCAGATACACCGCTCTCATTCCGAAGATTACAGAAGAGAAGAAGATGGCGCCCATGAACTCCGCTGGACAGAATCTGCACCGAGGGGTAGGTAAAGACTTAGGGGCATTTGCCCAGGGGGCAGCTAGGCTAGGGGTAGGGGAGGGGGTCTATGTAGGGTAGGGGGGGAGGTTTTTTTACTTTAGGTTTGAATTCTCCTTAAAGAGAATTTGTTTTTTTAGATGGGGTCAGTGACCCCCATTTCAAAGTTGGAAAGAATCAGAGCTTTATAAAAAAAAAAACTATAAAAAAATAAACAATGAAGACCAATTGAAAAGTTGCTTAGAATTGACCATTCTATAACAAACTAAAAGTTAACTAAAAGGTGAACCACCCCATTAACCTGGCACACTCATGGCACAACGATCCCAGACATGGATGTACTTTTGCTTGGATTACCATGTAAAGTAAAGTAGACAAGCAAATTGGGATCAATTAGGGGGCATTGAACAAATGGGCTGCAAAGACAGAGGCATCATAAACACATATCAAACACAACCACCTATCAAAGGTAGAGGTTTCCAGACTTTCTTCTTTGTAGCCCAACATTTGTTCAAGGACCCTTAATTGAAAATAAAGCTGAACATGCTATGTGCAGGGTTCTAACAACTAGCCAACCTATAAATACTGTACAGCCTGGAGCTATAGATCTGGCCTTGGTCCTATAAAAAAAGACTTGGGTAATCTACAATAAGTGCTCTACCCAGGAATTGCCTGCAGCATGCCCTCAGCAGCACAGCATATTTAGATTGTCAGCTCATCTCACAAAAAATCAGCTAAGACATATAGTGCCATTCAAAATCAAGACATTTGTGGCAGAGTTTCCTTTATTTTGGTCCTTGGGCTCTGTAGCCGACTTGGGCAACTGGAGGTGTTCAGATATTGTTCAACTACAAGACTAAGGTCATCGACGCCGACTTTATAGCAAAATATAACAAAGGAACATGGCCGTCCACACTAATACCCATTCATGTTTAACATTGGATCGTACTGTATAAGTGTATGGATCTATACAGAACCTGCTTTGGAATATTCAATAGAAGTATGAGCTATTTTCGTATATATATATATATATATATATATATATATATATATATATCTTTCCATGCCATCCCTCTTCTGCTTAACCCCTGGCCATCACAAATGACTACAGCACGTTGCCATACAGTGCTACAGATAGAGTCAAAGGGGTATATTTATCAAAGTTAGAGGTCACCACAGTCCTCTAGAGTGAAATTCCGCCACTCTCCATTCATTTCTATGGGATTTATCAATGGGTGAAAGTGAAAGTTAATGCTTTAATAAATACACTGTTCAAAATCCCATAGAAATGAATGGAGAGTAGCGGAATATCACTCTAGCAGATTGTGGCGATCTTTAACTTCACTCTGATAAATATGACCCCAAGAGTTCAGAACCAGGTGAGAATTTCATTCACCCACTGCTATTGAATGTGCCCTACAGATCCATTACTCTAAGGAATATAAAGGCAGAGCCACAGGGCATAGCACCATGAAGAACTTCTCGTCAAGACTGCAAAAGGCCATCTTGCAGAGCGCTGCTTTTCCAACTCTGTGAAGTACTGCTCCATGAAGTGCACAACCCGGACGCATCGCCTCGGACTCCATTGACCGATAGTCAGCCGGAGAAGCTGCGATTCATCGTTTTGCAGAAGTTGCTTTGTAATGTGTTGCAGGACTCCGGCAGACAAGGAAACTGCAGCACATTAACAGTTTCATGACGCAACTAAAGCAACTGTCAGCCCGGGTACTCTGGAAATGACTGTCATCTTTCATTTCTAGTAGACAATGCTGCACATTGCTTGTCATGCACTGGATGCCCACCAGGCATTTAAAAGGGGGGTACTCTGTCCATGCATAGTGAGATCATAAATACCATGCAATGAGGTTCTACATAGAAAGGGGAGAACATTTCACTTTGTGCTCATGAACTCCTTGGCTGCCAGTGTACAGAAGGTTTCAGTGGCAGTCATGGGGCTACTTTTATGTGTTAAATCCTGTCTTTGGGGTGCAGGCTTATTTTTTGCTATGCTTCCAGTGCTTCCAGATTTTATCCCCAGCTAGATGTGATGGGAGGGCATGTGTAGGTTGCATGGGTGGTGATGGGTGAGGAAGAATATAGAGCAGAGATCCACAACTTGAGGCTTACTGGCTGTTACTGAACTACAATACCCAGCACTCTACCACATTTAAGAGTCGTAGTTCTGCAGCAGCTGGAAAGCTGCGAGTTGCAGATCCCTGACATAGGGAAATAGGTGTGGCTCAGTCTATTCACATATTATGTATTATATTTATAGATAATATTTATATAAATATTTCCTCTATATACAGTGGGGAGGTATATCTGCAGTGGCATCATGAGGTCGTTGCAGAGAGCGAGTGGTCAAGTTCAGCGCTGTCACAGTCAGAGTCATCGTACAGGCCGACATTCTGTGGGAAAGAAGAGACAGACCAACGTTATTCATTGGGCAGCTTTGTGCTATAAAGCTGGTGGCTTTAGCCTAAAGGGTGTTCCATGATGAAATTGGAAATTTTAGGAGTTAAACTTGTTTTTTTTCCTGGATTCCCTCTATTTGTCATACAAATGAGGAGAGGGTCTCAGAATGCTGTCCATGTGGATTATACATGGCTCTTGTACCAGACTAAGAAAGAGCTACCATACTGGACAATGATTCTCTAAAGGAACCAATGATAACTGCACTCATGTGTGTCGTACAGTCAGGGCAGCCATCAGGGGGGAGAGTTGTAGGGGGCCCGAGGGTAAGGGGGGGCCCTGCCACGCCACATTTACTTGATTATCTGGGCCCCCCCATATTTATGAGAGCTGCTGACTTCGGGAAGGCATAGATGTTTAAGGGGCCCTGGCCACCAATTTTCTCATAATGGGGGGGGGGGGCTGGCCACCAATTTTGGCCACCAGTTTTTTTTTTATCATGTGGGGTCCTAGCCACCAATATTTTTAAATGGGGGGGCCCTGGCCACAAATGCTTTTTTATGGGGGGCTCTGACCACCAATATCTTTTTATTAACATGTGGGAACCCTAGCCACCAATATTTTTTTTTGTTTTTTTACTGTGAGGTGGGGGGCGGACCTGTGGGGTGGGGAGGGTGGACCTGTAGGTGGGGCTTGCGGTGGGTGCAGCCCAGGGGGCCCAGGAAATTTTGTTGTATGGGGTCCTGCGATTTCTGATGGCGGTCCTGCGTACAGTAATCACAACAACCCAGGTATCTTACCTCTCCTGCAGTCTGCTCATTGCTCAGCTGTGTTTTCACTTTCTGGATAACTGCCTCTTTCTCTGAGAGTCCATCAGACTGGGTGAGAAGATCCAGTGGGGGTTCAGAGCTTTGGGACACCAGATCCTCAGATCGCTCATCTGGACGTTCATCTGTGTTAGTGCTCAGCACATCAGGGGTGACACTGTGAGAGAGGTCGGTAGTGTTCCCTTCCTCCCCGTCCGACAGATTCTCCGAACTGGGTGACTGATTCTGGGACATCCCTGTCGGCCACCTACAAGTCACACAAGCGCTGAGTGAGCAGGCGGCTAGCATGAGACGGCTCATCTGAAACTTTTCATTGCAAAAGGAATAAGAGCCCATTTATTCCTATTTGGATGTTGCTTTTTAAATTATATGCACAAGTGTCTGCACTAAGACAAATGCACAAACAAATGTAATTTATTAAATAGGAAATATGATTGACGAGGGATTGGTGATACCAGCAGGTTATAACCAGCAGGGGGCAGCATAACACCTCTTTAATCAAAAGCCAGCTCATTAGAACTGAAGGGACTGCCTACCTACATTTGTATTAAATGAACAAGGATTATATATGAAATAGTGAAACTCAAGATACATTATGATGTTGATACGTTGATATGGTTTGCAGAAACTTTAAAGGAGAAGCAAATCCTAAAGTAAAAAAAAACCCTACCCTCTACCCTACATAGACCCCCCACCGCCTCCAGCCTAGTTTCTACCCCGGCAAATGCCCCTAAGTCTTTAATTACCCCCAGTGCAGATTCTGTCCAGCGGAGTTCACGGGCGCCATCTTCAGCCGCTTCGGTAATCTTAGGGTCTTCTCCCAGGGCTTCAAAAGATTCTTAAGTTTTGCCGAATGCGCAGTTGTTGCGAAACAGAAAATTGCTCCAACTGCGCATGTGCCAATACCGCACTTACTTCCTGAAGATTACCGAAGAGAAGAAGATGGCTGCCGTGAACTCCGCCGGACAGAATCTGCACAGAGGGGTAAGTAAAGGGGCATATACCAGGGGTAGCAGCTAGGCTGGGGGGGGTGATCTACGTAGGGTAGATGGGTAGGGTTTTTTTTAACTTTAGTGTTTGCTGTTCCTTAACTGCTGATTTATCCCTTCAGTAAGTAACTGCACTTTGTCTTGTGTGATTGGCTACAGATGGAGGAGCAAAGTTTTAGTCTATGGAGGGAGGAAAATGGATCCAGCAAAGGCCACAGTTTGGACTGTTTTTTGAGGGCCCCTTGATAAGGTCTTGCTGGGTGACAGGTCCCAGGGGCTCTGGAGCTTGGTGGGCATTATACCTTTCCTTGTTCCACATCATTTCATGACATAGTCAGGCCATCAAGCATTTCATGACAGACGCAGTGATAGCCCTTTTCCCTGCGGCGTAACTAGAGTGCTGTTCCCCCTCTGCAATGAAATCTTCAGAGGGGCCCAGCGCACTCCAATCCCCATCCTCCCACCCACTTACTGCCTCTTACCACTTCCTGCCCAGATGCCGCCCACTCCCCACCCAGACTCTGCCCACTCCCTGCCTGGACACCGCCCACTATGCGCCCCAAGCTGATGCGCTCTGCTTCCCCACAGCAGGTAATAGAGTGGCCGGGGAAGGGGGGGTTCTTGTTGGCTATAGAGGAAGCGGGTTATATAGTTATGCCACCCCCTTACCCCTACACAGACTTTAACATCAGTTATCCCCAGGCCTCTTGTCTCCAGGAGGCTGCAGGTGTATCATGTGGAGACTGATATCAGGGTTTGGTCCTGTCAGAAAGTGACAAACATTCCACAGGAGGGGTGTGAGGTCCAGTTGGGCCCTATAGGTTTAATTGGTCGGCCCAGGCTCCTCCTTCTAAGATATAATTGATCCTTATTAGACTTAAGGTATGACGATCTGAATTATGGAAAACCTCAGGGTATCAGGCCGGCCCGCAAATCACTATCCTGCACCTAAAAAGGCTCTGAGAAATCAGTGCAATGTACAGGTATGGGACCTGTTATTCAGAATGCTTGGGACCTGAGGTTTTCCAAAATTCAGATCTTCATACCTTAAGTCTACAAGAAAATCATGTAAACATCACATAGACCCAACAGGATTGTTTTGTTTCCAATAAAGATTAATTATATCATAGTTTGGATCAAGTACAAATTACTGTTTTATTATTACAGAGAAAAAGGAAATTATTTTTAAAAATCTGGATTATTTGAATAAAATGGAGTCTATGGGAATTGGCCTTCACATAATTCAGACTTGGGGCAGCTGGGAAATTGACAATATGTCTAGCCCCATGTCAGATTTCAAAACTGAATTTAAAAAATCTGTTTGCTCTTTTGAGAAATTCTGCTGGAGCAGCACTATTAACTGATTCATTTTGAAAAAAAAAAATTTTCCCATGACAGTATCCCTTTAAGTTTGTTTTGGCCCAGGCCTGCTACTACTTAGCTGGTCATTGACACATTTGGCGCATCCCTGTGTCTGGTCAAATGCCCCTTGTGCTGCTCTTTTGCTTCCACACTTCTTCCTGTTACAGTTAGAGCTGCAGTATTTCTGGTCAGGTGATCTCTGAGGCAGCACACAGACCATTTAGAAATTGTGGTTAAATGGAAAAGTTGTAAAAGGACAATATTTACTTAAATATATATTCCAGTGTGGTAAGATTCTTTAATATGTCACTTAATATGATGTAAAGAATCTGTTGCTTAAGTATTCATTTTGGAGGTAGTTTTCCTTTAAACTCCATTGTTCCTTCTGTTCTGTTTCTGTATGCTTCCCATAGCCTCTGCTCATGTGCAACAGTAGTGTAGTATAGGTTCACTCACCTCTGTCTTCTCTCCACCTCCAACTCACTGTCAACTTCTCCCTCTTCCTCCTCTGAGGACAGCCCTCGTTTCTAAAAGACAGATGTAGAACATGTAACCTATCTGCTTGGCTGTTGCTCTACTGCCAGTTTTTCCCTATGCTTAAAGGATGTCTATGGAAATTCTCCTTCATCCAGGCCATGATATACAGTATCTAGTAGAGTTAAGTCTAAAACTACTGGACTTTCTGAATTTTCTTGAAAATGTTTCACTACTCATCTGAGAGGCTTCTTAAGTTCAAAAGGACATCAAAATATCAAAATAGGGCTGCTGTACCTCCATATACAATGTACAGTCACAAGTATCTCAGTGAGAATATATTATCACTTTACAAACTGTCAGTATTTCCCAACTTCAGTTTGATTTAACGGATGATAGATATTGTTCGTAAGAAATTAGAACAGGATTTAGTGACCTTAGTCTGTCCAATGAAGCCTTAATTCCATAAAAATAGCTGTGGGTAAGAACTTGGTCAAACGCAGTACATTGCTGCAAAAGTTGTGCTGTTATTGATCCACTACATGTTTCCAGCAAGGAGCTGTTTTTCAAGTGTTAAAACTGTTGAAAAAGAGCTCCTTGCTCAAAACATGTAGTGGATCAATAACAGCACAACTTTTGCAGCAATGTGCTGCGTTTGACCAAGTTCTTACCCACAGCTATTTTTATGGACGATAGATATTATACTGAAAATCTTTGAGAACAAAATAAAAATTGCCATTTTGGAAAAGTGCTTCAAGATGCAACCTCCACACATGTAGTATTGACACAACCTCAACTCAAATCTGCCCATTGGACATCCAGTCAGATGTTTCTCATGGGGCCTCCATTTATCAGCCAACAAAAGCTCAAGAATGAGACACCCCTGCTAGAAGAATGGGGAAGCAATGGAGTGAAGTCGATGGAGTAAGTGGTGGCGCTAGAGGTGATCTGACTGGCGACACTAAATAGTGTCAGGTGACACACAGGTGATTTCTCTCCCAAGTCACCCATGGGCCCATAACTAGACTTATGATGGTTGACTAACACAAACAAGCACCAACGCACTGCAGCAAATACCTGACTCCTTGTGACAGCTGCTCTGTACAGCCTGGCTGATGGGGTGAGGTGCTGCCCTCCTCTGGCTGCTCTGCTCCCTGCTGCCCGTCCTGAGGGGGAGTCAGGGCTTGGGGGTCCAGGCAAAGACCGGACAGGGGAACACTCTGCACTCTGACTTCCCCTACGGGCCTCGGCCTCCAGAGGGGTACATAAGAGATCAGGGCTTGAGGAAGACAGAGGATGCGGGTCACGAGCGGGGGGCTGGCTTTGAGGGGTGGGCTCAGGAGTAACTGCAGCTTTTAAATTGAGTGCGTCCTTTGCTTTGCGGTACCGTGGTTTTCCCCGACGGCCCCTTCCAGGGGATGGAGGGAGTTTCTGGCAACCAGTGGGGGTAGATGGTGACAAGACAGAGTCTACCTTTGGCAGCAGAACTTCATATTTCAAAATGTCTGGCCTGTAATAGAGATTAGAAACATGGAGATGAATTAAGGAAACCTTTCATAATTTAGAGGGGCTGTTTTCCTTAAAATTACATTTCTTTCATTACATTTTTCTTAGGATTCTTAGGATGTAGACATTAAGGGGGTTATTTACTAAAATCCAAATTTATGTAATATTTTATTTTAAAAAAACCACAACCAAAATCCCATGCCCGATTTTATCTTATTTATTAATTTAAAAAAAACTCATTTTAATAGGATCGTGGAAAAACTCACTCTAATTTTCGGGACTGTTTCCCAGATTGCTAAAATTTTTCACTAAAAATGTTTGTTTTTTTCACTAAAACCCCAAAAAAGGCGGATTTTCAGGCTAAACCCAGCACAGAAACTTCAAAATGATATAGGTGCCTCTTCCATTGACTTAAACACGACCTCGACTGGTCTGAGATGGAAGATTTTCGGATTCTGGCTTTTTTTTTTTTTTAATAAATCTCAAAAAATTCAACTTTGTTTTCTATAAAAAAATTCGGCCATTAATAAATAACACCCTAAGTTTAGGATGCAATTAGCCTTATTTTAATGTTTTGGGGGAAATGTGTTTCCCTTTCAATTCTACCTATTTACTCAGACCCCAGATTCTTTATAAACCAATATTTTTAATGATATAATTTTTAATCACTTGTCTGTCTACTCTGTTTCATTTTCCAGTCTGATTGAAGGAAGGGTTTCCCCCTCTAGCAAAATAAAAGGGGTAAGCTTCCCGACTGCAAGCAATTGTGAGCGCGCGGATCGGTTGAAAATCATTTGCTGTTGATAAGTGACCCAGCCGGGTCAACGGAGGGCCAGCACCACCAGTGCAGTGGAAGTGCATTATAGATGTGTGGTTGATCTATCATTAATCATTTTCCAGACTGCCATTCAAACCACTGCATAGTTTCTAAGGTACTTAGGACCCTAGCAACCAGATAACTGGACTTCAATGCTGTCACAGTAGTGTTTTATGGTTTCTGCTGCTATTTTTTGTGATTCTACAACATGGGAACTTGTATGGAAGAGGAAATATAAAACACCAGTGACTTTAAAAAAATGTCACTCTTTCAAGTTATAAAGGTTATTTATAAAGGTCATTTTCCAATAATGCCCTTAAGTGAAGCTAAATGAGAGAAGCAGAGGAGTGTTATAATGATAGAGAAAGAACAATGGCACCACCTTTTCCCATGTGGGGATAATTTCTGAGGTACATTCCTCTTCTTGATAAGTTTTTCCATTGTACTAGAGGGACGAGGTTGCTGGCGCAGTATTGTGGGATATTTCTTTTCCACTATTTGCTCTCTCCTGAAAGAAAAAGGGAGAATGCAATTTATTCTGCCTTTGCCGGATCCAACAGGAATTCAGTCTTGGCCAACAAAAGGACTCGGCTAATGAACACAGACCTTGCACCTAGGACAGCTGGAGGGCCAAAAGCTGGATAGCCCTGATTTATGTCTTTATTTTATGCTTTATCTTTCCTGCATTGCTGCTGCCTCGTTTGCAGTTTCTCTTAAATAGATAACTTTAACTTTAGTAGATACCCCCCCCCCCCAAAAAAAGCTGATATGAGTGACTGGTCTGCACAGGACTCTCTCTCTCTATGTTAGCAAATCCATATCTGCATTTCTCCACTTATTGCCAAACTACAACTCCCATCAAACTCAGGTATCTTTCATTGCAAGCAATGAAACATTCTCATGCATCTTACAGAGCCTAAATATTACACCCCATATACCCACCTGAGCAGCTCCTTCTCCTTTAGCTCCAGCTGCAGCATGAGTGAATTCAGCTCCACGTACAGCGTGTTTGCTCTCTGCAACTTGCGCTCATAGTGCTCTCGAATATCCAGGGCGTGCCTGAAAGAATGCAGCACAAGTTACACACCATCCAGGGTCAGACTAAGCCGGTGGGACACTGGGAAAAAACCTGATTGGCCCAGCCTTTGTGGGCCCCACCAGCCCAGACCCGCTCCCCGTGGGCCCATTAGATGTTTGCCTAGGCGGGGGGTTGTGGAGGGGGGCCCGGAGGTGTAGGCCTCAATGCTGCAACCCCAGTGGGCCCAGTCTGAAGCTGACACCATCCAAAAGATAAATATTCTATGACTGGGTCAGGCAATATGAATGAATAGGAATATGTCCTACTAGGGGTACAGTTGGAGGGCCTCAGGAGTTACTTGCATCTAGTGTTGGGCTTGTACACCAGGGGCCCTCCCAAAAACCTTTGACCAGGGGCCCACCAATTAATCTTAGACCAGGGACCCACTCTCAGTACTATTTTTCTTCCTCTCCTCACTCAACCTTTATTCTCCTTGTCTCTTTTCTTTACATACTACTGTATAATCTATTTTTCCATCTATTTAGTCTCTTTGTTCTCATAGAAATAGGGAATGGCCATGAAATAGGCCAAATGTTTAGCAGCATGAGGGCCCACTGACACCTTGGCCCACCGGGACTTTCCTGGTATCCCTGTGGGCCAGTCCGACACTGCTTGCATCAAGAGTCTTAGAAGAGCCTGGGAAAAAGGACAGCACTCAAACTGTTACAGAACTTCAGAGAGAGGGGTTAGTTCTGAACAGATGGATTGCCCATAATCTCAAAAGATCCAGTGCTGGAACCCAAGAAAGTGAAAGGCCTGTACTCTCAGAACTAAGCATGTACAGTCTGTTAGGGCCTCACCTTAGCTCCTCACGGCGCCGTGTTATCAGCTCCTCTTCCAAGCGCTGCAAACACGTTCCTTCTGACTTGATCTTCTCAAAATGTAACCGAACCTCATCTCTCCACTCCACCTAGGGCAAAGCACACAGACATGGTGGGGCATCAACTAGCGGCAGCACAAACTAAGATTTCTTTGTAATAAGCTATTCACTTTAATTTATATGGTACCAATGTATCATGCATCGCTGTACAGGTATGGGATCTGTTATCTAGAAACCCATTATCCAGAAAGCTCAGAATTACAGAAAGGACGTCTCCACAGATTCCATTTTATCCAAATAATCCAATAATCCAAACAATTTGAAAAAATATAATACAACAGTAGCTTGTACTTGATCCCAACTAATTAATCCTTATTGGAAGCAAAACCAGCCAATTGGGTTTATTTAACGTTTACAGGATTTGCTAGTAGACAATGTAAGAAGAAATTACGGAAAGATCCGTTATCTGAAAACCTCAGGTCCCAAGCATTCTGTATAACAGGTCTTATACCTGTACTGCACTTTCACACCAATCTTTCATAAGTATTTTGTGAATATGTATTATGCTCCCCACCATACTAACTAACCCCATTGTAACTGCCTATACTGATTATTGACATTTATAATAACACATAGCAACACATGTTATATTTAACCAAAGTACTGAGATAAAACCAGAAAACAAAGAGGCAATAACATCCATTTTATGGGGTATCCAGCCCCCAGCAACTACAATTCATGTTACATATAGCTAGCCCATGTTGGCTATGAATTATGGGAAATGCAGTGCATAGAAGCTCACTCTCACCTGGGATTTAAAGTAGGTCTCCTGGGGGGTGGACAGGACATCGGCCGAAGCAATATCTAAGTGCAGCAGAATTTGCCGAAAAGAGGGGCGATTTCTAGGCTTGCTGTCCCTACATTGATTTGGAACAAATGTAGAAATTAAATTAAAGGCATCACATCCCCCGCTCAAGTTCTAGAGACTTAGAGGCATATTTATAAAGCTGTGAAAAATATTTAACACCAGAATAAGTTGTAAAATACATGGCATATTTATTAAGCCCAACTAGATCGGGCATGCTCAGGACATTCTTGGGGTTATTAAAAGTAAACAAAGCATTTATTTTTCTATATAGGGACCAGAGGGTCAATCCCAAAACTGCCCTCCTAAGCATGTGCCCTTAGGACTCTATAAAGAAGATCTGGCCCTGAGAAAGGGGTGTTCACATGTAAGGAATGTGAGATATAGTGTTCACATGTGAGAAAGCAGAGGTGCCATAGTTTGCAAATATAACAGAGATAACAAGAGGTGAGTAAGGTTAGCATTTATATATACAAACAAGAACTCATTTAATGCCAGTGCAATGTACAAAGTGAAAAAAAAACCCAATGCAAATGTAGGGATGTGAAAATTTAGACACCCTCACACATTATTGACAGGCACATCCCTAGAAATATGGACGCCTAAATGGGTCCTAATGGGGACCTTGTGCTTATGTAACCCCTGTAGTTCTCACAGTGTACACCAGATGGCACTGTGTCAGAGTATAAAGGTCTTGGGAACCATGCAGTCTGGATTCATTACTTTAGCCCAACCAAGCAGGCTGGAAGGGAATGGGTAGTGAATCCTAGGAGCAGTGGCCTTAGTAAATAGATAGCATACTCTATTATAGATCACTCTAGGAGTGAAAGAGAGGTTATTTAGTTGAGCAGCTCAAGGCTCCGACGAGGATATTAGAGGGATTAAGATCCCAGGGTATTACGGACCCAGAGTAGGGACAAAGTGTTGAGACTAGGGATGATAGGAATTCCCCTAGCTGCCACTTAAAGAGATCCTGAAAATTGGGCAATACCTCCTCACAAGCTGCATAACCCTCTGCTGATGTGTCCCTGGCCTGCAGGGATTTAGCCTACACTGGTACTGTGAGTATATGCTACCTTTATGCTATCTGTGTTCTAAGCTCCATTGTGGATCTGTGCTATGTTTAATAAATACTGCTCTTGTTTAAGCATAAAAGAACCTCTGGCACCCAATTCTTGTGCATTGGCACACAGTTACAGTTACACTACACCCTGCCTCCACCCCGCTACGAGGGTTTACACCTGAGTAAATAGGGTCCCATTTGTGGTTTCACACCACATGAAAGTAGCTAGAATTGACCAAAGTGGTGTCAATTTACTATAGCGCTACATAAATCTCAATTTATTTTACTACCATAATTGCAGACAAAAACAGAGTCGTATGTACTACAGCATTTGCATCCACACCGGTAAATCATGTACCAGTTCCAACAAGTATCTACGGTGTAGTAAACTGCGTCATTTCCAATAGCAGACACAATGTTGGTGTGCGAATCCTAATGTATCAGTCAGATGTTTGTGTGGGTGATACATTCCTGCAAGAAGACATGTTAGTTCCAGGGCTCCCTTGCCTATATATATATATATATATATATATATATATATATATATATATATATATATAGGCATTTTTTTGGACACAGTTTTAGCCTTGAAACACTAGGGTCCTGTACTTGTGCACTTACCAGCACTGCCTTAGCAGCAGTTTAAATCCATCTGGACAACTGGATGGCACTGGGAGGTGCAGGCTGTTACTGCCCACCCCCCAAATTATGGCGGAGGAATCCACATCCTTATAAGGGATCTCTCCTGTCAACAGCTCCCAAAGAACCACACCAAAGGACCTGAAAGACACAGAACATAGAGATGTAACTAAATGAAGAGGATACAATTATTCTTGGACACAAAGCAAGAGGTGGGACCAATATAATTATGCATTGCCCCTCTGATCAGGATCACACAGCTAGCTGTGTGTCAATAGTATGAATGGGGGGGGGGCGGTTAGTAGGACAGGTCCCATTGGGCAAAGATGTAATGCAGCAGCTGCCTCAAACCTTAAAAACCAAATGTTGTCAGTGTGTGTCTCTGGAAGGGAGGAATAATAAACAGTGGGAATGTAGAGGATTCATTTAAGGGAAGAGATGAGGGAAATGGAAAACCTGAGTTGTTTAAGAAAATGGAAATAAACATGGGAGGAGCAACATCACCGGGGGGGGGGACTGGAAACATCGAATTGATGAAATTCCAAACAAAAACATGTCACAGTGCATGGCCATCACAGCAGCAGGGGCCTTTTATATTTGCAGAAAGACCCAATTAAAGGTGGCCGTAAAAAGCTGCCCTTCTGAGTCTGCCAATTGGGCATCTACAGTAGCTATTGAGCAGGTAACAAAACGCTATTAGGTGAGATCTGCTTTACAGCGTTCATGCAATCCTCTCAGGTCTCCCTAGTCCTGTTTTATCATCGATTACTGGAGATCAAATCATCGCAGTTTGGCCTCACTTGTTTGGTGACCTGATCTTAAAGTGTATGTCCAATTTAAACAAAAAATAAATTAGGCAATTTAGAGATGTTCAGACTGTGACCCTCCAACAACTGCAACCTGTTGGTGGGATAATAAGTTATAGTTACACTATAGCTAAAGCACTGCGTATCTTGACAGTGCTATATAAATAAATGATGATGATGATGATAGCTACAGTTTCTCTGATACCGAGGGCTGTGAACAAATGCTCTCCAAGCCTCACAAGGCACCTCATATGTCCAACCCTGATCATGGCCCAGCCTGACACTTCATACTATGGCAATGCTCCTGTCAAGACACGTGAGTACATGTGGGAATCAGCAGCCTCATTAGCCAGTCACACGTCATTGCAATAACAGCCAGTCTCCTGGTATGGAGAGAAACCAGAGAAGTGCTTACGTAAATATAGGGAAAAGGGAGGGTGATACACTGTGTGATATTAGCCATCCTGCCATTGTTTGCAGCCATCCCTTCCCTGGTACAATGCTGCTTTACTCACAGTCAGGGGCTGAGGAATTCTAAGCTGCACCATTATTGGTTTCTTATTATCATCATCATCTCTGTCTTTGTGTCATTATTGAAGCAAACAATATGAATGCCCCGAGCTGGCTAGTGTTTATTTTCTGTAGTATACACACAGGTACTGAATAATCGCACGTCAGAGATGTGTAAATAGGAGAAACTGGTATTCAGTAGGGACCAGAGAGAATGAAGGGAAAGTGATTCAAGATAGATGAAGAAAAACAGTCATGGGGACATACTAATGTGGCTGCTAGAATTGGTCTTTTCATTTAATATGATATAGAATGGCTAATTCTAAGCAACTTTTCCGTTGGTCTTCATTATTTAATTTTTATAGTTTTTTAATTATTTGTCTTTTTCTGACTCTTTCCAGTTTTCAATTAAAACTGTTCACCTAAAAAACAAATGCTCTGTAAGGCTACAAATGTATTGGTATTGCCACTTTTTATTACTCATCTTTCTATTCAGGCCTCTCCTATTCATATTTCAGTCTCTCATTCAAATGAATGCTTGGTTGCTATGGTAATTTAGACGCTAGCAACCAGTCTGCTGAAACTGCAAGCTGGTGCGCTGCTGAATTAAAAGCTAAATATTAAAAAAACACAATTAATAAAAAATGAAAAATTACAAATTGTCTCTGAATACCACTCTCTAAATCATATTAAAAGTTAACTCAAAGGTGAACAACCTCTTTAGCATTCATTTTTAACAGAGGAGAATGAGCATTAAAAGACTAGTTTACATTAATATTAACATTTAGTGTGAAGTAGATAATGGTACTGTGACCCTCTGCAATTGTGCTTTATGATTTATATCAATTGTTTTTTTTTTTTTAGAATTTCTCATACATTTTTTGTTATTTGATATTTTTCATCACTTATATTTCTGTTCAAGCCCATTCCTATGCAAACTTCAGTCCTCAGCCACTACCTGGTTGCTAGGGTAAGTGGGGCCCTAGCAACTGGATACTTGTTTAAATTCCAAACTGGAGAGGGAAGGAACAAAACATAAATAATCCAGAAAAGACAGGGATTATAGTTCAGGAACAACAAAACCGTTCTAGTAAATAATTCCAATGTATAAGTCTTTAGCTGTTTCCCCTCTCATAAGATATTGAGATTTAAGATATTTTAAATAACGTGTGAGGCCTTTTCCTTTGTATCTTTAATACTATGCCATGCTTCACTGGCCATATTCACCTTACAGTATATGCATACTGATCTATTACATAGGCTCTCTACTGCTCTGGGGGCTAATATTTCCCCATATAGGTCTTACAAATTCCATCATCTGTTCACACTCACATTTCATTTGCATCTCATCCTGACACCTGTCTCAGTCAACAAGGCAATGCATGTGCTATTCGGTTACACACTGGGGCTCACTGACTAAAAATGGGCGAATTTGCCCCTGGCCATTAAAGGGTTTGTTCACATTTAAATTATATTTTAGCGTGAAGTAGAGAGCAATTTTCTGAGACAATCTGCAATTGGTTTTCATTATTTATTGTTTGTGGTTTTTGAGTTATTTAGATTTTTATTCAGCCGCTCTCCAGAATAAAAAGGAAAATAATTTAAAAACTATAAGGGCCCTTTACTCACGGGCATTTGAATCTGTGCTCCACTGTGTTCCGGTTTTATGCGTTCAGCCGCAGGGGAGCACAGGAGTAAACGCGCTGAATTCTTTTCCATGCGGCTTTACTCACACAGACGCGTGTAAGCGCCTAATGCAAGTTGGGACGCAGCATGTTGCATTTTTCCTGCGTTCGGTGCTTACATGCGTCCGTGCGAGTACAGCCACATTGAAAAGAATTCAGCGCGTCTACTCCTGCGCTCCCTGCGACTGAACGCATAAAACCGGAACGCAGGGGATCGCAGCTTCAAACGCCCGTGAGTAAGGGCCCTAAAAAATAAAGGCCAATTGAAAAGTTGCTCATAATTAACCATTCTATAAAATACTAAAAGTTAAAGTATAACCTTTAACCCATAGAAACCAGTTTCGTTCAGCCAGACACAGGAAGAATCCTGAAAGCTTGAATAGATTTGTTGCCGTGGGTTACTGCTCTCGCGCAAATTTACCAACTGTTAGTCCCATTGTATAGTTACAGGAGTTGAGGGATGCTAGCTCCATGATGTATCACAAGAACAATGACTTTATAAACTGAAATGAGTATTTAGAGCAGTGGCGTAACTATAGAGGAAGCAGACCCTATGGCTGCAGGAGGTATAGGGCCCCCAGGCCCTAATTCATATACAATATGAATAAATATTGGAAAGACAGGTCAACCCCATTTTGGGGGCCTGAAAATTTTTTTGCTGTGAGGCCCAGTAATATCTAGTTACGCCACTGATTTCGAGTATTTAACCCTTTAAACCTGGGCAAGCCATGTGGCATGTCATAGGAATATGATGGTGATGAGAAAAGAATGAATATGATGCTACGTGTGCAAAAACACCAGGGGCTTGTTTCGAATTAACACCCCACTGTGTGTCATCATGTCCTGGTGAAATTACGGTAAAATACATGTTCTCTGCCGAAATCCCAAATCAAAGCCATTAAGCATTAATTTCAGTGGGTTTATTTACAGCTCCTAATAAAAATGACTCATCTCTTTCATGATTAGACAGAGCCAGCAAAAACATAAGTGGGTGCTTGTGAGCATGTGTGTGTCATCAGTGTGCAATATAATGTGATGGTGCCCTCTGAAGGGAGAGGTCACACTCTGACAGATGGGCAGTAATCCCCCACCATCATATGTCTTGTCTCCATAGAAACACTGCCCCCCCTACCATGGATAATGCCCCCACTTCACAGATTAAAGTGAGTCAGGGATTGAAGGGATCACACAAAAGGGATAATAAGAATAGTTTGGGAAGAAAGAAAACAAATAACAAGGAAAGAGGAGGCAGATTGAGGAAAGACCAAAGCTTATTTCCTCTCTTATCTTTTAACAGCAATAACAGAAATGACCAATGGCCTCTATCCTGCAGAATCATTTAACAACCCCTTTCATTCCTTTTTCTAAGCTTCCAGCATTCCCTTCTTGTGTCATTTATCCTTCACAACAGATACTCTTGGTTCCCTGGGTATTTGTTTTCATATTTTCCCTATAATTTGTCAAATGAATCATTTGCTTTCTTGTGCTGGGGACAATGATATAAACTTGGGGACAATGATATAAACTTTGTTGCTTGCCTCTTTAACCTAGCAACGGTTTAATCAGGTTCAATAAATCAATCACTAAACTTAAACTAAAGAGCTAGTGGCCCCTGACGGTAGGACGGGCCCCTGGTCTTGACACTTAGTACTCCGCCTTGTGATAATGTTCATGACCAGAACTAATATTATTTTGCATTTTATATTACAATGACCAATTGTAAGTCAGTAAACAATGTAGAATTTGTATGGCATTTCCTAGTAAAGGAGGGCACTTATTATCACAGGTATGAGACCCGTTATCCAGAATGTGCAGGACCTGAGGTTTTCTACATAAGGGATCTTTCCATAATTTGTATCTCTATACCTTGAGTCTACTAAAAAAAATATTCAAATGTTAATTAAACCCAATAGAATTGTTTAGATTAATTCTATCCTAGTTAATTCCCAATTGATTAATGGTATCCTAGTTGGGATTAAGTACAAGGTACTGTTTTGTTATTACAGAGAAAAGAATATTGAAAATTTTAATTATCTGTTTAAAACGAAGTCTATGGCAGGTGGCCTTCCCATAATTCTGAGCTTTCTGGATAACGGGTTTCAGATAATGGATCCTATACCTGTTTTTTGATTGCCACTATATGGAACTTTTTCACTTTTCATATATGATTAACATGGTCAGGAACCTAACTGCACACACTCAGCTGTGATTAGGGCAATCCAAACACTGGGTACTATACTGTTTAGCAGTGGGATAATAGTCTCTGGGAAGGGAGTGTGACTGTGGGATAGCAGGTATAGTAGGGAGAGATGGTGCCTTTAGTACCAGTGGATAATAGTCTCTGGGAAGGGAGAGTGACTGTGGGATAGTAAATATAGTAGGGAGAGATGGTGCCTATAGTAACAGTGGTATAATAGTCTCTGGGAAGGGAGAGTGACTGTGGGATAGCAGGTATAGTAGGGAGAGATGGTGCCTATAGTAACAGTGGGGATAATAGTCTCTGGGAAGGGAGAGTGACTGTGGGATAGCAGGTATAGTAGGGATAGATGGTGCCTATAGTAACAGTGGGGATAATTTTCTCTGGGAAGGGAGTGTGACTGTGGGATAGCAGGTATAGTAGGGAGAGATGGTGCCTATAGTAACAGTGGATAATAGTCTCTGGGAAGGGAGAGTGACTGTGGGATAGCAGGTATAGTAGGGAGAGATGGTGCCTATAGTAACAGTGGGGATAATAGTCTCTGGGAAGGGAGAGTGACTGTGGGATAGCAGGTATAGTAGGGATAGATGGTGCCTTTAGTAACAGTGGGGATAATAGTCTCTGGGAAGGGAGAGTGACTGTGGGATAGCAGGTATAGTAGGGAGAGATGGTGTCTATAGTAACAGTGGATAATAGTCTCTGGGAAGGGAGAGTGACTGTGGAATAACAGGTATAGTAGGGAGAGATGGTGCCTATAGTAACAGTGGGATAATAGTCTCTGGGAAGGGAGTGTGACTGTGGGATAGCAGGTATAGTAGGGAGAGATGGTGCCTATAGTAACAGTGGGGATAATAGTCTCTGGGAAGGGACTGTGACTGTGGGATAGCAGGTATAGTAGGGAGAGATGGTGTCTATAGTAACAGTGGATAATAGTCTCTGGGAAGGGAGAGTGACTGTGGAATAACAGGTATAGTAGGGAGAGATGGTGCCTATAGTAACAGTGGGATAATAGTCTCTGGGAAGGGAGTGTGACTGTGGGATAGCAGGTATAGTAGGGAGAGATGGTGCCTATAGTAACAGTCGGATAATAGTTTCTGTGGAAGGGCCATCTAGGCTCGGGCCTAGGGTGGCAGGATTTTAGGGGGGCGGCATGCTGCCCAACCACACTCACATTGGTTCAAAAACACTGGGGATGCGCTGGAGATACAATCATTTTATTAAATTTCCCGTGTGCCAATCCCCATTGCTCCTGGGGCCTAGGGTCGGCCACTATGTAAATCCAGCCCTGCTGCTCCTGTACTCTTGTTCCTTGTTACAAACGAAGAATAACCTGGAGGTGGGGGAATGGGCTTCAACAAACAACCTTCAAGCTCATCCACTTGCAAAAGCTCTTCTGTGTCTGTCCTTATGCTTAATTCAATAATGATGTTATCGGAAACAAACACAATGCCGAGGTCTAAGAATGAAACAGGAGATCTATTATCTGGAAACCCTTTCTAAACCCATCTATATAAAGGAATGCTGTTTCCCAAATAACTCTATTTAATGGGCAATATAATCCATGTTTGAAGACAATTACTATTGTACTGTAAAATATATAATTCCTGCACCATTACTACAGGTATGGGACCTGTTATCCAGAATGCTCAGGACCTGGGGTTTTCCTGGATAACGGATCTTTCCATAATTTGGGTCTTCATGCCTTAAGTCTACTACAAATTCATCTAAACATTAAATAAACCCAATAGGCTGGTTTTGCTTCCAATAAGGATTAATTATATCTTAGTTGGGATCAAGTACAAGCTACTGTTTTATTATTACAGAGAAAAAGGAAATCATTTATAAAAATTTGTATTATTTGGATAAAATGGGGTCTATGGGAGACAGATCAAAAGAAAATTCACTGGCACACAGGTACTGCTAGCAGGGTAAACCCTTGCTGATTTATTCAGTGGTTTGCAGCATGCAACGTTTCGGGGTAACCCCCTTTAAAACGTTGCATGCTGCAAACCATTGAATAAATCAGCAAGGGTTTACCCTGCTAGCAGTACATGTGTGCCAGTGAATTTTCTTTTGATCCGTCATTTCAAGGTGGGACGCCGATTCCACCATTGCTGTGCACCAGGGATTATCTTCTATCCAAGGCCAGGGTGTGCGAGTGCAACTTGCTAATTGTCTATGGGAGACAGCCATTCCGTAATTCGGAGCTTTCTGGATATCGGGTTTCCGGATAAGGGATCCTATACCTGTACTTGATATTGTATCTTTTAATGTATTAATACTGCAGCATGATTATTACTAATGTGTTCTAAAATTGTCACAAAATAGGGTCAATACGATCAGTCACAGAAGCCTGGGTTCATTTAACAAGTTAGCAAGTGCTGAAAGGTATGAAATTAGGTAAAAAAAAATGGCACCTGTGCACCATACACAAAATGCTATGGCAGTAACACAAATTTAATTGAGTTGCATTTACAATTTAAAAGTCATTTAGGATATAAGGCAGCCAATGAAAATGAAAGTTAAGTGTGATGACTTCCTAGGGTAAGCCTGTCCAACTAGAGGCTCATAGGCAAAATGTGACTCTGTTTAACTTCTTAGTATAATATGCTCTGTGCAACTGACACAGGGTGCAAAGTACAATAGTTGTACCTGGGGCAATGCATAGATACACAAACAAAATGTATTGATCACATCCCACAATCATTTGCCACATCAATATACAGAGCATATAGAGCAACAAACAAAATACAAATATGTGCATTACACCAGAATACAATGTAGATATGAAAATGCTACAGTCATCCAAAATATATCAAACCTCCATCAACATCAGCTAAAAAGTACAAACTGACATTATTACCAGTTAAACATAATGAAATACCTGTTAGTCTGTGCATTGTATTCATTTTTCAGGGGAAATCCAGACTATAATGCAATATGATGCAACTATTTAAGATATTTTCAATAATTCACTTCATCCCTTTACCCTTCACCCTGGCATTCTGCTTCTGCGCACTTATTGGAAAAAATGACTCATTTAATGAGGTGGAAATAGCAGGTCCTGGGCTCTCTGGACCCTCTGACTAGGCAGCCTGCCAAATACCAGCACGTCATTTCCCCCAAGAAGCAGTTTCCTAAGAGCTCCATCTATGGAAGAACCAGCAGCTTAATGTTCAGCAGAATGTCCAACACATGAGATTTACAGGATAGGATGTCACTTATACAGAATGCAAGGCAATCCCTCCATACCACATCACTATGATTATTTAATGGTTCCATAAAGGAATTGCTAAGATATTCAATATAAGGTTTAATTTAATCAGAGAGAACACTCTCACTGCTGTTAGTCTGGATTCCTGTCAGTCAACTGACCCTTAAGCAAAGTACTCTACATGGGAAGGGAGTCGTAGTGCAACAACACCTAGAAGGTTACAAGTAAAGAGGAAATAATATTCTTTACTTCCAAGACACCGTTACCTGGCTTCACTGGTAATCAGTGTGTGAACTTTCTATTTCCTAGATTAGTGACTGAATCCCTGCTTTGGCCAAATATTTTATTGGGGTCCCCTTACATCATACAAAAAATACAGATATATAAGAATATTGTTGTATACATCATAAATCTACAGTTCCAAGAGTATCTAGGCCACCAATTATGGATTTACCCTAAAAGTCACTCTAACCGGCTTTCAGGTTTGCCTCACACAAATAACTGGAACAGCCAATAAGCATTCACCACTGATTACACATTATCTTTCAGGAAGGAATCTGATGAGCTGGGCTTCCCTAGGGGATCAAGTCTGTTGTTGTCATACACATACTAGATACAAAAAACACTGTCAGTACTGAGAGCCAGATTCCTGGCTGAAGATTTAGCAGGGAAGCAACTTATTGTGATTATTTAAAGGGAATGCTTTATGGTCCCCCTAAACTTTGCTTCTCACCATACGGTGCTAAACACTTATAAAAGAAAACAAAATAACATTCAAACGATTGAGCATTTAATAGGGTCAGTCTGCCTGCGATGTTGTTGGTCTGTATGTGTTTAAGAGAAACTGTTAGACATGGAACAGGAATCTGGTGCCAGTGAGTATCCATTGATACTATGCAGATATCCAATTAGGGGGCGATGTGTTCATTTGCCCAGCTTGCTTCATTAAAAGTTATATATATGTCTAGACACAATGCTGTTTGTTATTTGCAATCCGTGTACCATGAAATCCTTGGAGAGCTGATGCATAATAAATGAAACACAATTAAAGCATGGTTTATTTACTAACAGTTACATTGGGAAAACTGTATACCATAAATAAGTGCCATAACTAAGACCTAAGATTGCCAGATTATGTGAAAAACGAGGGACATGTCTAGAAAGTCCAGCTTTAAAGGAACAGTAACACCAAAAAATGTAAGTGTTTTAAAATAATGAAAATATCATGTAGTGGTGCCCTGCACTGGTAACATGGATGTGTTTGCTTCAGAAACACTACTATAGTTGCTGTGGAGCAATGGCGGAAATTGAAAAACTGCTATATGGCACAGGTTAAATAGTGGATAACAGATAACAGCATTAGACAGACAGAGCTTATTTGCTATCTGCTGTGTAACCTGAGCCTTTTCTCCTTTGAATGGCTGCCCCCATTGCTACACAGCAGCTTATTTATATAAACAATAGTAGTGTTTCTGAAGCAAACACAGCAGTTTTACCAGTGCAGGGCAACGCTGCATTATATTTTCATTACTTTAAAACACTTTTATTTTTTGACATTACTGTTCCTTTAAGGGCTGTGCTGATCTGCCTGGAAGGCACTACATCTACTGACATGGCATCAGGTGATAAGCTAATGGTACAGAGATGGGACCAGCCATTTCCACTTGAAGGGACTCATCAGGTCCAGATATTAGCTGGATGGGACAATACAAGGATGCTTGTGAATTCTTGGGGATATAAAAACCATTCTAGGATTTATGTGTCTCATGGGAATCTTGTCGAACATCCCCATAATGTTCCCATGTCTCAGCATCACTGACAATGTTCTGGTGCCTGGAAATCTCTGTCAGGACAAATGTGGTCAAACTCCCTGTATAGGTTAAGCCTTACATTCACTGGGCACTCACCAAATATCCACCTTCTCGGAAACAGGCTCATTTCGTATCACTTCTGGTGCCATCCAAGCAACTGTACCCGCAAAGGACATCTTGGTGCTCTTGTCATTCAATTCCTTGGAGGTACCGAAGTCAGAAATTTTCACCAAGTCATCATAGGTGATGAGCATGCTGTAGGTGACAAAGGATTGAATGTGATTTAGACGCACTCCTAATTATAGTACATGGGCCATAATCTGTGTATCTCTGGCGTTACCAGCCTTATCTGCAGATAAAATGGGGATTAGCAGCTGTTGAAGATACAGGCAGATAGCTGAACTAATTGACAGAAATAAATAAATGACACAGTTGTACACAGGCTGGCAGGACAGCAATGACAACAAATGCATTAACTTAATAGTTTTACATACTGATAGCAAGCAGAGATAGCACAGGATTTCCTAGATGCCCATAATTAACTGGCATTGCCAAAGTAACATGCTGAATTTGCAATCTTGAGTATTGTGCAATCACCTTGCTCCTGAGGGGAATAAGGGGGGTTCCTAATTGGTGCCTTAAATGTGAGCAGAAAACCATCATACAGCTCAGTTCTCTGTTTCAATCGGTTGTGCCCTGACATTGCACTCCCAAGCATATCAATAGATGGTCACTTGATTCTAACCAGACCCATAAAGTAAGGGGATTCGATTAGGAGTGTCATACCATAAGATGCCTAGGACTGCTGTGTGTAGGAGATTGTGCAGCAGGCATATTTAATATAGTAAGGAAGATTTGGTATTTCAGTTGCTCCCACAAAAATAGTCATATATGAAATTGTAGTTAGTAATTAAAGTAGATATACTGAGGTTTGTGAGCTCCACGATGTAAATCAAACAGTAGTTATACAAATAAAACTCTAGTTTATTAGTTAGTTAGGACATAGCAAACAGCCTAAAGTGTTTTGTGCCTAACGGGGCACTTACTCTATGAGTAAGTGGCCAATTAGGCACATACCCCCATATGTAATATAAGGCCCTAAGTTTGCCCAGGAGCAGTAACCCATAGCAACTAATAAGATGTTAGCATTTGAAAAGGTGACCAAGAAATACTACCTGCTGATTGGTTGCTATGTGTTACACAGGGGTCTGTTTACTAAGGCGCGGTAAAAATATGCGCACAAAATATAGACAAATTTGTCGCCAAATATGTTTCCGCCAGTTTACTAACATGCGGTAAATGTAAATTTGCAAATTTTCTTGCACAAAAATATGTTTTCGCCAGTTACCGCATTCGCTGAAAATAACAATACGTACACATTAACGCCTGGTTTATTAAACAGCGAAATGTGCAAAAGACAAAATTTACGCAAGAATATTCGCAAAATTTTACCGCCACCTATGTAGTGGTGTAAAAGTATTTTTTCGCCAGAAAATTCTCAAGGGGCAGGAAATATCCCATAATACTGTTTTTTTTACCCATCATACTTTGCTGACAGGAGCGGATCTGTAGCTATTGCTGACATGATGTTTGGGCTTCTGCTTCTATTTGTTGCAACAGCAGCATGTTCAGCTCAGAGGCGTATTATTGGCAGCAGCATCACAGTCCAAGGATTCGTCAGCCTCTACGCTTTTTTGGTTTCATTGTGATTGGCTACATTAAACTGTGCATTTCTATGAAGCAAAGAGATTGACTGGTATGATTTCTTGTTCATATGATTCTATTGGCAGAAGGATTTATATGATGCAGACATGTTTGATTGGTGTCACGCTGGTAATGTTGTTGGATGGTATAATCATCAGTCAATAAAGTTTATGGCGCAAATTCACTAAGCGCCGAACGCTAGCGTCAATTCGCTAGCGTTTGGCATTTTCGGTACTTCCCAAATTCACTAATGAACGCTGGCGTAAATTCGCTAGTGTTACTTCGCACCCTTACGCCAGGCGAATTTTCGCTAGCGACGTAACTACGCAAACTCACTAACTTGCGCAGTGTACTGTACGCTACCTTTTACGCTAGACTTCCTTCTCCACCTCAGACCTGGCGAAGCGCAATAGAGTAGATAGGAATTGTTTCAAAAAAAGTCAAATTTTTTTCTAAGTCCCAAAAAACGCTGGCGTGTTTTCTACATGATGGGTGATAGGCTGAAAAAGATTGAATTTTTTTTTACCTAGACAGTGGGCACATGTGTAGGGCAAAATAAAATTTATATTTGCTGATTTGAAGGTTTTCTAGGCATTTGTAGTGCAGATACGTATTCCTCCATGGAAATTTGAATTTGGCGCCGTATGCAAATGAACCATCGCTAGCGAAACTTCGCTTCGATTGGCAAATTAACGCCAGCGCAACTTCGCAAACTCACGCTACCCCTGTGCGCAACTTGGGATTTTAGTGAATTTGCGGAGCGCTGGCGAAAATACGCCTGGTGAAGTGCGGCGAAGTTGCACCTGGCGCAACGTCGCATCTTAGTGAATTTGCCCCTGAGTTTTGAAGATGCATTTCTGGTCATAAATGTCACAGTAAAAATTGCCATAATAACCGCCTAAAATAAGACTATTTTATAGCATAAATATTCGGAAAAACTTAATTTGTCGGCAGAAAATCCGCTAAAATTACCGCTAACATAAGCTGGTTTGTTAACGTTCTTTACCGCAAGTGATCGCAATGACTTCTGAGCTCATCGCTGTTTAGTAAACTTAGTCGCTGCAATTATTCTTGCGGAAAAATATTCTCAGCGATAACATGCGGAAACTTAAAGTCAGATTAGTAAACGGACCCCTTAGTGCCTTTTATTACATAATGCCATAACTGTTCAATTTACTTTGAGGAGCTCACATAACTTTTTGATTTTTTTATGCTGCAGGGGTATAAAGCTAAGGTTTTAGTTATCCTAATATTTAGTGCTAATGCTTAAGGTGAAGTACAGGTATGGGACCTGTTATCCAGAATGCTCAGGACCTGGGGTTTTCTGGATAACAGATCTAATCTATTAGAAAATAATTAAAACATTAAATAAATCCAATAAGACTGTTTTGCCTCCAATAAGGATTAATTATATCTTAGTTTGGATCCATTACAAGGTATTGTTTAAAAGGCAATCATGTTTAATAATTTATTAAACATTATTATTATATTTATTATTTTGATAAACTGGAGTCTATGGGAGACAGACTTTCTGTAATTCAGAGCTTTCTGGATAACAGGTTTCCGGATAACGGATTCCATACCTGTATAAATATGGTAGACAGACCCTTGAGGCCGAAGACTGGCCGTGTTTGGTGAGAGCTGAAGTGCTGAAGATTGTTTAACTTCCTGGAAAAGTAGACACTTGCTGCACTCACCACATCAACCTGTAAAATGCTTGGAATTTTGGATGCAATAAACCACCACAGTCTGGCAAAACCATATGCCCACAAAACATTGGAGGGGGGGCCATTCCAATTGACACCCTAAAAGCTCAGGCATAAAATAGACACTTACTTAGGTGATTTGAGGTCACGGTGGATTATCTTATGGAGATGTAAGTAGTTCATTCCACCAGCGATGCTCATGGACCAGTCTACTAATATGGAGGGGGTGACCTTTCTCCCAGCACGCAAGACTTCATACAGTTGCCCCTGGGCACAGAATTCCATTAGGATGCAGTAACAGGGAGCTTGTGTGCACACACCCCTGCAAGAAAAGCCAAGAACGCATTAGTAAGAACATAACTTGGAAGGAAGTTTGGAGATAATTTTATCTTTATAATACACAAGAGCCATGAATATCCTGTAAATTCTATCCTTATAAACAGTGCTTATGATGTCATCAGTTATAATCAGAGCTTAGTGATGTAATTTCTGCCACACGACTCACTGAAACTTGTGTATTATAATAAATAATGTACCTCCATTGCAAAATATGTGGATTTTTGGCCTCATGTTTTCTATGGTCATGGAACTCCTCGGTAACTTATAATATCCTTATACTTTACAATAGGTACTTTATTCACTATATTATCTATCTATCTATCTATCTATCTATCTATCTATCTATCTATCTATCTATCTATCTGTCTGTCTGTCTATCTATCTATCTATCTATCTATCTATCTATCTATCTATCTATCTATCTATCTATCTATCTATCTATCTATCTATCTATCTATCTATCATCTATATTGCAGTTCATCCCCCTTCAGCAAGCAATTTATATACAGATTTGTGCATGGGGGCATTAATGTGCTGAAACAGGAATGGGCTTTCCCCATATTGTTGCCACAAAGCAGGATTGTCAAGATTATTGCTGCACAGTACAGTTCTCTATAGTGTTAAAGTTTGCTTTTACTAGGAGCAGGGGCTCTAACCCAAACCTTGTAATAGATTATTATTTTGCCTTCAGGTGTTGCGTTCTCCTGGCATCTGCCAAACCCAGACTTGTCCACTAAGACTCCCTGTGTTGGCAATATATATACATAAAGGTGCGGGATAAGCTTTATACAGCAAAACATAAAATATATTGCACTTTTAAAACATTCCATCTCTGCATATGGCCTCTGCAGGAAATAGTATATGGCCATTTTATTACATCTGAGTATTATTAAGACGGTTGACCAGAATGGCAGCTCTTGCTTAAATATATTTTTTACAGTACAGGGAATATCTGTTCACAGTACTTTATTCTATTATAAAAGCACAGAGACCTCATCTGTACTCACTTGAAGGTGATGATGTTAGGATGTTTTAGCTTGCGGAGATGTTTGATGTCTGTTTCTTTAATATCTCGCACTTTCTTTACAGCCACTTCTTCACCATGGAATTTCCCAAGGAAGACGGCTCCTTGGGCTCCACTGCCCACCCACTGCAGGTCTTGGATTTCTTCAAATGGAACCTCCCATGGATCTTGGAAAGGGAAAATAAAGTGAATGACAAGTATTTCTGAATGCATAACAGTAGCCAACTTTGGGGGCACTAAGCATGGTGGGAAAGCAGAATATTATAGTAATTATAGTAATATTATATATATTATATAAGTAACTGCTCCTCAAAAGCTGCTACTGGAATTTCAGCTAATGACTTCAGCTTGGGATCTAGGGAAGGGTCTTGGCCCTAATGGCTAATAATGTTTTTAATTTGCCTTTTATTTTCTGAGTCTAAAGTCTTTCTGGTTCAGGGCTCCATCAGTTGGCTTCCCAAAAACTACACCCTATTTTCTCTTTTTCTTCCCTACCCCTCTGTATATTCAGCATCTCCTGATTTTGCCCCCTGCACTCACCTTCTCCCTGCTTGTGTTCTGTTGAATAGGTTTTTCCAATCATTGCCCAGACGGGTCTCAGACATCCAAAAAGCCCTCCGAGAAAGCCAACCCCTGCTTGACACTGCATACGGCCTTCGCCCAATGCCCGACATGGTCTGTCTTCTAAAGGACAATCTGCTGCACCCCCTCCACCCCTGTCTTCAGCCTTTTGTGGGTCCGAGGACACACTGTGCGTGAGGGGGGTTGTACAGTCATCATTGTGAGGAGAGCCCCCCTCAGATCGCACCATACCACGAAGGACACATTGTGTGGGTGTCAGTTCTTGCTCAGGGGTACAGCCAGGAGGGGTATCAATATCCAGGCGACGAATTGGTCCATCTGATAGCAAACCAGCAAAGGAAGGTGAGGGAGTGCGTGTTTCATGTAGACATGCCATTGCATATGGTGCAGCAAATAAACTGCCAAAATCACACAGTGGTGTCTAGTTTCCCAATGTCAGTTCTGCAATGAAAATGCAATTGACAGTTATGTAATGTCGTAATACATCACTACAAAACCTACCAAGAGTATTACCAGGTACTCATCAAGGAATAAAGTAAGCTTAACAAATACATGTATATTGCTTTAAAAAAAGAATATATAAGTGATGTGTGTTAAAACACATGTGTATATATATACATATATATCCTGCATATTTTAGCCCTGTTTACTTCAACATCAAAAGAAACACCCTATGCACACATTCTTTATATGACCCTGGGACTCCTTTGTGACCTCTAATATCTTCAGGAGACATTTTGTAACCTATAGACACATGGACAGCTAGATAGCACATATATACAGATAGATGCACAACCCTGTCTAGTTACCGACAGCCCCTGCACTGAGATATCAGATTTTGTCAGTGATCTGACACAGACCTGATGTTTCCTTACATATCAGGTCAATGCCAGAAAGCTGAGCAAGCAAGTAGGCAGCCAGCGGTTATACAATGGGAGCTAGACTGGGGGAAAGCTAGCTCAGACTATACAGGGTGGATTTTGAGGGGATATAACTATAGGTGTCTAACACTATTGAGGACTGTGAAAGCCCATCTTGTGTTGACTGGAAAATATATTAAGTGGGCATTCCAGCTAGCTTTCATTGGGTAAAGAGCTGTTTTGCTGAATAGGAAACATTAGTGTTAGAGAAATATGATGTATATATTTCTCCACTGCTAGCATTCTGCTTTAGCTCAGCACCTCATTATAAGTGCAGGACTATGGATCATACAGGAAATAATCTGCATTTATACAACACTCTATCCCTCCTGCATAAACAGTAACATGCAACTAGGCTTTTTTTGTAAATCAAGGCAAATATCTAAAAAACGATATGAGATACGGTGTAAATAGGAAGAAAGGTATTCAACATTCTGTGTAACATCCTCATTGACTGATCTTAGTGTAACTAGGGCCACAGGCAGCGCACACGGGAAATTCACGGCATCAGAATGAGGGGGTAAGAACTATTTGCTCAAACCTAACAGCAACTATTAAGGCAGACGAGCGCAGCTATAGGATGAGAAGAGCGCAGTTATAGGATAAGAGCGCAGCTATAAGATGAGAAGAGCGCAGCTATAGGATGTTAAGAGTGCAGCTATAGGATAACAGCGCTGCTATAAGATGAGAAGAGCGCAGCTATAGGTAAGAGCGCAGCTATAGGATGATAAGAGCACAGCTATAGGATAAGAGCGCTGCAATAAGATGAGAAGAGCACAGCTATAGGATAAGAGCACAGCTATAGAAAGTGCAGCTATATGATAAGAGCGCAGCTATAGGATAGGAGCGCTGCTATAAGATAAGAAGAGAGCAGCTATAGAATAAGAGCACAGCTATAAAATGAGAATGATATAACTAGTCATCCCTACAAAAACATCCCAATCCCAATTCCCTAGCAGTCAATCCAGAGTAAATGTATCTACTATATGGATTAAAAACACATTAGAGCACTGTCAGCACCCACACAAGCCCTAGTATTGGAATCCACTCTGTGTGGCATAAACACAACTTGCAGGACCCAGACAGCCCAGAGTCCTATACTGAGCCACACAAGGAGAAGAACCCAAGGATTGTAACAACCATACAGCTCAGACTATACTGATCCAATATTTGGAATATGAACCCAGGGTTCTCAGCAGCAGCAGTCAGACATCGGTGTATGGAGCAAAAACACAGCTCCCGACACTGTCACCTACACAGCACAGTATTCTATCAACGCACAATATGGAAACTAAACACACAAGAGCACAACCAGAGCCTCGAGTATTTTACTACATGAAGAATAAACACAGGTCCCAGCAGCAGAAACACATTGCTGAGCCTGAGCATGTTCTTGTAAGGAGCTCACACACACACACATAATACAGTTCCGTTGCCCATGCTGGGATCCATATATATGCTGGGCAGAACTTGCCACACATTAACCCAACATTGCATTTACCCACAATCTGAACCTGCCAATCAGCACTAACAGCGATTATACTGAGCTATTATACTGACCTATTATACTGAGTTATTAAACTTAGGTATGATACTGAGCTATTATACTATACTGAGCTATTATACTATACTGAGCTATTATACTATACTGAGCTATTATACTATACTGAGCTATTATACTATACTGAGCTATTATACTATACTGAGCTATTATACTATACTGAGCTATTATACTATACTGACCTATTATACTATACTGACCTATTATACTATACTGAGCTATTATACTGAGTTATTATACTTAGGTATGATACTGAGCTATTATACTATACTGAGCTACTATACTGAGCTACTATACCGAGAGCTATTATACTATACTGAGCTACTATACCGAGAGCTATTATACTATACTGAGCTATTATACTATACTAAGCGGAGATGTGCACAGCGCTAAGCACACTATCACACCTGTACACCATTACACATATTACACATCCCATTAGCCACAAGCTCTACACACAGTCCCACACACGTGCTCTTGCACAACAGCTCACCTCAGTGCTGCCATACATAATTACATCTCCATTAATGAGCCGATCTACACCGACAGTCATCTCTCCACCAGTCACACAGCGCCGCGCTATATAATAACAACAACACGGCACAATGTGCGATCAGTCGCCGATTCATGTGCATTACTGGCAGGACTCCATCCATCTCTCCATATACAGACGGGCTAATATTCCCCACACACAGCGCCAGCTGCCCATACACTCAGTCAGCGCCCGATTCGCAGACAGAGCCGAGTCCCTACCTGTCCAGCAGCCCCTGGATTTGTCGCACACAGGGAACCTCCCCGCCGGCTGCTCCGCTGATCTTCATCCCCCCCCCCCATGCGCTGACCGGCGGCTGCGCCCCCTCCTCCCTCCCACACTGTCCCCTAATCTCCGCTTTCCAACTGCTCCGCCGCCTGATCCCACCAAATCCCTCTGCAGCTCTAGCCGCGCTCTATACTATGTACTTAGTGCCCCGTGTACTAGAGAGTAGCCCCTGCTACTAGTGTATCCACTCAATGTGCTCTCTCCTCTATACAGTCTGACTCTAATTTCTATATACCGCCCCTCCTACAGTATCTGCTGCCCCTCTACCTCACATGTACCTGCTTGTCCTGCCACAATATTTGTATTGGCCTCTCTCTGTTCTTAAACCCAAAACCTTTACCTCTCTCTGTGCTCTCTGATATCTGTGCATTATTATTAGTCCCTTCCTACAACTTGTCCTGACTTTCTCTGACCTATTGCCCCTTCCCCCCAATCTCCTCCACTATCCCATTTCTTAATTGCTCTCTAGTATATATATTATCCCCTCTATTCAACCTGCCCTATATGTCTCTCTGCTCTCACACATACACGTCTAAGCAGTCTACCACTTATATCCCTCTTTGCTCTCTAAGCTTGGTGCCTGCCTGTGCTGTCCTGCCAATATGTCTCTCTGCTTTCTAGTATGTCTGCCCTTGTGCACTGCCTTACCTATATCTGTGCTCTGTATTTCCCCTATGGCCTCTAACCTCTTCCAAACAACAATCTGTCCCTGTGCTGTGTATGTTCTACATCTGTGTTCTGAATGCTGTGACTCTCTTGTAGTCTATTCCATGTGACTCTTCAGTTCTCTCTATTGTGCTCAGTTAGAGATCTCTCTCTTTTCTCTGTATCCCACATGTCTCTCTGTAGTGATCTATATCCTCTCTGTGCCTGTTTATATTTATGTAACGTGTATCCTATGTGTCTCTATACATTTATGCCTTTGGCTCTGTAACCTGGAACATATATATATTTGTGTTTGTATCCCCATGTTTTCTAATATATGTGCCTCTCCTCCCTGTCCTGTATGGCTTATAGCCTGTGTATATGGTTCCTCTCCCTAATACATCTCCTGCCCAAACATCTCCCTTCCTACTCACTCAGGACATCTTTCTCTTTTTGTTACTCGCATCAGTCTCTGCCCCCCTCCGTCTCAGTTATCCCAAGCAACCTATGAGCAACGGGGCTCTTTGGCTCCTGCCCAGTGCCTTATATCAGGTTGGTCTCTTGCAGCTGAAGGTGAAGGGGAACCGTGAATGTAGCTAAACCTCAGTGACATCATTATACAATACAGTGTTGTTAAGAGGGTAGGGCTAGGGGTCTATAAAGCAAGCGAGATGGGGGAAGGAGAAATGGATGATGGGTGTGCAGGGGTAGAAGTGGGAGGGGGCAGAGGGTGGGGACACAGAAGGAAAGGTGGGAGGCAGTAAGACTGGGTGTGGGTGGGGTATGGGAGAGGAAGGAGACTAGATAGATGCAGAGCAGACTGGAATAGGATTTTGTACAGAGTGGCTGTTAGAAAGCAAAAATACATAGGAAGATCTTCAGTGCTTCATATGAGCTACCATGAGGGGCAAATCTATTAGTATGGTTGGTATCTATTATGAAAAAAGAAAAATGTACACATATATATATATATGTAATTGTTTTTTTTTAATCTAAATGCACTGTGTAATACTGTGAAAGCATAGCAGTTGGTTGCTTGGGTGGGCTTTATTCTGAGCCTACAAGGCAAGATCAGATTGAGTGTTGGCTCTTGGTCAGGGCCAGAACTAGAGGTAGGCAGAAGAGACGTGTCTAGGGTGCAGTGATGATGGGGGCTAGGACACTCTGCATATACCTCTGCTGTCCCTCAAGTCTGGCCCTGTGCAGCCAACAGACAAGCCAGCAGTTGGGATCGGTGGTAGTAGATGGGGGGGGGGGGGCAGTGGTTGCTGTCTTGGTAACAAGCTGAGAACATACTAAGTGGGGAGGTTGAAAGCTGAAGCTGCCTTTGGGCACCCAAAGGTTTTGGCCCAGCTCTACTCTTGGCTCAATTAGGAAATTAATTTACTGGTAAAATGGGCTGATTCCATTGTTGTCCAGAAGGCCAATGACAGGACATACAGTGGAGCCTATGGAGACCAATACCTGGGATGGAGACCAATACCTGGGATGGAGACCATATAGAAACTGATAGATTTACAGCTGCATATTGGCCAGGCAGGGCAGTTGGAGAGCCCCATACATGAACCAACTTTTGCAGGAGGGACCTAGTTGCAGCTTTTATCGTCTCATGTATGGCCAATGTGACTTTAAATACGGAATACTATCCTGCTTATTTTCTACAGTGGCATGGGTCAAGGTGGCCATAGACGTAACAATTACGATCTTTCTTGGAAAAGATCTTTCCAAGAAAGATCGTTCGTTTCAATACACACGTGTAGCACTGAATCATCAGATATACAAGTAGATATACAGGTAGAAACAAAAATTCTACCTGTATCTGACGATTCAGCACTGACAATGGACAATGTTTGAGTGTCTTCAAAGGCACCCAATCAAAATTTTCAGCCCAGCCCGATGGACAAGCCAACCAATATCAGTCGGCTCTTTTCCCACCATACACGTACCAAATATCGTACGTTCCGTACGATATTATCTGTGCGTCTATGGCCACCTTAAGAGTTTCCTTTGTTACCCTGCGAAGCAAAACTGCCCAAAGTAATGCGTTATGGGGTGGTAGATTAAAGAGACACAAAGAGGCAGATTCCTAACATCAACTGACAACTGAATGGGTGGACCATTGGCCAATAAAAGCCCAAATCCGGGGAGTCAGTCAAGCAAACATTCCAGGAAGGCAAGAACCCATGATATCTAAAGAAACAAAGCATTCATTGGTAGAGTCTAGCTGGGGTCTACCTAACATCTAACTGAATTTACAATTTGGTCAGTTTGATAGATAAAGGCTCACATTAGATCCTTGTGCGAGGCCACAAGGTGAAGAGTATGACCGATAATTCTTCATCTGAGCGGTGACAATGCTTGGCCAATAGTGCACTTTATATTTAGATTGTGGCTTTCTTGCCTGAAAATTAAGTTGGTAAAGAATAGAGGGGAAATAATTTGGTTAATGGAAACCTGGTAAACAATGGTAACTGACTGATATTGCCATGCAGCACATTTGCATGTAAGGAATTAACTGGCTGCTTTTGCCCTGAAGCACTTTTGTATGTAAGGAATAGTAACTGACTGATATTGCCATGCAGCACCACTGTATGTAAGGAATAGTAACTGACTGATATTGCTATACAGCGCCAATGCATGTAAGGAATTAACAAACGGCTATGGCCCTGAAGCACCATTGCATTTAAGGAATAGCAACAGACTGATATTGCAATGCAACACCATTGCATGTAAGGAATGGTAACTGGCTGATATTGCCGTTCAGCGCCATTGCATGTAATGAATTTTAACAGGGCTGATGTTGTTCAGCGCCATTGCATGTAAGGAATGGTAACGGACCGCTATTGCCCTGAAGGACTATTGCATGTAAGGAATTAACTGGCTGCTATTGCCCTGAAGAACCATTGCATGTTAGGGATGATAACTGTCTGATATTGCCATACAACACCATTGCATGCAAAGAATGCTAACTGACCACTGCTATGCAACACTGTTGCATTAATAAATTAAGATCTTGACAAAGGGCCAAGTGGGGCATAAAGACTGTAGAAAGGTGACAGCTATTTTAATAAACACAACTTAATTCAACTGTTTTCTTTCGGCCAATAGAAGAGAGAAGCAGCAGTTGAGCTCAGGGAGGGCAAGGACATTTTCAGTAGGGGATATGAAAAGCTCAGCAAAAAGAGGTCTGACTTACAGGGACACTCTAGTGCTTTGCCACAAAATAATAGCACCCTGGCAGTACTAGGCAATGCATTTATGCAGCATTTCAGGGGCTTTATGGAGTTAAACAAGAGAACAGCTGAGACTGTGCTTAAATGCTCATATTTACACCCAGTTATTACCTGGGATGGTTAATACCTGCTCTGATGGTTAGATGCATGTTTAGATACATAATGCAGAATATGCAAGTGCCCAGCTTTCCAAGGCAGGTGTATCTGTAACAAGCAGTGGATGATTTGTGACTGTAGCCCCCCTGAGACACGTTGTCTCCTGCGTTTGTTTCCTGTAGGTCACATGATTACCTGACATCAAGTGCAGGGGAGTATTATGGGATAGTGCACGCTGCGGCGTTGCCAGGGAGACGCTTCCTACCAGCAGTGCATGAAGTCAGAGCTAAAGATAGCACTGACAGCAGAGAGACATTGTAATACAGTGCGTGTCAGTGTGATGGTGTGTTTTTGTGTTACTATTTGGGTCACCGTAATCCTGTGTGTCTGTGTTTGTGGGCAGCTCCTCTGCACAATAATATAGTGCAATTGATCAGTTTGGGGCAACAGACGTGATCTGATTGACTAGGTATCTGATTTTATTGTCTGGGAATAGGTTAGCATATTTGTGTATTTACACACTATCAGTGCAGTAGAAATGCATATACTGATATGTACATTTGTTAGGGATTGCCCATCCCATGCCCATCATGCCCCTCCTCCTTTCAGCCTCCTCCTCATCTGCCTCCCCCCCTCCCTGGAAGAGCCAGTCCACTCCAGCCAGTTCCCCAGGGGTTCTGCTTAGCAGTTTTGTTAGTCATAGAATGTAAACAGAACGTAAGATCTACCCAGTCAATGGAAAGGTCAGTGCTCACTAACCCAATGTCAAGTCCTGGCTGCCGCCATCCGTAGCTTGTGCAAGGGAAGAGAGATCACAGGACTTGCTCACATGGGCAACATCATTTATTGAGAATCAATGCATTTTAATCACTGACAGCAACACTCTTCACTGGTTCGCTGACTCGCTCTGATTTATTATGGTGCAGACTAGAATAAGTTCTGTGAATACCATTTCTCTTCTGTACAATAATATATATTCTATATATAGGGGACAAATAGAGAACATCCCTTCTATTGTTATATATTTCAATTTTAGAATTAAAGGGAAAATATCCCTCCATTTGTTTGTGAGCTCATTCAGTTGGGCTTGTTTAGAAAAAGGTGCATAAAGATTATCTGAACTTTCATAAATAAATATTAATGTATTTTTAGATCACTAAGCAAGGATATTTATGGCTGTTGGGTCTCATGCTTCTACTGGGTTTTTACACCACTGGGTAATAACTGGCCAATCATAATGCTCCTTGGTCTCTTTCTCACTGGACCCAAATTCATTTGTAAAAGGAACATGAGCCAGAAATTTGTTTAGTCCCAGTCAGTAATTACTGTTTTCTACTGAAATTGCGTATTTAATAAAAGGGATCACTGAGACCCATCCCAAACAAACCCATTCGTGGGTTGCAAGCCATAGGTTAATCCATCAAGTTCAACCTTTTATGTCTAAAGGAAACCTGTTTTTAGGTGGCCATACAGTACATGGGCGGATCTTGCACTGATATGCCTAGCTTGAGTGGGCAATATCAGGCTGATCTAATAGTGGGCCCTAGGGCCCAATGATCGGATAACAAGGCCAGTAATGCAGGCAGTGAGTTTGAGAACCGCATCAAGAAACCGATACAGTCCTCAATCAAATGGGAATTTTAATTGTGCCCGATCAACACCTGGCAAATTTTCAGCCAGATATCGATCAGGAAAGCCCATAGATCAGGCCAATAAGCTGCCAACTTTATCTGTTGGTAGCTTTTATTGGCCTGTATATGGCCACCCTTACTGGTATTTAATTCAGACAAAGCCCATCTGAAGCCTCTCCAATTTGCCTCAGAGGGGGGAAAATACTTTCTGACTTCATCACCTTTCTAATAAGAAATATTTTCAATAACTGAGTATTTCCTCACTTGCTTTAAAAAGCCACCCAAACCCTTCTTGAAGCTATCTAATGTATCAGCCAGTACAACTGATTCAGGGAGATATTTCTATAACTTCACAGCTCTCACTGTAATAAACCCTTTCTTAATACTTAGATGGAATCTCCTTTCTTTTAAATGGAATGGATTCCCTTGTATTAGCTCAAAGGACCTACTGGTAAATAAAGCATTAGAGAGTTTAAATGGTCTCCTTGGATATTTATACATACAGTATTTATCATATCCACTCCAGGGACATGTTCTCCAGTATACACAATCCCAACTTGGCCATTCTTTCTTTACAGCTGAGACTTTCCATACCATTTAGCAGTTTAATTGCCCTTCTTTGGACTCATATTCAATCATATCCCGTTTCAGCACTGGAGTCAAAAGCTGTACAGCATATTCTAGATGGGGCCTTACCAGCTCTCTATACAGTGGAAGAATAAACCCCCCTCTCCAGTGAATCTATACAACTTTTAGTCCAGCTCAAGACCTTGTTTGCCCTTGCAGCTGCTGACTGGCATTTCTTGATACAGGCAAATGTATTTTCTACAAGGACCCCAAGTTATTTTCTCCATTATGGATTTGTCTAGTGCAGTCCCATTAAGAGTATAAGTGACTGCATATTTAAATAGAAATAAATATTATATATGTTTACATCCCAAGTGCATGACCTTCCAGTTAACACTGAATCATCTGCCACTCATCTGCCAGTTTGTCCAGATCCTGCTGCAAGGAGACCACATCCTGGATGGAATTAATTGTGCTGGATAGTTTTGTGTCATCCAAAGTCATTAATGAACAAATTAAATAAAAGTGGACCCAATACAGAGCCCTGAGGGACCCCACTAAGAACCTTAAACCAAATAGAGAATGTACCATTAACAACCACCTTCTGTACCTGATCCTGTAGCCTATTTCTTATCCATGTATAAAACAAACTTTTAAGACCAACAGACCTTCGCTTAGAAAGCAAGTGCTTATGTGGCTCTGTACTGAACACTTTGGCAAAATCCAAACCGGTTGCATTTACAGCAACCCCATTACCCCACTGTCCAACTTCTAACTGACCACTTCATAAAAATCAATCTAATTTGTTAGACATTACATATCCTCCGTAAAGCCATGCTTTATTGCTCATAATGCCATTCTTCTGAACACAATCTTACATGTGAATAAGAATAAGAAACTCTCCATTAATATTAAATAGTCATAGCCACTGTCTGTACTTTTACACCCACACTTGCGCCCCTTTAAAGGGCCAGTTACCTGGCCGGACAGAATCACAGGCAAACCCAGCTAAAGATAATGATTGAAAAGTTCCCTTAGACTCCAAGGTACATAGATCCAAGGGAATCCTCCCATTAACATGTGTCTTAAAGAGATGTGACTTCCAGTGTTCCCTTGGCATGTTGCACCTTGGTTTATATTGTCATTCTGCTTCTTAAGAAAAAGCCAACCCAACCTCAATGCTTTACCCGTAACTGGGATGAACAAGTAAACAGGAAATATGAGGTGAGAAGTTGTTGTCCACTAGAGAGCTTTCCTGAGAGTTAACTGGCTGCAGGATATTCTTATGACAATGGCTCTGAACTCGTGGCCTTGGACCTTTCTAGCAGGGCACATATTTAGAAAAACCTGGCAAGGGCAGGGAAAGATCAGTAAGCAAATAACTGATTGTCATGTTTTGCCTGTGCTGTTTATTAATCCATCTTCCATTACCATTATCCCACTGCTACTATAAGCACCGTCTCTCCCTACTATACCTGCTATCCCACAGTCACAGTCCCTTTCCAGTAGTGTTGCCACCTTTTCACCTGGTGGAATCCGAGCAGGAGTGGGGCAGCATCAATCATAGGAAATCCTGCCCGCTTTTCCTATTTTGGAAAACCAGGCAGGCAGTTTTGACCCGGGCAGTCCTTCAACAACCCAAGGCAAAACCAGGCAGGTGACAACCCTACTTCCCAGAGACTATTATCCCACTGCTACTATAGGCACCATCTCTCCCTACTATACCTGCTATCCCACAGCGACAATCCCTTCCCAGAGACTATTATCCCACTGTTACTATAGGCACCATCTCTCCCTACTATACCTGCTATCCCACAGTCACACTCCCTTCCCAGAGACTATTATCCCCACTGTTACTATAGGCACCATCTCTCCCTACTATACCTGCTATCCCACAGTCACACTCCCTTCCCAGAGACTATTATCCCACTGTTACTATAGGCACCATCTCTCCCTACTATACCTGCTATCCCACAGCCACAGTTACTATTGATGGAGTGTTGTAAGCTATTCAAAATTGTCCAATACTGATTATATTATTGTGGGTTTGGACAACCTAGATGACCTTGATCATTTTATAGTACAACTTTTGCTGCTTGTAACAAAAAGTCCTGCAATAGATTACTCCACCATGCTGGTGTGAAAATTATCTGATGAGTTTATACATTTCTTCTGCCTTGAGCTGCAGTTGAAATTTACTTTCTGCACATTGTCCTGGTTGGAGGGGTTAATTCTGGGAGATGTGTGCTGCTTTGCCCTCCCTCTTTCTCTCTGTCTGCAAACGAAAAGCCTGCAAATCTCCCCCCAAACATGCAGACCAGCCAATCCGCAGCAAGCACTGGTCTACTCCATCCAATCAATGGGCAACTGAGTGGTAAACAGCTGGTTCTGCCACATCACGATTGGTGGGCACATGGGTTACTTAGTGCTGATTGGTGGAATAGAAGCTTGGCACAGGTGTTGCTGGGAGATGTTGAGAGGCAGAGCAATGTCTGATCATTCCAACAAGGGAGAGAGAGAGAAGAAAAAACAAGTTTATAGAATTTGCCTTAACTGAATGCCCAGCCTTGAATACTTCATGTGATAGCCAGGAACAGCATGCGGCAGGCGTATCTCCAATCCTCCTGATCACACTCCTCTGCTGAGCATTCCTGGATACAAAACATTCTGAACAACCTTTCCCACAATTACAAATTTGTTTTCTGCACTTGAAATGCTGTTTTCTGCCTGCCCATAGTTACTGTACATTGACTGGATTATTAGAATAATCACTTACATTAAACTGTCTATATAAAGACAAGTAGCCCTTACAACCCCTGCAAATGCCTCTCCCTGATACAGTTACCCCTGCATCCTGCTTGCCTTGCAAGTCTCAAAACTCCTTTTCCCCATCGAAAACCTCACCTTGAACTACTTCTTCTTCTTCATTTTACCCAATCATACTGCATAGCTGAAGTCTGCCCCACAACACTCTGCCATCCAATACCATTTGCTTACATGGTACTATCCAGACTCCTACAATCAGGGACGCAAAGTTTAACTCTAGGGCCCGTTTTAGAGCAGAGGGGTAATGCAGTCCTCAGCACTGGAGCAGAAGGATTCTTAGAGTTATTATAAGAGATGTCCAATGTATTCCTCCAATTGTTGTTTAAATAAACCTCCTGGTATTCTCTGGGATAAGGTGTAGAACAGATATAGGGAAAAGACTGGGATGGACATTTGGGATATTAGGCAGAAAAAGCTGCATGTATATATAGAGGGTATGTATGTATAGAGGGACCATTGCAATAATGAAGGGAACGGGAGGTAGTAGACAAAAATGCAATTGGGAATACAAAGGGATGACTGCAATAACGGTATCTATACATAAATGGGGCGCAGCAGAAGAATATGTACAGGAAACTTAGAATGATCACTGCAACAAGGGAGCTATACAATAATGGGGTGCAGATGTAGAACTTTACCAGGGAAGCTAGAGTGGTGATGGTGAAGTAGAAGAACATTCACAGGGAAAGCAAGGAGATCACTGTAATAACATGGGGGATATGTAATAATGGGGAACAGCATCAGACCAAGAACAGGGAAGGCAAAGGGACCACTTTAATAACAGGGAAGCTGCAAAGGAATGTGTGAAGTACAAGAACATAGAAAAATGAAGAAGATTCAATAACAAGGGGTGATACAGTAATGGTGTGCTGTAACAGAACATTGCACATGGAAGGCAGCGAAATCACTGTAATAATAGGTGGTGTATGGAGGAATGGGGTGCAATAGCAGAATGTGCGCAAGAAAGGCAGGGAGATCACTGCAATAACATGGGTGGCTATAAAGGAATGGGGTGCAAAACAGAGCAGAGATAGAGAAAGTAGGAAAGTCACTGCAATAATTTGGAGTAATGCAGGAACCCAGATAAGGACAAGTGTCCTATTGTGTCTAGTGTACACTGCATGTCAATGGCAGATATAAAAAGTGCATGGAACTAGTGTTAGCTGATATCATCATGCACCAACCTGTGATATAGTTTGATAATGAATATATGCCCCTGCCTTTGTATCAAGTGGTGATTTTAAGCTGCATTGCAATGATCTCTGCAGATATTAGATATAGAAAAAGGCTCAGGAACAAAATTTCAGGGCTTGGCATCCTGCAGACAGAAGTTGCTATAATTGTTACTCGCTTTTCTTGTCATAGGGAAAATATACTGCTGATTACTTTGCCTTCCAACTTCTCTCAGCAACACCTGTGCCATGCTTTCATTCTCCAATCAGCACAGATACCCCCACTTGTGCCCACCAATCCGAGTGCGGCAAAACCAGCTGTTTACCAGGCAGTCATCCTATGATTGGTAAGAGGGGCCAGCGATGGCAGTTGATTGGCTGTTCTGTGTGCATGGGGGGAAATTTGCAGAGCTTCTGTGCGCAGACAGGGTGTGAGTACTGCACAGTGTACCCAAACAGCATAAATAAAATATGCTTGCCAGCCGTTTTCCTCCCTCTGTGCTGACCTCCCTCCAGCACACACCGGATGCTCCCTGCCTCTCAACAACCCCCCCCCCCACAACATCAGTTTGGGGCACTCTCCAATGAAAGCAGAAGGGGCCTCTGCACGAGCCAATCTTCCTTTACTTCTGCCCCTGCATTCTCCAATCATGAGGATGTGGCCAGGCAATGGTGGGGAGCTATTACAGAGATTTGCAGCCCTTATTGGAGGGTTAGTATGGGAGTTGGCTTTAAAGAGGGAGGGTTAGAAACACATCAAGTGGTGTGATGAGAGAAATGAAAAGCAAAGCCAAGTACATGGGAGAACACATGCATCTCAATGCCACCTCACTGTGTCAGAAAATCTGAATCTCTACCTGTGTGCCAGTGGGAAGGGGATGCAAGCAAGGCTCTCTGGCAGCTGGCACAGTCCCCAACCTGGGCATCTCACACGCCTAACAGTGAATGACGGGAAGGCATACGGTCATCTAATACAATTGTCACAAAACTAAATCATTTAACATTTTAAACTCACAGCCCACAGCCACAATGTATAAAGTTATGTAATTTCAGGAGCTCTCATCACAATTTGACCCTAAATTATAGAATCAGTCCCAAGTAAAGTATCATTCTATGGCTGTGCCCTTGAATATGGCACAGTAATAGTTAATATGTACTGAGCTCTCAGGAACACGTGAGTTGGATAATCCTTAGATATATTAATAATAATAATAATAATAATAATAGTTACAATAATTGTTTATAATCCTGACACTGCAGGTATGCAATAAATCTTTTATGTTGTGAAACACTGTAACAACTATAATCTCATCCATGTTTAATGTGTAATTTTCAATTATAACTGATGACATGACAAGTCCTATGTAGAAGAATTCTGTAGGCTACTCTGACTTCATTATGGGCATCAGAGTTGTGTGCATTGACTTCATTAGCCCGACAGGTTTTTCAACATGACACTCCTATTATTTATGTGCCCATACACAAATACTAGCTGCTAGATAGGTGCTCAATAAGTTCATGTCTAGGACCAAACAATGCACTTTCCTATTCAGGGCATGTTCAGATATTGATTTGGAAGGGAGCAACGTCTATCACCCAGAGGCAGAAAGGGAAGCAAACAAACAAGCCCCACTGGAATGTAAGCAGACCAACAGAAACAGACTAATAGGCACTTGAAACCCTCATAGCCCTATAGCATATTAGATATTATGTGGAGCACAAGAAAAAGTATCATGTCTCCTTGACTACAGAAAAGTGTTAAACTTGTGTATACATAAACATGACAGATAGGGTACTTATGCTGCAGTTTCCATGACAACAGGTACAGTATGCCCAATAAACGACCCATTCGTTGTTGTTGTTGGACTAATGCTCCCAGTATTCGCTGGAGTCTGTCAAAGAAGGGAGGGTAAAATTGCAATAAATGAGGCATAAACCCTATTTAGAATGGAAACACTGAATTAATTCAATATTGTATTTATAAAGGGAAATTGTCATCACAGCAAGGTTGCGCTACAGAGGCTTGGAGTATCAGCCTTACCATGGGTGTTCTTTGGAATGAACAGAACTGAACAATAATTATGGCTTAATACTCACTGAAACGATGTCTAGAGGCTGGAGTGTCCCCAAATAGCTCCTCATATGAAGCAAGGATTTTATAATATATACGATCTAATACTCAGTTCTTCAGGGAAGGAAACAAGCCCATCTGAACCCCACTAATGAAACATGTAGGGAAATCCTGAACCTGGCTGCCCTTACTGTAAATAAGCCCTTCCTATGCTGATCACAAAACCACCAATCTTACTGTACTAATGCATATCATTGTCTCACTCATGCCAGTAACTCTTCTAATTTCTAGCAAAGTGACCACTTCTTTAGGGTGGGAATGGCCCTGTGGGAAACCATTCCAATCAACGCTTGGTCTATCGGGTTGGTATCTATTATATTTAGCACTGTCGATATATCACTGTTGTGAGAGTGGGTCCTCTCAATGCCAGGTGTTGGGACCTAGGAGGCCCAGGACAAAACTGGACTTCTATTGGACCATTAAATAAGGAAGATAGTGCTACAGCTGCTTGCAGAGGCAGAACCAACTACAGTCAGTGTGGTTGAATCACTTCCCTTCATAAACATAGGGCACAGCATAGGAAAAGGGCACAATGAAGCAGATTAGTACAGGTTTGTAGATAGATACGTAGATTACTGATTATAGATACAGATAGATTTAAACCCCACAAAGTCTGGGAGCCCTTATCTGAATAATACCTACAGGTTAAAGCTAATATGATGCCTGTCCTTCCAGTTAGTGGCTTGGCTGATGCAGAGGAGTATGCCATGTGCATGTAATATTTCACTGGATCGTTCTTTTTACATAAGGTGAAATTTAACAAGACTTTTCAGACTTGTGTTATCAGGAACTGCAACCAAAGGAACCAAATTAGAGTGCAGTGGTGGTAAGCCTAATATTATAGTCTGATAATATTATCATCAGTAATTTTCCTCCTGTCCCTTATTACTTATAGAGACCATGTATATATTTGTACTAGAGATGCACCGAATCCAGGATTCGGTTCGGGATTCGGCCAGGATTCGGCCTTTTTCAGCAGGATTCGGATTCGGCCGAATCCTTCTGCCTGGCCGAACCGAATCCGAACCCTAATTTGCATATGCAAATTAGGGGCGGGAGGGAAATCACTTGACTTTTTGTCAGAAAACGAGGAAGTAAAAAATGTTTTCCCCTTCCCACCCCTAATTTGCAAATGCTAATTAGGGTTCTGATTTGGTTCGGTATTCGGCCGAATCTTTCACAAAGGATTCGGGGGTTCGGCCGAATCCAAAATAGTGGATTCGGTGCATCCCTAATTTGTACTTGTTTATCATATCCCTGGTCCTTCTAAGACTCCCCTTACTGACATTGTTACCTTTGTATTAATACTCAATTAGGTACCGCACAAGTAACAAGACAAATGAGACTTAAAGGCACCAAATTAAGATCATACGGTCTACAGAATTCCTAGAGCCCAAAGGGTAGAATGGGCTGACTTTAAATAGGAGAAACACCAGGACACAGCTGCACAGAAGCTATTGTGTGGGTGTTTTATTCTCACTTAAACAGCAATAAATGAACGTCTGAATCAGCCTTAAACCGCGCCAGTCTCTGCTATGTAATTTATTTATTAGGAAATATGTCCTTAACATCAAAACATGCTATTTCTGTGAGCCAGGGAAGGAGAATGCAGGCTCGAGTGTTTGTTTTCAGGCCACAGATTGGCTGACAAGCACTAGAGCAGGTCCTTCAGCAATTTGACATTACTACTGGCTGCGGGGAGGGGGGACAATTTTGAGTATAATTTTGAGCATGCTACATTCTGGGCCTGAGGCATTGAAAGATACTTGCTTGTGGTCACAAAAATGATTTCCAGCTGTTGTTGAATTGCAGTTCACAAAATCCCCCAGCTGGAAACCGATGCTGGGAGTTGTAAGCAGTAGCAGATTCATACAGAATGTCTTGTTGCTGCTTATTGCATTAACTTGCACAGTAAATGAGATATACTTTTTATTTATATTAAGGATATTTGACCTTTGACCAAAAACCATAAACACTAAATTATTCCTAAAGTCAGTGTAGCTTTTTGGCAACTATAAGAGTAGTCAGTGACTTAGATCTATTACACTGTCAAGAAATCAGGTACAGCTCTTATAATGGAACCCAGTGGAAGGTAGATGGAAGGTTTCAAGTTTTCAAGCCCAAAAGATGTAATTTTCAGCAGTTATACTGTCATTGCCAACAAACAATGCACCACTAAAAATGTTAACAACTTACTCAGCAGAGCAAATCATGCCATAATAAATAGCACCCCATCCAGCTCCAAATCAACTAGAAAAGCCTTGTCTTTTTACCTCCTCGGCAACTAACTTTGCTGTCCAACCTCATACCAACCCAACATTTGAAAAATGGAAAGAGGGACAAAAAGATCTGCCACGCGTAGTGTGGTGGGAAAAATATGATTACGCCCATTTTGTGGCTACACCCCCTGAATACCACGTCCATTTTGAAAAATGATTATAGACTATAGATTATAGACAGTTTGAGTAAATTTCTGGGGAATTTAGGTACACATTTTATGTGTAATTACAGTTTTGCTAATGAATGTGAAACTGCCCTACTACCAAGCTACTTTTGACTGAGTTTACAGTCGCGAGTTTGATTCTAGCCAGGACACTATCTGCAAGAATTTGTATGTTCTCCCCATATATTATTAGCTTTCCTTCAGACACTCTGGTTTCTTCCAAGATTCCCTAGCTCCTGATACTACTGACCTTACGGAGTGTGAATGTGATAGGGACTTTAAATTGTAAGCTCCACTGGTGCAGGGACTGATGTGACTGATTGTTGTGTAAATGTGTCAGTGTTATACATTATATAAATACCAAATAATAAATAATTACATATGGGAGCTAAAGTCTTTAGTAATGTATTTTTTTTTAAACTGTGAAAATATAAAAATGGAAAGCAGAGCAAAGAAAACAACTCAATAGCAGTCTTAATTATGTTATGGAGACTAATTTAGTAATTAAGGCCAAACACTAATTAGGCTTACATTGAAATGAAACGGAAATATCCAAAAAGGGACAGTAAAGCACTACGTACACTAATAGCAGTATATAAGCACAGGCATACACACATTACAAAAACAAGGCAATAATGACCTTTTTCAGTTCCTTCCTATTTTTTCTAAAATGTAGGTTTTACATATTTTTACATCTTTTCATTCCTCTCTTAGCCAGGGCAATGCATTTTTAAAACATTTCACAGTAGTGTCAAATAAATGTAAGCAACTAAGTTATCGATTGTAGCAGAATCCATGTTGCAGTAGAATCCATGTTGCACTACATAAATCCTGGCACTGCCCACATATTGCTTAGGCCAGTGGCACAGTAGGCATTAGAAACACAGATGGAGAATGGCCGTTCCACTGACTTCTACATCCATACAGAGTAGATTTCGGAGCAAAAATGAATATTTTGTAACATGTGGTAAGCTCCACTGTGCCCTTCTAGCTCTGATATGTACAAGTGCACACATTGACCCTGTTATTATGGTCAGCCCAGGCACCGCAAGCTTTCATTAATATCCGCCTATGCAAATTGTAATTATTAACGCACCAGAAGTGATGTCACTTGGACACAAATTAAGGGGGTAAAATGCACACACATGATTAAGCAAAACTCATACTAACTTGCATTCATATTGGTGCATCACAGGGCAATTTGCCATGGATCCAGTTATACTGTAGCTGCATTGTGGGTAAATTCCTTTGCTGCATTGTTTGCTTTTCCCCACTGTATGGCGCAGCACCGGGCAGTATGTCGGTGCGTTGTAAATAAATACAACTAAAAATCATGATTTATTTGATGGTTTCTGTGAATCAGGCGATTTCCATCTGGCCCTTTCCTGTTAAAAAGCAGCAATCCAGTAACGTTAGATGCCGCAGCTTCCAGACATTGGTAATAAAAGGGCGCAGACGGCAGGATGAATGATTCTGTAACAGGAATCAATTCAATTTCAAAGCTCTTTTCATTTTTTACAAGACCATAAAAAGCAAGGGCCTTATGGGTCATTTTCACTATGGCATGGATAGGACACCTTGAACCAGAACCAGAACTGTGGCTCTGAACTCTTCTCAAACTAGTCTGGCAAGTGCTGCTGGGATTTGTAGTCCTGCTGTTGGCTGCATTTGGAATATGTAATATGTTTTTGTCACTGTATCATCCATTTTGAGGCACCTTTAACTGACTCTTCAGCTACTGCCAGTCACACAGCTATGGAAGTCACGTTCAGATAGCTGCAATTTACTGCCTGCGGTGTTCCAAATAATGGCCAGTTGCTAGGAAGCATTTCCCTGATTCCGTGAGCGATGCCACTTTAGCCCTGACCCAATGTGATTGTCAATCACTAAATGCAATTACAATATTGGATGCAGCAGAAGCACTGCCCCTCCTCACCAGAACTACCACTGAGGCTGCAAGCATGAGAGCATAATATAGTCACCCTATGTGACCCTGCCCATAACATAATCCAAGGGAAACTAAAGCCCATGCACAGGATGGTAAAATTCCAAGAGCTCCTGGAAGCAAGACGCAACATCAATTCTACGCAAAAGAAGACATACTCCCTGATGCCCAGTGGTGGATTAATCACATGAGAGGTCCTCTTTCTAGGCTACTCCCACAAAGTTTAGAAATATACAACATTTAATCAGGGTTATGGGTGCACCTCAAGACACAAGTGCACCCATCGTGACCAGACCCAAGCCCAGCAGCGCAGATAATACTTTTTTTTTTTTAAAAAAAATAATAATATACAAATAGTAATTAAAAAACTAGATGGACCCTAATTAGTCTGGGCCCCTAGGTTATTGCCAAGGGTAGCCTATTCATTAATCCACCCAAGTAGTGATGTCTAAACTTATTCCTGGGCAATGTAGTCTGCCTGATCCTAGTGCTGGATAAAAAAGGAACTGTGCAATTCTATGTATTTTATATTAAAGGGGTGGTTCACCTTTAAGTTAACTATTAGTATGTTATAGAATGGTCAATTCTAAGCAATTTTTCAATTGGGCTTCATTATTTATAGTTTTTGAATGATTCACATTCTTCTAAAAAGCATCCATCTCAAAAACAAATGGTCTGTAAAGCTACAAATGTATTGTTATTGCTACTTTTTATTACGCATTACTCCTACTCATATTCCAGCCTCTTATTCAAGCCAATGCATGGTTGCTAGGGTAATTTGGACCCTAGCAACCAAATTGCCGAATTGTAAACTGGAGAGCTGCTGAATAAAAAGCTAAATAACTTAAAAATCACAAATAATAAAAACCAATTGCAAATTGTGTCAGACTATCACTCTCTACATCATACTAAAAGTCAACTCCAAGGTGATCAACCCCTTTAATTACAGTAACCATCACTGCAATAGAAGAGGCACCATCTATTTTTGGCCACTAGGGGAGATGTTGCTATTGCTGTATTTTTGTCCTGGAGATTTTTCAGTCTACATTAGCATAGTCAAGCAATAACAACACAATAATAATAATACAGATATATATGGAAATAATATTCTTTGTACAGACTAAACTTTCCTACAATGCAGTCAATATGTAGGAAGATAAATAATGTCTATATGGTCATAAATTGCAGGTTATATGTTGTACAGTCCAAACAGACATTAATCCATACTAATATAAAGTGAAACTGTTCCCATTTTCTCTAATGTAGCCATCTTGCTTTGCTGTACTTAGTGTCCCCCAGTCTTCCCACGGCCGTTGTTCCTAACTGGACTTGGACTGAAGACACATCTGGTTACAGTGATCTTTATATACTGTAACTGAGCAAAGATTTTTCACTATAACTGGAGACAGACAAAAGGGCTAATATGATGCAGAACTCTGTATTTAATGCATCTCAGAAACAGCATGAAAAGAATTTCTTTGGTCTCCTTAAAACCAGCAAATCCTCTTTATCTCGCTCAGCCTCTGAAGGAAACCACGGGGTGCACCATTTATACTGAAACATTGTTCCGAGTGAGAATAACTCTGTATCTAATGGACAACATTTAACAGATTAACTTTTTGGGAAGCAGGCCAGTAATAATGTGTTTAAGGTACAGTAAGGCACAACTCCCATGTTTCTCCTTCACTGTTATTGAATCTGTTCTATAATGGCCTTGGTTTAATTACAGAAATTAATTTGTTGGATATAAATGAGACTCTGCGCCATAATCTCATTGACTCTGCTGCCCGTGGCAATAGCTACGATGCTCAGAGACAGACTCATACCCACCAAGGCTACTAGAACATACAGTAGGTACTAATGGCCCTCGTTGTCTTTTCCTACCCCTCAATATCTCCAAGCAGTGAGTTGCAGATATTGTGAAACTTCTCCAGGCTGCAACTGAAAAATGTCCTCCAGGTACTGAAACAATGCCCCAGCAATCAAAAAAATACCTAAATGTGATTATTATAGTTATTTTATTGTTTTCCATTCTTTTCAGGCCCTTTTCTTTTTATCTTTCACTCTGACATCCAAACTGCTGCCTGATCGCTAGGGAAACTAAGCCCTAGTAACCAGATTGAGGCTGAAATTCCAAGGCTGAGAGCTGTAGAAGAAAAACATTTCAATATTTTCAAAACACCCCAAAATGTAAAAAATGAAGACCGACTGCACATTGATAGAATAATGACAAGATCATACAAAACTGTCATTTTGATTACCCCTTTATGTTATATTTTGCATTATCACATTCTCCTGGCAATGTATACAGGTATTGGACCTCTTATCCAGAATGCCCTGGACCTTGGGTTTCCAGATAACAGATCTTTTTGTAATTTGGATCTTCATACCTTAAGTCTACTAGAAAATCATGTCAACATTAAATAAACCCACTAGTCTGTTTTTTCTTCCAATAAGGATTAATTATATCTTAGTTAAGATCAGGTGCCACCTACTGTTTTATTACAGAGAAAAAGGAAATCATTTTTATAATCTTATCAATTTTTGGATAAAATGGAGCCTATGGGAGTCTATGGCCCTTCCATTATTCAGAGATTTCTGGATAATGGGTTTCCGGATAACAGATCCCATACCTTTACTGCAAAGGGCTTACCAAAATGTTTCCATCAAAGTAATTTTCCCATGGCACTGCAACACTGCCCAGATTTACAAAAGCACTAAATATGGTCCATGACATACTTGGGACATTTTGGAAATCATGGCCGCCAATAGGGGGGTGATACAGTCACTATTTATTGGGCTTGGGGGGTGTTTGGGCCTCTGTGTACTTGATATGCGAGGGCCAAGCCTCGGTGCAATTCATGGGATATTAAGGAAGAGGGACTTGTGGGGAGTGGATGGGGGTTGGGTGGATCATGGGCAGGTTTGGCATAATTGCAGCCGGACCATGGTAAATCAGGGACATAACTATGACTTCAAAGTACTTTTTTCATTGGAGTACCTTCTGGATAACTGATTTCCGGATAAGGGAGCCCATACCTGTACCAGCTTCTGGCTCAGCACCCAGAGAGTCAGCAACCAGTGGGTCGCTGGCTATACAGGAATTGCACTGAAATTGCTTAAAGCCAGAGGGCCCACTAACACATCATTTATATTGGGGTGTGCCAGAGCAGAGAATTATTAGAGATGCATTAATGTTGCTCCTACCAAGTAAAAGGAGTGAGATGAATGATTTCTGTTCTTATACACATGGATGAAAAGAAATATATATTTATACAGTTCATGGTATAACTGCAAGCTTTGTAACCTTGACAACAGTTGTCTCCTAGTTTCATTTATACAACACTAAAGATTTCTCTATTCATCACTGTCCTTCTTCACTTCTTTCTTTACCTTCAATATATGTGTGACCCCAGTAAATATGAGGTCACATCTACGTGAATAATTATATAGATGTGAATGTATACTGTATCTGTGCATCAGACCATCGCCAAGTTCTATGTAGTATGGCAATCTATTCACACTCCAACCAATAGGGGTTACCCATAAGCCCACACTGTGAGGGAGTTTAGACACAGAGAGCTGCTGTTTTGTCAGTTGAAGAGAAGCAGCACACCAGTAACTTTGGCTCTGTGTCGCTATTCATTTTTTTTAACAGAATAACTGTTGCCACGGCCACACCGTGTGCCTGTAACATATGCAGTCTGCATAATCCATGATCCCAAATAATGTTCTACCTCAACTCTCTGTATATCTTTTCTTGTACACAAACCGAGCTGTTACTGACTCCCTCCATACACAACCTTTCAGTAGCCTCAATTTAACCAATGACTCACAGCATGACGCATGTTGTGGGGCCTACTCATACATACAGTCATGACCAATATCATTTTTAAAGCAATTCTGAATATCATTTTCTGGAGAACCAGGTTCTAAAGAGAACATAAAAACACATGCATTCATAATTTAGCCATTGTAGATTCTTTATTACATGAGTGAACATAATGGTACAATGGTGATGCTTTTTTAACCGTCTGGTTATGGCTAGTGCCTGAGGTTGTTCATTGCTGACTAGACTGCAGGTCTAATGACTAAACAAAGAACACAGACAATGTGAGAGTTGAGTACATGGGAAGAACTCTAATACATGATAGATACTTGGTCAGTCTGCAGAGAGCTGGAAGAATAATTATTATAATGGCATGTGGGAATATGGTGCCAAACAAACTACGTATGTGACTTGTGATATCAATTGGTCCTGACCCAATGACCTCAAATCTGCATCACCTTCATTCTCCCTACCCAGTGGGATACAGAGTGATTGATTCACTGTATTCCCTCATCAGCCTTGGCTCCCTCTCAAATACTTGGTCCAAAGAATGAATGATTGCAATGCTGCTGAATGGGATGATGGACAGATGGAAGCCAGGCTGACTGACAGCAATGTCCTTGGGTTCTCTTCTCCCATATTGGCACCTGTGAGTCAGTGTCTAGAGTGGCGGCTGGTGGGGAGAAATGCCATATATACTAGAGATTGTGAATAGGATGCATATCTAAAAGATCATGCACATTTGCAAAACCTTTTTTATACCAAAAGGTTAAGAAAACGAAGAAAGAAGACTAACCCACTTGGAAAAGGAAATGCAAATCACTCCTTTATTCCCCATCTGCTAACTATCCATCATTAAAGGGCATGTAAAGGCAAAAAAATAAAATCCCATTTTTACTTTCTTAAATGAAAAAGAAACCAAACCTGACTGTATGCAGTGAAATTCTCCTTTCATTTACTGCTGTGGATAGGAATTGTGAGATGGTCTCTTACTGCTGAGCAGGGAAAGAATCATACTTATGAGCAGCAGGGGGAGTCCCCGCCTTACTTCCCAGCCATGCAGAACTCAAGCAGCTTTGTTTATGATGATCCCTAAGCAGCCCAGACCACACTGAGCATGTGCACAGTCTTAGTCTTACAAAGATGTTTAACAAAATTACAAGATAAATTATTTGTTTGATTAGGCCTGTGGTGCAGTAAGTTCATGTTTATATTTAGTATACAAAATATAGCATTTGTAGCCTTATTCCAGGGATCCCCAACCTTTTGAACCTGTGAGCAACATTCAGAAGTAAAAGGGGTTGGGGAGCAACACATGCAAGAAAAATGTTCTTGGGGTGCCAAATAAGGGCTGTGATTGGCCATTTGGTAGCCCCTATGTGGATTGTCAACCTACATTGAGGCTCTGATTGGCAGTGCACCTGGTTTTTATACAACCAAATTGCCTCTAAGCCTGGAATTCAAAAATAAGCACCTGCTTTGAGGCCACTGGGAGCAACATCCAAGGGGTTGGAGAGCAACATGTTGCTCACAAGCTACTGGTTGGGGATCACTGCCTTATTCTATTTTAGACTTTACATGCCCTTTAATCTGAGTCACATAATCACTTGCAGACAGAATTGTGCAGTCTTGTTAGGTTTTATCAGAGCCACCTTTAGGGGGAGTGTTGTCTGGGACCCCATAGACATCTTGTTTGAGGGGTTTAAAGTGGGTGGGTTGTGGGTGAGTTATGGGTAATGGGGGGTGGCTGGGGGTGGACTGATGTCATGACTGACTGGGTGTGATATTTAGTTGGGCATATTGTTTGATTGGAGCCCCCTCCAACTTAATTGACAGGGCCCAGCACTCAGTGGGCAGACACTTGACTTATAACTGGGGTCCCCTAAATGAGGACATTTCTAACTAAAAAGTATGGAGCCTTCGGGCAGTGACACCGGTAGACTATATGGAAGAATGTTGAGAACCAGAGAAAAGAAAGGCCTTGTTGAGTTGAGCTACAAAGAAACCAATGGACCCTCAATGATAAACTAAACACAGTGAATACAGATACAGATTTTATAGGTCTAAGCCAACTATGGTTCTGTGAAGCACATATAGGGACATTAATACATTGTATGAGATATTTTCTGTGATAGCTGCACATAAAAATACAAGGGAGATACTATATAAAATAAAATAGTCAGCCGTATAACAGCAGGTGCTGTCAGACACAAGCGAGAGAACAAGAGAAGAGAATAAAGCAAGCTGATGATTGATTCTTATTGATTACTGGACTAAAACATTCTTATCCACCTACAAAATCCTGACTATGTGTTGCTTGCCTCACTTTCTGGGGAGTATATTGATGACCTGAAGCCAAGATCACAAACTTAAATCTGATGCTTGGCAGAGTTAGTAGTCCAACAAAAGTCTATCAGTCAATGTCTAGGACAACGCTGTCCAACTGGAGGCACTTTATGAATACATAGATTACTAGATTATAATAAGCCTATGATTAATTGTTTATGACACGAAACGCGTCAGGCTGTGGACACAATAAACTTTCTTCACTTTGAACTATTGCCTAGTGGAAGTTTGCCTTCATTGAGTGCCTGCTCCATATTGGTTTTTCGGGATATTTGGTTACTGATACACTGTATGGAAAAGCTTGAAAAAGCTGCTCTGGGCAATGTATAGCTGTGAGATGTGTGCTCACTAGTCTAAGACAGTAAGCATTACTCCATACTTGAATTTCCTAATCTACAACAGCCAAGCCACAGCTAATACCACCTGCAGAAAGAGGACTAGGGGACATGTAGTTCAGCAGCTTATGAATGTTTGGAGGTTAGAGGCCTGATTCTGTTGTAATAAGAAGGGACACCCCTTCACTGTCAATTTTTTTCTTGTATGTAAACAATACTGTTCTGCAGGCCTGCTGCATTATAAAAGACAATATTATGATAAAGAGAATACATGAGAATCTAGCTGCTGTAACATCATCCTCTCTCTGGGAGGGTCTCCTCTCTAGGCTGTTTTAAGCCCTTCTAGGCTTTCATATTATGTGTCACTAAATGTTTTCTCACTAATAATCAATGAGCATCGATCCAAGTCCCTACCTGCTCAGCATTTCTGCCCTCATACCAATAAATAGACATAAATTCCCAGCTCCATACAGAGCAAAATGAAAGAGTACTCAGTGGAGCTAGACTGAAGCATATATACATTGCTGGTCAGTGATCAACAATCTTCCCCAGGGTAATATGTAGCGCGGGCATGCTTTGTGCATGTATACGGTACTGTACATGTGGACACTGCTTGCAGAAGACACATCTATAGTGAGTGTGTATGTATCTGTTGCAACCTGTGCAATACCATAGTGATAAAAGCATCGCTTTCAATTTAAAGGGCACCTATCATCTTAAAATTGTTTCCCCCACCAGAGGCGCAGGCTAATAGAGTCAATACTCTAGTTGAAATAGTGAATAGTAGTGTGCACTATGCCATCTGCTCCTGGAGGTTTAGGTGACAATATGCACACAATAAAGAGTGTGCCAGCTCGCTCATTATGCGCATGTGTGTGACGCAGGATTGGTCAACTCCCCCCTAGTTTAAGTCACAGACATGCATATAATGAGCGATTAGACGTGCTCATTATGCGCAGGCGTGTGACTAAACATGGCTGCTTGCTCTGGGAGCTCCCTCTTAGCACAGGTAGCACTCGCCAGTAGAACTTTTACTCAAAATAGTATTGTTTCCCCAAACTGGAATGTGGTTTGATTAGTCCGCACCTCTGGTGGGAGAAACAACTTTAATATCACAGGGGAATTCTACAATATTGCATGCAGGCCCGGATTTGTGGAAAGGTCACCTAGGCCCGGGCCTAGGGCGGCAGGATTTTAGGGGGGCAGCATGCTGCCCAACCACACCCACATTGGTTCAAAAACACTGGGGATTAGGGATGCACCGAATCCAGGATTTGGTTCGGGATTCGGCCTTTTTCAGCAGGATTCGGATTCGGCCGAATCCTTCTGCCCGGCCGAACTGAATCCGAATCCTAATTTGCATATGTAAATTAGGGGCGGGGAGGGAAATCACGTGACTTTTTGTCACAAAACAAGGAAGTAAAAAATGTTTTCCCCTTCCCATCCCTAATTTGCATATGCAAATTAGGGTTCGGATTCAGTTCGGTATTCGGCCGAATCTTTTGCAAAGGATTCGGGGGTTCGGCCGAATCCAAAAAAGTGGATTCGGTGCATCCCTACTGGGGATGCGCTGGAGATACAATCATTTTTTAAATTTCCCATGCGCCAATCACCATTGCTCCTGTCCAGATGAAAATTTGCACGAATAAAGGGGAGGGGACAGGGGCAACGAACGGCAGTGGGCCTAGGGGCGCCCACTATGTAAATCCGGCCCTAATTGCATGGTGCAAGTTCAGGTCTTTGCTTTAATTTTCCAACTTGTAATAAGCTGTAGTAAGACTAATTGCTGATTTGTTGCTACTGGTAAATGCAATGGAGCAATTAAGTGCTTGTAAGTAAATCAGCCCCTAAGGGTAAGGGTCACCCAGCGACAAATCTCCTCTTCTTCGGGGTGACAATCTCCCCGAACTGCCATCCCCTACCTTACCATCGGCTATAATAAAGAATTGCCAGCGACATGGCACTTGCGGCGCTTCGTTTTCCGAATTCACCTGAAGTTTCCTCGTGCGTCAACTTTAGGCGACTTCAGAAAACGAAGTGTTGCGAGTCCCATCCCGCTGGCGATTTTTCATTAAAGCCATTGGGAAGGTAGGGGAAGACAGTTCAGGGAGATTGTCACCCCGAAGAAGATGCGATTTGTCGCCGGGGTGACTAATCTCCCCACATCTGCCCATGTGCCCTTACCCTAAGAGTATTAGTCAAAGACTACCAGGGTATTTAGAGCCTTGTAGTTTGGCAACACCTGAAAGACTTATGTTGATAACAGTGGCTTGTTATGTACAATAACGTCACTATCCAGAATGCTCAGGACCTAGGGTTTTCTGGATAACAGATCTTTGACGTAACTTGGATCTCCATACCATAGGTCTACTAAAAAATAGACATTAAAAAATAAACATTAAATAAACCCAATAGGCTTGGTTTTCATCCAATAAGGATTAATTATATCTTAGTTGGGATCAAGTACAAGGTACGGTTTTATTATTAGAGGGAAAAAGGAAATAATTTTATAAAATTTTAATTATCTGATTATAATGGAGTCTATTTAGTAATTTGAAGCTTTCTAAATAATGGCTTTCCAGATAACAGATCCTATACCTGAATCCTCTCTCAAACACTCAAGGTCAAAGCTGCTAATCCATAGCTCCATGGGAACCTTCTCCTACACAAACTCAAGATAGCAGGATATCTCTTAAAGGCACACTTACACAAAAAGCAATGGAAGACACATTCCTTTGACTGATTCATATTCAGTCTGCTCACTGTAATACACAGGGTCAGTTTGAGGGAGGGTAGACCAGAGAGGGCATTTACTCTGGATATATTTATAATTGCGCAAATTACAGATTATATTGTTTATCAATGGTCAGTTCTTTTTCAGTAAATTGCAACTCCCAGGATCCCACTGAGAACCTGAGGCAAAAAGTTGGAGGACTGCAGTTGAGATATCCCTAAATAATATGATTATAACAATACAAACAAAAATATATCTATATGTACAGGAGCATATACTCATACAAATACCCATTGGTGTATACAGAGACATACAAGACATGTGTTAACACACACAAAAGTACATTTAGAAGCAAACAAGTAAAAATATTTACCAGGGTATTTCTGTACTATATACCCCCCCCCCCACACACACATCTAGTCCAGACAGTGGATATAAGTAGAGACACATAAAAACCCAAGAAAAATCACAGTATAAACCTCTTCATTTACCACACCCCCCCCTACTCATTGATAAGTTTCTACTGCCCCTACATGGCCAGTAAGGGGATTGCGCCGGCAGCAGCAGCCAAAGCAAATGATACCCAAGGCAAGCAGATTTATAATAAAGCATCAATTCGACACTTAAAAGACTCATTTCCATGGGCCTTTAAAATATTTTATATCGGTTTCCTTTCATTTGGATCAAATAAACAGAAAGCTCTGCACATGTCCTAGGGCATATTCCCGTGTTCTGTGAAACCTTTCCGCTTCCTGCTGTTTGTTTACATACACACCTTCTGTGTGCAACCATTTTCCCTTATGCCTCTCCATCGCTATTTATAATCTGCCTACATCTATCTCTCACCTGCCTACACAGGTACCAGCAGGGCCGGATTTACATAGTGGGCGCCCCTAGGCCCACTACCGTTCGTCGCCCCGTCGCCTCCAGGGGAACAGGAGAAATGGAGATTGGTGCACGGGAAATTTAAAAAATTATTGTATCTCCAGTGCATCGCCAGTGTTTTTGAACCAATGTGGGTGTGGTTGGGCAGCATGCCGCCCCCCTAAAATCCTGCCGCCCTAGGCCCGGGCCTAGGTGGCCTTTCCACAAATCCGGGCCTGGGTACCAGTGCTATTGGGCTGGACACAGCATCCCTTCCATTATGGTGCATGTCTAGTCCATCTACCACTGGCTGCTTGCTCAGTGCAACTGCTCCTCTCTGCAGCAATAATTGATGGGCGACTGGGGGAGGGGTAGTGGCTTAATAAAACAGAACTTAGGCCATTCCCTGATTTGTTCTGTTTTTCTGCATTTTTTGTGTGATTTATAATCTAGGCTGTGCGAGTGTCCAGTCTGGATAGGTACAACACACACATTTATATTTATACACTAGTCATGGCTGGTGCAGGCCTGCAGCATATAGCGAGGGCTGCACAATGCAGCTTCATCCCACACCAGCAGCACATAATTATTTTATATCTATCTATCTATCTATCGATTATTTATCTATCTATCTATCTACCTATCGATCATCATCATTATCTATCTATCTATCTATCTATCTATCTATCTATCTATCTATCTATCTATTATCTATCTATCTATCTATCTATCTATCTATTATCGATCTATCATCTATATATCTCTATATATCAATATACAGTAGAGAGGACAGCACATAGCCATATTATACATATCTATAAATATCTATCAATCTATACACAGTAGAGAGAAGGACAGCACAGACCATTGCATATCTGCTTCAGGAGATGGAAGGAGAACATACTGAAAGCTATAGAGAGCCATAGACTCAGTCTCTGCAGCCTCCTCTCTCTCACCTCTATGCCTGCGGTCCAGAGACGTCTCGGGATGTCTCGCCGGTTCCTGTCCGTGTGTTTCGCTGCCTCAGTCACACAATAGTGTAGGAGATGTCTGTCCCTAGGGCCTTCTGTCACAGCTCCATCTGGCTAATTGTAGTCTCAGTGAGAGGGATGGAGAGACAGGTTTGAGGGGGATGGGGAGGATGAGCCTGCAGACCCCCAGTTCTCCCCTGTGATAGGACTGACACGGATAGAACACGGCGCTGATGCTTTAGAGGTGGGGGTTTCGCGTGTTAAAGGGGGAGGGAGGAGGGACAGAGAGGTAGACACGCCCACTCATATACGCATCCCAGCGGAGGTCAGACACGCCCAAGCAGCAGCAGCCGTGTGTTCATGGAGCGATTAACCCTGTTCAGGACCAAGGACAGCGGCTGTAGATCAAAGTGATGCTGCGGTGCAGATAGCGCCTCTTTCTCTCTCTCTCTGCGTCACTATGAGATGCCTGTGCCACCGAAGGAAAGGGCTTGTGATAGGATATGAATCCATCCCTTATATCCGAGTAATTGTTGAGTAATGATAGCCATCAGATACATGTAGATATAGGCTGCGACTTTGGGCCGAGTGCAAGGGGCTCCATGTCCAAACTTTATGGGCCCAACCCCAGCACATAGAGCAGACAATGATTCTGTCATGAGATCCAATCTAGTGACCCTTTGCTTACTGCAATATTGTCTGATATTAACCCCTTACCCCCTTTCCAAAAATATCTTCCTCTGCTGCCCACGACTAGTTCTGACATGTAACTCTGATGTAGATCCAGACTAACAATCTGTGGGTCACGTCAGAGCTGCATGTCAGGGCCATAGAAAGTCACTATTTAGTGGCCTGGTGGGGGCTGTTTGAGCCTGTAGGCGCTTGGAATGCCAGGGCCTATTTTGAATCCCAATCCAGACCTGCTCTGATGTAACAGGATCTTTTTTTCCAGATACAGATTTTGGAGACAGACACAGTTACTTTTGGCTCTTTGGGCAGCCTGTGGCCTGTATACAGGACCAATAAAACTTTGTACTACAGCACACCTCCTTCCACTTTTTCTGCGTAGTGGTGCTGGTCCACCGTTGACCTTGCCTGGTCACCTTAACACTTTGTATTCTTGAAAAACGGTCCGCACACACCAATGTTGCAGTCGGGGATAGTGCCCCTTTTATTAATGCCACCAACAATAAATATTCAACGTTTCGGTGGGACACAGCCTCCCTTCTTCAGGACCTGAAGAAGGGAGGCTGTGTCCCCCCGAAACGTTGAATATTTATTGTTGGTGGCATTAATAAAAGGGGCACTATCCCCGACTGCAACATTGGTGTGTACGGACCGTTTTTCAAGAATACAAACTGTATACAGGACCGCCATCAGAAATCACAGGGCCCCATCCGACAAAATTTCCTGGGCACCCTGGGCTGCGCCCACTACAAGCCCCACCTACAGGTCCGCCCTCCCCACCCCACAGGTCCGCCCCCCACCACACAGTAAAAAAACAAAAAAAAATATTGGTGGCTAGGGTTCCCACATGTTAATAAAAAATAAAAAGATATTGGTGGTCAGGGCCCCCCATAAAAAAACATTTGTGGCCAGACCCCCCATCAAAAAATATTGGTGGCTAGGACCCCACATGAGAAAAAAAATTGGTGGCCAGGGCCCCCCCCACATTATAAGAAAATTGGTGGCCAGGGCCCTTTAAACGTCCATGCCTTCCCGAAGTCAGCAGCTCTCAGAAAGATGGGGGGCCTGGCTAATCAAGTGTGGCGTGGTTGGGCCCCCCTTACCCTCGGCCAGAGGATTTAATCCATTATCACAGTGTCTATTTAGAGATGTGGTTAAGACTCTGGGTAAAAGTGCCAGCATACTGTGGGGTATACTTACTACCTGAGGTGCTAAACTGCACCAGGTCAATCACCTCTAACTTTTACCTTAATATTGGGCCCAACTGCGTTTTCTTCCAGGCTTAAGACGACTTATATGTATAAGGCCCTTCAAACTCAATTTGGGATGAGTAACTGGCAGCCAGCCAGCTAGTAATGGTAAAAAAGTTGGTAGCACCTAGATTTGCATAGTTGTAGTTCAGCACAATTTGGTAGGCCACAAACTCATCTGTCCTTTTTATTAATAAGTGTTACCAGTGGGCAAAATCCGATTATGGTAGAAATCATGAGTCTGCAGCTGCAAACCTCAAAATGGGCTCTCATTTAGATACAATTAAGGCTAGGCAATGGCAGACAGTGTCTTGTAGCCTACATCATCGGCCTTCTGCACATCTCTGACAGATAAAAGGATTATGTAAGGAAAGAAAGAGCGTGTGCGGCTACAGCTGAGTGAGTTTTGAGGACAAGCTGCATCAAGGGCATTCCCATCTTGCACATTAGAGGCGCTGGTTCTTTAGCAAGGGACTTAGTTAATGTGTTGATACCCCATAAGTCTTTGCAATTTGTAATCTGATCAGTACAGTAAGTCCTGCTAATGGGCTAAGTGGCTGGGAACCAGATGTGCCCAGCAAAGAATACAGACACAAAGAAACTCCACATCAAGGGTCCTGGACCCATGTCAATCAAATATGAGCTCATATTCTATAAGATCAGCTCAGACATATTCCTATTTCTTAATGTTTGTGCAATACAAAAATAGCATCATAACTGATGTACACAAAGAGTACTTTGGCACAAGGTTTAAGACATACATTAGAACACAAAAATATAAATATGCTAAAATATCTGAATTTTATTTATTTAAGATGCAGAGACAAATACCAAGTGATTCACTGCAAAACCAGCTCCCCCTACCCAGCACCATCCCTTTCCTAAAACATAGTTTTGAGATAATAATTAGCAGCAAAACACTCAGGGCATAGATATTTCACACACTTCCATTGCAGCCTGTCAGACAGTCTTCACTTTGAGTTGTCTAAATATGGGGCCAATAAATAACTTAGAGGCTGCTTTTGCTGATATTCTGAAACTCACAACAGCTTTGAAATTGCCAAGAGGATTGATGCACAGTAAGGCTAACATCCCTCTTCCCGCAAGAGTCCAATGAGTTCCAAACTGCCCAGTGGATGGATGTACAGTAATTCTAAATTTTCCCCTCCCAGGGGAACCCCATCAGTTTCCAATAGCTCCAATAGCCGATGATTTCCAAACTGCCCACTGCTTTGATGTAAAGTAATTGTACCTTTCTTCTTTTGCCCAGGTCAGCACTTGGATATGGAGTCTTGCATATCAAGTAGCCAAGAAGTGGGACTTACTGTAAAAAACCCATAAGGTTGGCTGAGGTGGGAGCAAAGTCTTCATTGATATGAGATGCAGCCTAGATTGGCATGGAAGGGCAGCACACACATTTCCTTATTATTAGGACTGGTGGGTCTTTGGTAAGTCTTTAGCTAAAGTGCTTCATTATATACCTCTGTATGGTTTATTGAGATTTAACATTTTTATTATAACAACTGTTCTGAAATGTCAGAGGGGTGTAAATAATCCCCCCCTTTGTTGACAGTATTTTTCAGCAGAGTAAGAGCTTTTGTATCAGGCACTCATGTCTGCTTGTTAGTTTATATGCCATAAGAAAATTATTTTTTATTGATCTACATTGTCTAAAATAGAATGCTGCTATATGTGTATTAGCTTCTTGTTCCTATATAATTTCTTCATGTCACTGTCAATTGCTCAGCAAGGATACAGCAGAGAGTTGGATACTGGAAGATATGGAGGGTTACAGGGTCGGACTGGGAAAGTGAGACAGCGAGAAAAAAACTGATTGGCCACGGTTCAGACCTGCCTGAAGACTTGTGTGGTGCCTGGGCCTGATTGGGACCACCAGAAGAAGGTGCACATGGGGGATGGCAATTGAGGGGGGGGTGGGGGCCCCAGACCCCCCCAGTCCAACACTGCTTGTACCCTCTAGCACTGCATTCATTTTTAATCTGGTGGGAGGCGCACTAAGAGAAATGATTTCTCCTGGTTTAAGTCACCAGGTAGCAGACCAGCTCAGTATCTCAACACCCCTATTTCCACACTTTATACAAGTTTTGCCCACTAATAACTTCTTCCCATATTCCAAAGACCAATGAATCCATTCCTTTTGCCTGTTACCAGGTGATCTTTCTCTGCAAGGCTTATCAAGGTTGGTCACATGACCTGCTTGATAAACCCCATTAAATATGAGTCATTAAGGTCATTTATAAACTTTGCGCAGTGCAGAATGATTTGCACAGTGAACATATTTGCCATTTCTTGTTTATATTTATAAAGCTGGACAAGATTGGTATATTTAATGTGCAGGGATAATGGTGGATAATGGTGGATTTTTATTCACGCTGCAAATGGTTCACCTTCAAGTTTTTTCATATGTTATAGAATGGTTAATTCTAAGCAACTTTTCAGTTGGTCTTCATTTATCTTTTATATAGTTTTTGAATTATTTGCCTTCTTCTTCTGACTCTTTCCAGCTTTCAAATGGGGTTCACTGACCCTATCTTAAAAAAAAAAAACAATTCTCTGTAAGGCTACAAATGTATTGTTATTGCTACTTTTTATTACTAGTCTTTCTATTCAGGCCTCTCCTATTCATATTCCAGTCTCTTATTCAAATCCATGCCTGGTTGCTAAGGTAATTTGGATCCTAGCAACCAGATTTCTAAAATTGCAATGGTGGAATAAAAAGCTAAATATCTCAAAAACCACACAAAAAAATGAAAGCCAATTGCAAATTTTCTCAGAATATCACTCTTTACATCATACTAAAAGTTAAATTAAAGGTGAACAACTCCTTTAAGAGCTTGTTAAATATGGCATACTCGCAAATTTGCAAAATTTTTGCATTCAGATTTAACAAATTGAACATTAAGGGGCAGATTTATCAAGGATCAAATTGAAATTCGAATTTTCAAATTTCGAGTTTGTTTTAGTGTCATTTGACTAGGGAATAGTCCAAATTCGATTTGAGTTAAAAAAAAAATTGAATTTAGAAATTTATCATGTACTGTCCCTTTAAGAATTCAAATTTGACTATTCCCTTTGTAAAACCTGCCAAATTAGTGTTTTAGCGTTTGGGGTCTTCCTACAATTAATTTGGGGTCATTTGGTGGACTTTAAAAAAAAAACTCAAATTGAATTCTATTGAATTTGATGTGAGTCTGCAGATCTATCCTATATACCCGAATTGAAAAAAAATTTTTTTAAATAAAGTTTATGAGAGTTTATGGGGTTTTTTAGAAACTCCCATAAACTCGAAATTCGACCCCCTGATAAATCTGCCCCTTATATTCACAAATAACTGTTAATGCACAGTGGTAACAGTCGCATCTCATTTGCGAATTGTATTTTTACGAGTATGTCACTGTTATTCGCAAAAAAAAGGGGAGACAGGCAAAGCTGTTCAAAATCTAGGCATTTGGGGGGGGAGGGGAAAACATCCACAAACCGACAATATGCAAATAAATCTACACGCGCACAAACTTTATAAATGACCCTCATGTACCCTTCCCATGAACTTGAGGGGCAAAAGGCCCCCTCATCCTATTTTAACAAATGCAAACAAACCATAAAAAAAACATTATAGGGCTCATTACCAAATGCAAGACATGTGCATTTGGCTCATAATCCTCAGCAACCGCTCCTCCTCTGCCATGCCCTCTACCAAGCCCTGCACTGGCTTCCACTACCTTTCAGAATAAAATTCAAATAAATGACCCTGACATTCAAAGCACTTCATAACTCTGCCCCACGCTACATCTCGGATCTCATCACTATATACTCACCAACCGCTTACTACGCTCCTCTACTGACCTGCTACTCAACTCTTCTCTCAATACCTTCTCACATGCTCGCATTCAAAACTTTGCAAGGGCTGCACCCCTCCTCTGGAACTCTCTCCCACGGTCTGTCTGACTTTCTCCCAACCTTTCTGCTTTCAAAAGATCTCTTAAAACGCATGTCTTTAGAGAAGCCTACCCTCACTCTGCTTAACTACCAAATGCAATACCACATACAGTACCACATTCTGATCCTGCCCACTCCCACACCTTGTGTCTTATTCCCTTCCCTTTAGAGGGTAAGCTTCTTTGCACAGGGCCTTCCTCACCTTTTGTTCCGGTATTAGTTGTGATGTATATAACTCCATATGTTCTATGTACAGTATGTAATTATTGTGATTTAGTTGTATACACACATTTACTTTACAGCGCAGCAAAATATGCTGGCGCTATATAAATAAATGTTAATAATAATAAAGGGAATGGTTCATGTTTCAGCTTGCCAGGAGATTATTGCCACTCACTCAGCACAACTTGACAGCAAGTTTTAGATTAACAATGGTAAAGCATTAATATCATTAAAGTGTATAAATAAAGCAGATCACGACATGCCTTAAATCAGATCATTGTTGATAGCAAAACATTAACAGAGCAAGTGCATTCCTGTATGGTAATTATGCTCAGCACCCACTGGGGACAAAAGCCTTTTCCCTCAGAGAGGATAGCATAGTAAGGCCACGCTTAAAGCTATTTTACACATTCACACTGTCAATTATTCATCATTATGATTCCTTAATATAGCATCATGTAGCATGAGAAGTGCAAGTGTCCTACTGTGAATCAGCATCTGACAGCCAGAGAGCCGTATGAAGAGTAATGAGGCTTCCTAGGGAATCCAATAAAAGAAGCCATGAAACAAATTTTGGTTCAAGAATGAGCTTCCAATGCCCTGCTTGATAAGAGTTCAATATATATTTATTCCTGGGAATCCCTATTGCTAGGTTTATGAAAGGCCCCACCTACAGTACCTGTTGTCTTTTTTTTTTTTAATGTAAAATATACATAAGTGAGAAAAAAAATGGAGGGCTTGCTTTACAATGCCAAACGTATATACAATACTTATAATTACACTACAGCGTACAACAATATTTAAGACTTTAATTACAGTCTTACAGATAAACATAATGTGTAATATTCCTGGACAGGTTATAGTTATATTTATAATAATATTGTGGTTTCTTTGGGCAGTTTTGGCTGAAGTTCATAACTGATTATGAACAGGGTACACGATTCATCGGCCTCATGATTTCTAATGTCAGTCCATATAAAGTGTATTATCTGGAAAGCCTTATAGTTATACAATAAAAAATATATATGAGACTCTTTGTATATACAACCTTTGGTTCAACATGAGTGCAATGAACAGTGCTTGTGCTGAACATATTTTTTGCCTATTGTTTTAATTAAGAAACATCTATGAATGCTGTTATTTCATGCATGAAATGGGGCAAACAAGGAAACTGAAATGGCTTTTACTTTCCAACGTCCTGGTTCTTGCAGGCAACGTATAAAAAAAATGTTCTGTACAAAAAAACAGATACTGCAGGATGAAGTTTAGTTGGGATCCTTCAAAGGGTTTTCTGCAAAGGAATGTACAGACAGGCATCAGTTACAGGGAATTTCAGGATACATGAGAATGCAAATTACTGTCTAGAATGATCGCAAAAAAGCTAAAATCAACATTTCAGAACTAGAACAAAATGTCCTCTTTTCTCATACACACCATTTCATCATTACGGATTCTTGAAGCCAAACATGTAATAGGGCCACAACTCATTTATAAAGATGTGCTATAGTAAATACAATCAGAATAGGTGGTGTAACTAGATGTTACTGGGCCCCATTGCAAATTAAATTGTGGGACACAAATACATGGGTAAGTTGACCTATCCTACCAAGATATATTGAAATTGCACACTAATTAAGAATTCATCAGACCCTCTACACTATTTGGCCTCCCTGCAACTGCAGGGTCTGCTTCCTTTATAGTTATGCCCTTGATTAGCACTTACCTATCCAGCAGTGTTTCTGTTTAGCAAAACTACTTCTTTGCTTCTCTTACGAGACCATCTCGCCATGTCCTCCAGTTTCCATAATACAGTAACATCATCAATCTGTCTGGGAGCCTCATAGACACTAAAAGGATAAAAGACCTAGTTATATCAGTTCCATTACTTACTGCGGTAATACAGTAACAGGTCCAAAAGTATTCCCAGATCTATCAACCTGCAACAACCAGATGATTTACCTTACAGCACCCCAGAATTTGTGCAGTGCACGTGACTTCACTTATGCATAAACGGCACTTACGGATTTGCAAAAAATGGGCCCTGTACCCCTCCAACTCTGTATTTAATAGGGATGCACCGAATCCAGGATTCGGTTCAGGATTCGGCCAAGATTCGGCCTTTTTCAGCAGGATTCGGATTCGGCCGAATCCTTCTGCCCGGCTGAACCGAATCCGAATCCTAAGTATGCAAATTAGGGGCGTGGAGGGAAATCGCGTGACTTTTTGTCACAAAACAAGGAAGTAAAAAATATTTTCCCCTTTCAACCCCTAATTTGCATATGCAAATTAGGGTTCGTATTCGGTTCGGTATTCGCCCGAATCTTTCACGAAGGATTCGGGGGTTCGGCCGAATCCAAAATAGTGCATCCCTAGTATTTAAGCAGTACGTTTCCTGCATCAGTTGGGGGGGATATTTTATCGTGAAAAAAGTTTCAATTATATAGGCACCCAAGGGCCACCCCCAAAAGCTGCTGCCCTAGACACAGGCCAATGGGGCCTATATATATATATATATATATATATATATATATATATATATATATATATATATATATATATATATATATATATATATATATATATATATATATATATATATATAAATAAATACGGCCCTGCTGATTGGATGCTGTGGTTGACTGTACCTAGATCAAGTTATAAAATCTGTTATAACTTTCCCCCAATGATTTCCAATGAAGAAAGAAAAACAAATTCCATAATGGTGTATTTACTCTTTAGGATTAAACTTCAACTATAGGAAAGCAGACCTTCTCATATATGTGTGACACAGTTAGGACCCATGGGCAACCCAAACAAATGTGAGGGTACAAAATACAAAATGGGACCCAAGCCTATAAAGTCCGTAAGCTTCTATTTTAGTGAAGCCTTGGTATTTAAATAGGTATCCCTTTAAGAATCTTAAAGGAACAGTAACACTAAAAAAAAACTTAAGTGTTTGAAAGTAATTAATATTTAATATACTAATACTATATAATAAATATACTATACAATATAATAAAGCTGCGTGTTTGCTTGATAAAGGCTACTATGGTTTATGTAAATATGCTGCTGTGTAGCCATGGGGGCAAACATTCAAGTTGAAAAAAATGATAAAAGGCAGGTTACATAGCAGATAACAGATAAGCCCTGTAGAATAAAATGGTGTTTTATCTGCTATGTAAATTGTGCCTTTTTTCCCTTTTTCCAGCTTGAATGGCTGCCCCCATGGATACACAGCAGCTTTGTTTATATAAACTATAGAAGTCTTTCTGTAGCAAACACAACTTTTACCAGTGCAGAGCATCTCTGCATTAGAATTACTGAGATACTTTTCAGTTACTGTTCCTTTAATGTTTAAGCTCTGTAAGGCTTCTTAATGCTTAAACTTGAATGTAAATGTATGTTTGACTTTATTTATATTCTATTATTGTATTTTTTTATGTACAGCACTGGGTATACAGGTAGCACTATATAAACATATACAAACATGCACATGCAGCGGGGGATGTTGTGGATGAAATCCATTTTGTATGTCCATTGGTTTTTTTTGCTAGATGTTTAGGTGTCAAATAAGTATTGAGTCTATGAATCTGATGATTATCACTATATAGACATAGAGAGGGTTCCTTTAAGCATGCCATTAAATGATAACAAAACAAATGAGAGCTTTCTGTGTCTCAACAAAGTTAAACCCACCTAGTCTTGCAGTACAGCCATGGATGGCTATTTAGAAACATGGAAGCAGATTTCCCCCAGTGCAGTGACCCATAGCAATGAAATGAATGGCTTGTCACTCCATTCTAGCAATGTTTCATTAGTCCTTACCTCTGTGGGGTTCTCATAGGAGAAGTGGTCACTGAATTTTTCACCTGTAGCATGGGGGAGAAGGATATATAGATGTAAAATTATCATCATAAAATCTAGATAGCAAAGACACAAGCTTGGGCAAATCACTGCTTGTGGTACATAACTCTTACTGGCTAAGCAATCCATACACTTATGTATTAACCGACATCTGCTAAGTTACTAACTCTCCCAGTATTCCCTTTTCTAGTCATGGGTATGCAGGGAATTCTAATAACCACACTATGGAAGTGACATCTATTGCAATGACATGCTGCAGAACAATTTATTTTGGCAAGTTCCTAATGAACGTACAAAACAGCCACATTAGTAGGCCCAGAAATTACCTTCTGTGCCCGCGGAAGCTCGATGGCAGCAGGCGTTTCTGGAGGAGGCATCTCCTGTGCGATTCCATCTTGCTTGGTACTGATGTGCCTCATGCAGTCCTCTAACGAGGAAGAGATGTGAGAGCAGGCCCCATACAAGGCACAGCAGGCCGCTCGTGCTTTCTACAAGGCAATAATAGAAATAGTAATAGAACTCTCACTGACACAGCTTTGCTTCTCTCACCAACATGCCCATTAAAGAACTATAGACCATTATATGAGTAATTTATGCTTAGTTCAACGTCATCCTTCTATCTGTCTATCTATAATGAGTTCTTGGTTATTATAATATCTCTTCTCAGCTGGAAACAGAATTTTCCCCACCTAAATATATCAACACTTGCAAGCAGTTTCCTAAACTATGGTACAATCAGGGCTGCTCCTGCCATGAGGGATGGTGAGAACTTTGCCTTAGGCGGCATGGAGTGGCCAATTACTAGTGGGCGGTAAAAAGCCGCCTCTGGTAACTGTAAGAGCTGATTTTCAGTTTTTTTAACATGGAATAGTCGGCTCTGCTACTGCAGTGGCCCCACTGAACCAGCTCCGATGCTAAAAGTTGAAGGCCTGGAACTGGAGCGGCATCCGGTTGCGGTCTCAGGCAGCCCTTGACATGCCTCTGGGTACAATCACTAATAAAGTGAAGTGATACAGACCCCCCCCATGCAGACGTACCACATCCAGACACACTGTTTTGCCCAAAAATATGGCCCACACTGTTCCCTTAAAAAAGTCAAATTATTCCCAGTCGCAGAAGATTAGATCAGAGCTCCGCAACATCAGATTATTGTTTCCGCAGTGGATGAATGCAACTTCGGACAGTGCCATTTGACCTAGCAGTGAGTTTGAGAGGTTATTATTCGTTGTTCAATTATGCCCGGTCACACAGAGAATAAGGGCTTCTGGGCAGTATCCGACTGTGAAGGTCTGGGCCCCCCCGGGGCTGCCTTATCAGGGGCCTTCATGCACCCACTCTGGGCCCCAAACTACACCCTTGTCCTGACCATCGGTTACCTGCAATTTTCTTCTATTGGTCGGGACAGCTAGAATTCACCAGGCAGGTGGGAGTGGATCAGGGCCAGTGAGGCCACCAGGTTTTTTCCCTGTGTCCCGCAAAATGCATACTGTTTAATTGTTGCTTTTTATTATAGTGCTTTCCTACTATAGGGGGAATATGTGGTGTTTATGCAAATGGCCTGTAGATGTCACTGTGTTCAGACATACTGTACATACTTCCTGCTGCATGAGAGCCTGCTAATAAAGCACCGTCATACTCTTCTCATCCTCGGCTACACAAAACATAACACCACTGGCCCACTCCGACTCTGCTTCTGGGTCTTGGGCATGGACACACATGCAGATTTTCTCCACATTTTTGTCACGCGGTTCGCACTGAGGTTTTTTATTATTAAGAAAACCACCACGTAAATACGCTTATTGGTTTCAAGCTTAGGCAACGTCACATTAAACTCCCCATCTGTGTCCATGCCCTTAGTGTTGGGGCTGCATTTCAGAGCTGCTCTATATATTTAGCTTGTTCAGTGCAACTGGATCTCAAAATCTCAGCAGCAAAGGTATGAAAATAATAATATCATATATATCTACACAAAAACACACTCATTTCAAGCTTAGTCATAAGATTTATCTTATTTCTTTCCCTTGCGCGTGAAATTGAATCTCTCAGAGAGATGGTGCAGATTATTCTGTCACTAATCCAGGTAAACCTGCTTGGTCAGATGCTGAGAAACAAAAAAAATCTCTCTGTACAGTGTACACAAAAGGCGACTGATATAAGAAAACATGGTCTTTTAAAACAAACTGAAGCAATAGCAGAAATAGGCACAGAGCAAGGAATGTTAAATTTTACAGTAAGAGTTCAGCATTCATATCACTTGGGGAATCATTTCCAGCCAAATCTACAATGGGCCAACTCATACCGGTCCCTCTGTACAGGACCACATTTGTGAGAAGGCCCAGGCCTAGGTCAGCTGGGCCAGTGTGACTGTTATGGATTAAGGTTCTGTAACCTGCAGATACCAACACTCTATTATAATTCCCTGTATTCTAAACTAAGATCTGAAACTCTGGAGCCTACGACAAATTCTTCAACAAATTTCCCCACAGGAAGTGCTTCAGTGCCCCAATTATTTCATTTCATTCAAGAATATATATATACCAGAATATATATATTCTATATATTTTTTTAAATAACGAAAATAAGACTGTAAGTATACAAAAAAAAATGAAGTCCCAAAAAATCTTTCACCACCTCTATATCAGGAGAAGCTCCAGGTCCATCTGGATCCACTGCCCCTTGCATTTCTTTTATTTGCTGCATCAGATAACTGCAATATACCCGCAGCTCCGACAGTTTCCTCCCGAGGGTTTCACTGGCAGAAGTCTCCTCTGGGAAAGGAAAGTTATAGTCAGTGCATGAATTCAAATTAAGATATATTGTGAGTCCTCACTTCACAATATGCAGATGATTGACTAAAATAGGTGCTAAATGGCACAAGTGCACTTACCAATAACCAATTAAATATTGACTGGTAGCAAACTGATCTAAATTAATTGCGGATTGGTTGCTACTAGCAACTGCACTTGCGCCCCTCCAGCCTAGCATGTCCCTCAGGAGCAAGGGTGCCCTGTGTTTATTGATGCTCAGGACAGGCACAGGGCTCCCTGGGGTCCCTATCCGCAAAGTCACCACAAGTCATTACTACAGACAATAGGGATTGCTCATATAAACAAGGGAAAGTTGTGCTCACCACTAATTTTTAAAACCATTAGGCGGGGGTGCAATGAGGCTGTGACCACAAAATACATATAGACAAATACAAGAGTCCTATGCACTCAACCCATTAACCAATTTTCATCTGATTCATTAAGAATTCTATTGCTTGAGCATAGGACTGGCCAGATATGGGATGACATAGTTGGCCAGCTTAAATATATTGCAATATATGGACAAACAATCCCTGTTTTGTTTAAAGGGTAAGGCATTTTTTTAGTAGCAGTATGCACAAAATGTCTCTGTCTTAAATATATTGATAATGGGTTGAGTGCAGAGGACCTCTTGTATTTGTCGATAGGGATTGCTCACATGCAGCCTATTACACTGAAACTAACAGATGATTTGCATGAGACCTCCACCCGGATTTCATATGGTCGGCTACTAAAAATCCAAACAATATATTAACTGTGTATTAGATGTACAAATCCTATTCGCCACATAGAATCAGATTTAAAGGAAAACTATACTCCCAAAATGAACACTTAAGCAACAGATAGTTCATATCATATTAGTATACAGTTAATAAAGAATCTTGCCAAACTGGAATATATATTTAAGTAAATATTGTCCTTTTCATCTCTTTCCTTGAATCACCATTTTGTGATGGTCTGTGTGCTGCCTCAGAGATCACCTGACCAGAAATACTACAACTCTAACTGTAACAGGAAGAATTGTGGAAGCAAAAGACACAACTCTGTCTGTTAATTGGCTCATGTGACCTAACTTGTATGGTTTGTTGGTATGTTTGTGAGTACAGTGAATTCTACGATCCCAGGGGGCGGCCCTTATTTTTTAAAATGGCAATTTTCTATTTATGATTACCCAATGGCACATACTACTAGAAAAGTATATTATTATTATGAAAATGGTTTATTTACATGAAGCAGGATTTTACATATGAGCTGTTTTATGCAATATATTTTTATAGAGACCTACATTGTTTGGGGGGTATAGTTTTCCTTTAAGTGTATGACAAGCCACAATAGTCACACGCAGCTATAATGTCATTTTAAAAGACCGAATAACCAGCCGCAGACACACAGCAGAGCTGCAGCCAATTCCTCTGTGCTCAGTGCCGTGTGTTTAATGTAATAAAGTGATGCATTCTTATGCAGGCTTGATGCGTATGTAGAAGCAGCTTGCTGGGCTTTATTAAGAAGATTGGTAACTAAGGAAACGTAACCCTGAGTACCATAGAAGAATTTCTAACAAATAATGAGCTGCGGCTGACTTGCATGCAAGCTTGTGGTGCTTCTGTTGCAGTTACAGGGCTTCATTTTTTATATTTAAGGATTTTATTGTCTCTTTGTGCAGATGCTGACGCAACCGTTGTTACATTGCCTTGTTCTGGTTTTATCTCCTGCCAAAGCTCTTGAGCCAATCTGAAGACATAGTAAAGCCTTTTCTAAAAGATCAGTATGCTATGCCCAAACTATATTCCTCCTCTTTTCACTCACATTCTTTATTCACATAACAGACACTCATCTATCCTTCCTCCCAAACATGAATGGGGAATCACTATGGCATAGGCATACAAGGACACATGATCAGGTGAGCAGGAATGAGTTTGTTCATATATTACTACATGAATTTGATCCTGAATTTCAACTGGGTAGAAAAGCAATGTGGTATCTCCCAGAGATAAAAAACAATATGTAGATAAATGTAAAAAAAAAAAAAAAAAAGCTATTGCCACAGATATTAATGAACATTTACTGAAAAAAATTAAAGTGATCCCAACAAAAGAGAAAACATATTTCTACTTAGTAACCAAGTGCAGTTCCTTACCTTTTGGTCTTTGTGTGGCACTGTCCCCAAGGCAGGCTTTGGCAGATCCTAGGGCTACCAGCCACTTCTGGCGTTCTGCTGCATTCTCTGTGCGCAAATAGAAGTACTGCTCATTTGGGATAATGAGGTCCATTCTGCTATCATCAGAGGGATTCACTAAGATCAAAGGAAAAACAGCCAACGGTGAAGGAAAAGTTATTTTGTGGCAGAGTTTATTTGTGTATTCTAGACATATGTCCCCTTTCTATATAGGCTCTGAGTAGTGATTTGTCCAGTTTCGCTTCGTCACGAAATCTACAAATTTCCAGCGAAATTTGTGAAACGGGCAAAAAATTTGTGGGTGTCCAAATTGACGCCGGCGTCAGTTGACGCACATTAAAGTCAATGGGCGTCCGTTAATGGACGCCATCGTCTAAATTGTCGCCGGCCTCAAAAATACTTTATCACCGGCAATTTCGCAAATTTATTCGCCGGTGGCGAAACGCTGCAAATTCACCGCAAATTTGCACCTGGCAAATAAATTCGCCCATCACTAGCTCTGAGCAAACTTTCCCATGTTCCATTAAAATTGTTGGGGGTGCCCAATAAGGGCTGTAATTTATTTGTTAGCCCCCTATGTGGACTGGTAGACTACAGGTGTCACATGGTCTTTATGCCCCCAAAACTGCCTTGAGGACACTTGGAGCAACATCAATGGGCTTGGTGAGCAAAATGTTGCTCATGAGCCACTGATTGGGGATCACTGCCTTAGGGTAATGGCGCATGAGGAGATCTGTAGCATTTTGTGGACCCCAGCACTATTATTGCTCCAAGAGAGGGGGACACATTCCTAAAAGCACTCAAAAGTCTGCAGCCCTTTAAGTGACACGCCTACAACAATACAGAAAAAGGTGGCATTTTCCCATTTACAGAAAAAGGTGGCATTTTCCCATTTACTTTACACAAGGGGAAATTTGTAGTATGTAAAACTTCAAAAATATAAAGGCCCTAAAGAATGAAAAAAATTCATGAACACTGCTATTGGATGCAACATAAATCCAATTAAAAGGATTACAACCTCTACAGGCCAAATTTTTAGTATTTGAAGGCAATGCGGGAGGTTACAGTGTAATTTCTTAATAGCTGCTTCCCACTACACGCCTTGCTGGGCCACTCAGATTGCTGTGGTTTCCTCTTGAGGCAACCTCAAGTGATTTTGGGAGACGGAAGCAACACATGGGTTTTACCACCAGCGATTTACATACAGTAATTGCCTATGGTAAAGCTTTTACAAGAGATAAGTTGCCCGCAGAAGCAGAGATTTATAGCTGGCGATTAATCTCCTGGTGTGCCATTGTCCTTAAAGATATGATACAATCCCTGCACTGTATAATGACGCCCCTGCCAGAGGCAATTCACAAGCAAACTCAGCCTGCAGTTGCCACACAGGAAAATCTGGAACTGAAGAAACCAGTTTGAGTCTAATTTACAAACAGATTTTTGCATTGCAAGAAAGAATGGCGTTCACTTTTGCACTAAAGAGCTGCCAGAGTCTACAAACTCAGTGGTACCAAGGCATTTGAAAATCTACCCTAAAAAGACCTCAAGCACCAGCAGGTAGCCACATTAAGAGGAATAAAAGAAAATCCAATATACATTTCTATTAAAAACATCTGTGTTTTTAAAGTTATTTATGAAATCAATTTGCAATTGAAAGCAGCATTTGCTTAACTCTTGGTTGTTACTTTATAAACAATGTTGCAAAAAACTTAGTTCCCCAGCAAAGACAGGCCTGTTAATCAGCTGCCTTGTCTTACGTTGTATCCAGAGCTGGCTGGTTGAGCGCTTCTGCGCATGCGCGAAAAGACACTTCTGTGCATGCGTGAATTGACGCATGCATACTTGCACAGATGGGACAGTGGCCGGTCGACAGAGAAGGGACCGGACTAGGGGTAGGAGCAAGTATGTGCCTGGCACCCCACCACCTTTGCGCCCTAGGCACGTGCCTACTCTGCCTACCCCTAGTTCCGGCCCTGGTTGTATCAGTCTGAGCCACCAGGGCAGAGAACACTGACAAAGACTGCTTTCAATAGCAATTTCTATACAAATAACTTAAATATTATAGAAAAAAGTTGCATAGAATTATGTTTTCTTGTATTGGGCAAAAATAATTATTTGAGCTCCCAGGGGGGAGGTTGGGTGAACTTTAGGAATGTAGAAGGGAGATGTGTGTGATGGTGGAGAAGGTGTCATACCTCTGATCTCACACACGGCCATCTTGATGCTGCTTTTGCTCACTTTCCCCACATCCTCTGGCGAGTCATAGTATGACAGGATACCACTGTCCAGCACAAAGTACCGTGGCTTCCAGCCTGTGTGTGGGGAGAATATCAGGTAAAAATATACTCATCACCAAAACAGAACGGTCACCTTTGTTTATTCAGTGCTTTAAATAGTTTGTTATAGAACAGCTAATTCTAAGCAACTTCCGTTTTTTTTTTAATATAGTTTTTGAATTATTTGCATTTTTATTCTCACTCTTTCCAGATTTCAAATGGGGCCCACTGACCTCATCTTAAGAACAAATGCTCTGTAAGGCTACAAACTAATTGATATTGCTACTTTGCGTTGCTCATGATTCTATTCTGGACTCTCCGATTCATAAACACTATAGCAGACAGCACCAACAGGAATATCTGTTTAAAAAGCCTTTATTTTGCTTTTCTTAGGCTTAATGATCAGGACAGTTACAACGTTTCAAGCCAAACAATGGCCCTTTCCGATTCATATTCCAGTTTCTTATTCTAATCAAGGTATGGTTGCTAGAGGAATTGGGACGCTAGCAACCAGAATGTTGAAATTGCAACCTGGAGCTGCTGAATAAAAAGAGAAATAACTCAAAACCCACAAATAATTAAACAAATTAAAACCAATTGCAAATTGTCTCAGAATATCACTCTCTACAGCATACTAAAAGTTAATTCAAAGGTGAACAACCACTTTAAAGTCATTAGTGCGATAACAACACAGCATAAAACACAATAGCAAATATATTGGCAAAAGCCTCTACCACTTCTGTATTGGAACTGTGGAGCATATTTTACATTCAGATTCCTAGAAGCCAATATTTTCAGTGGTAAAATGGCAGTATAGGAGTCTCAGGATATCACAAGTAATAAATGCATTAGCTGAGCATGCTGGGAATTGTACTCCAGTGGCTCCAATATGATGGACTCTCTCTTTAAGGCTCAGCAAACTGTATGACACAAGTATATTTAAACACACAAATCAGCATTTTGAGCAGTTCACTTCCCGATAAGGTGCTTGTTTAGTTTAAGGGAGGGACTAAATACAGCACATATGGTAATCTTACAGGTGTGTCAGGGTAAAAAAAGTGAAGGATTAAGGAGTAATTCAATACTGCTTTAGATGTTCTAATGTGCGAACAGCAAACATTTTGCAAATAAAAACACTCTACGTCTAATAACCATTACTGCAACATTTGGGGGGGTGAAGGAAAGAGAAGCTGTCCCCTTCATGGTCCAAGAAATTTTCCAACATACATGAACACATGCACTTGCAAACGCTATTTGTGAATTAAAAATTCTAGCAAAACATTGCCCGGAAAATTGCTGAAAATGTTTTCACACCAGGAGCAGTGTTCTTATAATGGGCGTCTGATTGCACTTATTTATCGAAGCTCAAGAAAAACATTTAGGGTCAGATTTACTAAAGGGCAAATTGTCGCCAGCGACCGCTTCCAACACATCGCACCACTTCGCCAGGTGCAAATTCGCTACCTCGCTGTCCCTACGGGTGGCAACGCTAGCGAATTGTCACCAGAATTTCCCAAAAATTTGCATTGTGAAAAAAACATTTGAACCATTTTTTGCTTTGGTCTGAATTAATTTAAAGCAGAGTTGAAAGATTTTGGCCCCTAGGATTGAAAGGATTTCCCTTGTGGTCGATATATTTTTTTTTTTTGGTAAAAAGACAAAGTCACACATTTTTTATACGAAAAAAACTCCTGGGGGAGGGGGGGAAAGCATTTTCAATTCTGGGGCCAAAAAAAAAAAAAAAAGAGGTAAACTTTTTTTTTTTTAGAATCTTAGTAAATATGAAACAATTTAGCAACTTCACAAACAATCTACAAAATATGTACAAAATACTCATAAGTAATTTTAAATGAGCTGAAGTGGCCCCCATAGCACTCTCCATATGTACAGTGTTACCTGACAGGTAGTTTGTCCATTTCAGCAGCGATCCCTCCATCTGCAGCAATTGCCTCACACGATCACACAAACCTTTCCAGACATACAATAGCCAAGCTACCCCATGCAGCCAATAAAAACTAAGGGTAGAATTTCTGCTACTCACCTGTATGTTTTTTCGCAACCAATCAAAACCTGCTGGAACGAGACCGCTGGTAAATAAGCAGCCTATCAGCGGTGAGAGGGGCGGGGTCACCTTCGTGACTTTACAATTACAAGAAGACGCCCCTTTATGCCGCCCTCTAGGATGCAACCAATGATATTAAGACTTCGGACGAACACCATATTTGATTGGCTGGGAATTTGATGTTTCACCTTTTGAAGAAAAGGCATCTGGGAAGTGTAGTTTAAATGGTCATAGTAGGGTTAGAAGATGGTAGAGCTGAAACTACAGGTCCCGACAAACAGCCTCTATTGATTGGGTGAGTTGTGCGGGAGCATGCTTCCAGCCCCGGCCATTGCTGCTGGATAGCGGAGAACTGGAGGGAATGAGCGAGAACGGGGACTGTGAACACCAGACGTCCTCAGGATTCCCCAGGTAAGTGTGTGTAAGGGCTCCTCCTGCGGTTTCTCTGAGAAATACAGCCGGGGAAAGGGTCTTTTTTTAGGGCAGCGAAGCAGCTCTTGCTTGCCGGTTTGCTGAGTGACAGGCTCACACTGTTAAAGAGACATTACACCGAGTTCTGTTCTGTATGCAGTTGTGCTCTGTCGCTGCAGGGCATTTATAAACAACTAGGATGGGGTTTAAAAATCATTGTTTATCCCTTATTGTTCTCTTGTTCCAACTCTTGAAACAATGCAGCAAAGCTTTCATTTCTCAGGCAGGTTTGACTTCTGCTACATTGTTTCAGGAGTGGAAAGAACATAAACAGGGGGATCTACAGCTTTTGATAGCAATGCCATTTGCAAATAACTTTAAACCTTCTGATATTTGTAATGAATAGATGTTGGAACATTTCTTAGAATAATATTTCCTTTCATTATGCAAATCCCCCCCCCCCAAATTGTCTCTTCAGGCAGTACATAGTTAAAAGGCTTTTTCCTTTATACGCAGAGACTATACGCAGAGAGGGGCTGTAGTAATTCATGAACACACTGGTTTTATTGAGTTTATTAGAGCTGAATCAATGGCACTTGTTTTCTATTCTCTGTGCAGTATTGAGCAGATGCTGGCATCGAGTCCTGGGAAGACCCCAATCAGCTTACTTCAGGAGTATGGGACTCGGGTAGGAAAGACTCCTGTATATGACCTGCTTAAAGCTGAAGGACAGGCCCATCAACCCAACTTTACTTTTCGTGTATCCGTTGGAGACATCAACTGCACCGGTCAGTGCTCTGCGCCGCCCAGTACTAGAGGTGAAATGCCCAGTGTCACTGACATATTTGCTTGTTCTGTAGTCCTCATAATGTCTTCAGAGGACCTAGCTCCAGATTTGTGGTCTCCCACGATTGCAGTGGGCACCTCCTTAGCACTTTGATAGTTTGTTTTCATCTCAGCCACATCTGTCTTGCTACTGCCATTGTATTGAATGCAAGACCTGCTCACATGTCTTGTCATAAACATGAGACCTGTTTCCTTTGACTATCAGAAATATAGTTGTATGAACTGAGCCCTAATAATATCTAGCTTCTCTCTCTGAGCTTGGGTTGCTGCGCAGGCCCGGACTGGCAATCTGTGAGTTCTGGCAAATGCCAGAGGGGCTGCTATAAGGTGCCATAGAAAATCAGTATTTAGTGGGCTGGTGGGTCTGTTTGGGCTTCTGTGTGGGCTGATTGGGCCTCTGTGTACCTGAAATGCCAGGGTCTGTTTTGACTCTCAGTCCACAGTGTCTAGTTACATAGTTAAATTGGGTTGAAAATAGACAAAGTCCGTCAAGTTCAACCCCTCCAAATGAAAACCCAGCATCCATACACACACCTCTCCCTACTTTTAATTCAATTCTATATACCCATACCTATACTAACTATAGAGCTTAGTATCACAATAGCCTTTGATATTATGTCTGTCCAAAAAATCATCCAAGCCATTCTTAAAGGCATTAACTGAATCAGCCATCACAACATCACCCGGCAGTGCATTCCACAACCTCACTGTCCTGTGAAGAACCCCCTACGTCGCTTCAAATGAAAGTTCTTTTCTTCTAGTCTAAAGGGGTGGCCTCTGGTACGGTGATCCACTTTATGGGTAAAAAGGTCCCCTGCTATTTGTCTATAATGTCCTCTAATGTACTTGTAAAGTGTAATCATGTCCCCTCACAAGCAACCCCAACCTTAACAGTCTCCCCTCATTATTTATGTCTTCCATCCCTCAAACCAGTTTAGTTGCACTTAGTCTCTGCACTCTCTCCAGCTCATTTATATCCCTTTTAAGGACTGGAGTCCAAAACTGAACTGCATACTCCAGATGAGGCCTCACCAAGGACCTATAAAGAGGCATAATTATGTTTTCATCCCTTGAGTTAATGCCCTTTTTTATACAAGACAGAACTTTATTTGCTTTAGAAGCCACAGAATGACACTGCCCAGAATTAGACAACTTGTTATCTACAAAGACCCCAAGGTCCTTAGGTCTAGGTGGACATAAGGCTCCCTCGTAAGTTATTTATGGCAATCCTGATTAAATATTCACACTTTGGATACCTTTGGAAAATTCTAGGTTTACTATTTACAACACCAATTGCCATGAAAAATAAATCAACCAGGCATGGTCATGCTTAGGTGTAGTTGGTAAAACTGAGCATGCAAGTTTTCTAAGTGTGGGTTTCCGTTCCACTTTCAGTTTCTTTTTAAAAGTTTATTGTCTTTTACATAAACAAGCAAGATGTAACATTGGTCCATTGAAGGACTATACGACAAACTTATGCAGCTTAGAAAGTTAGTTGTCCTAGAAGAATGATAATTAGTCATTTGATGATGGAGAATATACCTAAGCTGTTATTAGAGCTAAGTAAGTAAACTCAAGTAAAACAAAACAGATTAACCTTATAATGCTCAGCTAATCTTGAAGGTTGAACCGCTTGAAACCATTATTGATGACTGGGTATTTTATTTGAGGTAAGATCAATTGATTTAATTTTCGATCTAATACATGACAGTTGGTAGAATCTGATCACAGCTGCTACATTACTCTAGTAGAGAAGTGTTACAGAGCAACCCTTTTGAAATAAAAAAATAACAGAAGTAGTATAAAGGTGATACCTTTATTGGCTAACTAATATAATCATAGCAAGCTTTCAGAAATGATTTTCTATTGGTGTCCAGTTTTTTATTGGTTATAGTGAAATGGTGGTGTGTATTTCTCTTTCCCAGACGTTGCCCAGTCTCTCCTATATACAGTCCCCCTGTTATGCATTTAGTGCATTGTATTAAGTACACCACATTGGAAGAAGAACAGTTGTAGTGACCATGGATGGTGTATTCCTCTAATGTGTCCAGAATTGGTATTTTGTCTGAAGTCAGGATGTGTGGGCAGGTTTTACATTGTTTTTGCCACAGGGGTATGTTCCATTTTTGGTGGGGTGCAATAAGGCACTTCTTATTAGTGTTTTTAGGTTGGAAGGCTGTCTGAATGCTAGGAGTGGCGGGTCTGGGAATATGCTTTTGAACCCCAATATGCCAGTAGGATTATCAGAGTTGGATTTCTATAAAAAGGGTCCCCATTTTTTTGCTTTCTCTTTTTAATGAAATCCTTGTTCTACTCTGCATAAAACTACTGACTCCAAGCCAATGCTAATAAACGAGTGCTACTTATTAAGCAGGGTAGTACTAGTTGTACTGCTTAGGTGGAATCCAGTCATTTCAGTGAGACTTGTTGCAGTAACTTGACAGAATACTGTGTGAGAAATTAAATGCTAAAACACTTATGCAGTTTGTATTACAACTTTAGGTGTTCTCTTGTTACGTTCTAGTGTCCCTTTACTCCTGTTCTGCATGGTCTGTTGGAGACAAGAATAGTATGACCTCCTCAGATTTGTTTCTTGTGTCTCCCTCACAGGTCAAGGACCAAGCAAAAAGGCTGCAAAGCACAAGGCAGCCGAGGTGGCGCTCTCACTTCTAAAAGAAGGGGAAATGTTTGGAGTGATGTGTGAGGAAAACAGGTGAGAACTTAGAGTGACCCTGCCAGTTAGCATTATTATTATTATTATTATTATTATTAACATGTATTTATATAGCGCAAACATATTGTGTAAATGTGATTATACAACTAAATCACATGAATTATATGCATAGAACATATGGAGTTATATACATCACAATCAATACTGGTATCATCATAGAAAAATGTGAAAGTTGCTTGTATAAGTATGTTGCTTGCCTTCAGGAAAGAGAATTTTGGGCATTTCGTTTCTAGATGTGAAATAAACATCTTGATTATTCAACCAGCAATGAATTGGTTTGAGCGCTCATCCGTTTGTATGCTGATTTGGCAGATGTAATGACCAATAATATACTTGACAAACCCAAATACAGTAACATATACGCAACTTTCAGTGCTATTAATGCTCAGAGGAATTGCCTACTCTAAAAGGCAGTTTAAGGGTCTGGCCACATGGGCAGATTCGGGGAGATTAGTCGCCACGCGACAAATCTCCTCTTCTTCGCGGTGACTAATCTCCCCAATCTGCCTTCCACCGACTAAAATGAAAATCTCCTGGGGGCAGGCGCACAGAGCGCTTCGTTTTCCGAAGTCACCCGTAATTGCCTTATGAGGAAACTTCAGGCGTTCCGTATGCCTGCCCCCAGGTGATTTACATTTTAGCCGGCGGAAGGCAGATTCGGGAGATTAGTCGCCGCAAAGAAGAGATTTGTCGCCTGGTGACAAATCTCCCCTAATCTGCCTGTGTGGCCAGACCCTAAACCAGGAGACATTTAAAGTTTTTTAGAACTGCAATGTTTGTTAACTTGGAAGTAGGTGTAGACTCTAATATGAGTTTGAGGCCATTGAGAATAAGTGACCAATAAATGATGAATTGTTTCCTTCTCAGTGTGGTGGTGTCTGTAGAACAACCTGCAGAGCTGAAGGAAGTTGCAGATGTGTCTCCCCCTCCGACCACCAGGTATTTCTATAATTTTTATATTTCTATTTCTATAAAAAGCAGCAACTCGGACATGATTGTTTCCTTTCCTGTAGTGTTTATGTTTCTTGTAAGATGATTGGGTACTTGCCCTTTGTGCATGCATACATATGTACAAGTAAAATGAGCATGTAGCCACTGTTTACGGGCTGCTAAAACATACTCATTTTACATTATTAGGCCATAATGCTGCTCTGCCATTAACCACACTTCGCAGCTCAGTTTGCTGTTAGCAATGAGAAGCCGTATCTATCCACATTTACTATTCATGTTCCACAAAATTGTCCTATGTGCTTCCAGGTATGCAGGGCACCATCCTAGTGGGGTACAGGTGAACATGCACAATAACAGGAGAGGATTTCTTGGCCCCATAGTAATTTTATTCTGTGTGGATCCCATCATTTTTGTTAAATTAAGGTGTTATCTGGAAGCCAGATGTATTGTTCAGTTGTAGGAGACATTCCAACACTGCCTTTTAATGGCTAATACTGCACACTAACTTATGTATGCTGCTGCCAATAAATCTTGTACAGGGAGAAAAGCTAAAGTAAAATAAGATGGCATTGTTGAATATAACGTAGAGTCCCTCAATGTTTACCGGATATCTAAAATCTATTTTTGAGCAGGAATCACACCATAGAAATGAAACCCCCACTATCGGCACAACAGTCTGAATGTAACCCTGTGGGGGCATTGCAGGTGAGTACTGTCCTTCTTATTCCCTTTTTGTCACTTATCTTATTGTTCCTGCCTTCAGTTACCTCCCTTCACTTGGGAGCTGGTTATAGGGATAGTGGCATCCCTATTTAAATGTTGATTACCACCAAACATTTGTAGCACACCATCACTTGGAGTACCCAGACTCAATGGACTAACTATATGGTGGTTGACTGTATTTTTTTTACATTATTCTTTCAGTAGTTCCTTTTTTTTATTTTTTTTTATATGCCATGCCTTGCTAAAGCTGGTCTCCATGACACCAACAATGCAGTGCAGATTGAGTAGCTTGTAGTCATGGAACAGTGCAGAATTTGATGAACTGGCAATTATTGGCCATTTTGTATTTGCTGTGATGAAAAATAAATAGAGCTAAAGTGACTTTCTTGCTATCATTCTAAATGATTAACGATAGACAAGACTATCAAAAGCAAACCTGTACTCAATTGGCAATGGATTTTCTGGAGAATTAGTTCCTTAACCACTATTCCTTTCTCTACACCCCTCTCTCTTCCTTGGCACCATCTTGTTTTTCCCTTGACTGTATTTTATCTTTCCACTAGGAGCTAGTTGTGCAAAAGGGCTGGAGACTTCCAGAATACACTGTAACCCAAGAGTCTGGTCCAGCACACCGGAAGGAATTTACTATGACGTGTCGAGTGGAAAGGTTCTTGGAGATTGGTTGGTGTTATTTGTGGTATGGGGGAGCACATTCAGGCAGTAATTATATGCCTTCATAATCCTCACTCAAGTACCAGGCAGCAAAGTGACGTGATTTATAGGTTTCAGATATGTGACTGGCGCATCCAGTGTCCATTATAAAGTTAAACCTCTCGCAGGGGCTCCCTGACAAATCTACAACATACTGTTGCAGGCAGATGAGAAAAACTTTCAATTCATTGCACTAGCCAAATTATTATTCATGCTTTAAATTGTGAAGGAAAAACTGAGCTTATAAAATTGGTCAGAGCATCCCACACAGGCCTCAGTGCCTTGTTTTGTGCTTGTGAAATTTACTGAACTGTTCGGTCAAACTGCCTATGGAAAATAAAACGTGCTTGCATTTTATATTCAGCAGCCACAGAATCTAACTGCTCCAGTAAACTAGTTATTTGCTCATTATTTGATGATGCAGCTCTTCTACAAGCTCTGTTACTTCTGTGTGTTTGTTTAATAGTTAGGATTCTTTTGTTTCAGTATTTAAATATCTGTCACCCCAACATAGACACTGACAAGCCTACCTTTAGCAGACCTACTGTATGTTACATTATATGGCAGAATTAACTGACCGACCTTTGCACGAGGTATAACTGGTAAAAATCTTACTAATTTGTACAGGCAGTGGTACATCCAAGAAGTTGGCAAAGCGGAATGCAGCTGCAAAGATGCTTCTTCAGATTCACCAGGTACCTGCAGAGCATCGCGAGTCTGGGGAGACAGAACCCGAGGAGGATCAGTTCTCTGTGGTAATTATTGGGAACTTGCTTTTGTCTGTTTTCTCCTAATGATAAGCCTGATAACAAGGCTGCAATAAGTTGAGGATTAAATTCATCCCACTCAGTTCTTTAGTATTTCTATTCTTCCCCCAAAATTCCCTTAAGTATACAGGCATCGACTGTTCACTAAACTGTGTTGAAGGCCCAAAACTGCCCTCCATGAACAGGACCTTGGCTTTGCTAGATATTGATTGGGCCAAAGACTGCATTTAGTAGTTAATATGGTTGAGGGCTCTGAAGTGGTCACGGAGCGATCCAGAGCCACATGTTTTTAGCCACTAAGCAAAATAGGTATTTTAACACGAGTCCTATTTATATGAATCTTGTTGTTTATGTGGAAGTTCCCTTGGGAACAAGCCTATTTTTCATTTCATGGTTTTTGTCTAATTTTCCTTGGTCTGATTGTGCTCCTGTGTTCTGTATGTGTCAGGGGAAGCTGGATGGAAGTCGGAGCCGCGGCACAGCTTGCACTTGGGACTCCCTGCGAAACTCCTCTGGAGAGAAGATACTGCATCTAAGGAGTAACCCCCTGACCATCCTGAGCTCTGGTTTCTGTAGCCTCCTGCAGGATCTATCCGAGGAGCAGAGCTTTCAGATTAGCTACCTTGACATTGGTGAGCATTTGTGGGTTTTATAAGCCCATTCCCACAGCTTCTTATAGGCAGGTGCTGCTAGAAGCAGTGGAAAGCTCAAGGTTGGACAGCCATGAGCAAAAGGAGCTTCTTTTATTTGGAGGCCTGTTTGATCACTTTCTTAGAGCTGCCCTTTGCTTGCCAGAAACGGCAAATGTTAATTTTCTTCATGACAACATTGTGCCATGAGCAATTCAAGAGCCTCATTTATTCTAGCCAGTGCTCATTATTTTGTAGGTTTGGTGCAGTTGGTTGTATTCGTTATAGGTGGTGCTTAATATCTGTCTGTACTTTCCCTGTCTCTGCAGATGAGCGCAGTTTGAGTGGACTCTGTCAGTGTCTGGTTGAACTATCTACACAGCCTACTACTGTTTGTCATGGCTCAGCCACAACCCGAGATGCAGCTCGTGCAAATGCTGCCCACAATGCTTTGCAGTACCTCAAAATCATGGCAGGGGGCAAGTGAGTTTGGTGGGGGGGGGGGTGCAAAAGTGCCAATGCCCCCCTCATTTGTTTTATTGTCAACACCTCACACAACCAATTTAACTTATTTCAGTCATGGAAGGACTTGACTGCATAAGCCGATAGCCTGTCGTGTAATTGAGCTTGGCTGAATGATCTGTTGATAAGACAAAAGAAGCCCAAATCTCTATTCTGCAAGGCCAGCGCAACAGGACTGCCTGGTGCCATATATATCATGGGTGCATGCCCTGGCACAACAATACAATCTGAGATTTCCAAAGGGAAATGAAATGCTGACTGCAGATGAAATTGGTCAGAGTATAAGTGTAGTGAATGCAGCATTTCTTAATATGCTGGAAAACTTTTATCAACAACAAACAGGGACACTTGCCTCTAAGCACTGGCTGTCGAAGACACTTCGCCTGCTGTTTCAGGCACCAGCCGCCATATGCTGAAACCTAAATTTCTGGCACTTAAAGAATGGGGCAATGCCATGTCGACTCAAGTAAGTCTAAATAAATAGACGTTGAGCTGCCAGGGTTTAAAGGAGAAGGAAAGGCTAAAATTAAGTAAGCTTTATCTGAAAGGTCTATATAAATACACCAGTAAACCCTCAAAGTAATGCTGCTCTGAGTCCTCTGTCAAAAGAAACACCACATTTCTTTCCTACTATTGTGTACACATGGGCTTCTGTATCAGACTTCCTGTTTTCAGCTTAAACCTCCAGGGCAGGGCTTGATCATGCTCAGTTTACTCCTCTCCCCCTCCCTCCTCCCATCCCTGCTGTTATCTGAGCTCAGAGCTGTTAGTAAGCAGGGAGAGACTCAGGCAGGAAGTGATGTCACACCAAGCTTATATGGCAGCTTCTATCCTAAACAAACAGAGACAGTGTCTAGAGCTGTTTACTCAGGTATGGTAAAGCATTCTGCAGAATAAATATAACGTTCTAGCTTGCACTATTGTGGCTAATCTGTTGGCAATAAACTGACTTGGAGCTTTCCTTCTCCTTTAGGGTTTTTTTTTGTTGAAGGGATACACCATGCTAGAATTTAGATTCCTCTGGAAAAGGGGTTTGTTTTATTTCTGTGCTGGTTATTTAGGAAGGGCAACTGCAATGTTTTGTATGACCCTCCATGAGCACCTCTTTAATTCTCCTGGAAGTGTCTCTGTTGCTCTAATTATTCCAATAACAATTTAAACTCATGTGAAATGTCATAACCATGCAATCTGCTGGCAGATTTACACCAAATTACACTTAAAGTGACAAAATTAAATTTCTGTATATTTATTTGATCAATTTGATTTGTGGAACGTGTATGCAAAATTGCATATCTTTTGGTTTCCGTTTTGTCCTGTAAATGGAATAGAATTGGCTATAAACTATGGTTTTTATAGCCACATCAGAGGGCAAAATCTATAATCCTGTTTGAGTCCTCACAATTGCTGGCCATGCTCTCTCCTCTCTGCAGCAGGAGCCAATAGGAAGTTTGTTTACATGGTGGTTAGCTGTGAGGTCACTTTTAGGCATCCACAATAACCTTTTTAGATATTTAGCTCCCTAATATAAAGGCAAACTACAACTCAAAGGGTTGCAAGCAGCTTTCCTATTGAACACAGCCCCATGCGCTTAGGAAGATGATCAACACTTTATACTTTCTATTACACCTTCCCCATGCACCTCTCTTCATGTCTCCAGCTCCCCCAGAATCTCACCTCCCAAAATTTGGACTGGCTGTATTCACTGCACTTTCTTTTGTCCCATTACTTGAGTCCTCTGTTGTTATCATTATTTCAGTTGCTTTAGCATTGGGCACAGACCGATTTGTTGTGGTCGAGATCTTCTGCCTTGCAACAGAACATCAAGTGTTTTTGGGACCTTTAGAATGTGAGCTCCTCTGGGGCAGGGACTGATGTGAATAAGAAGCATCTCTGATGCCCCATAATATGTTGGTGCTACATAAATAAACGACAATAAATTGAGTAAAATCAGTTGTTATTTTCAATGTTTACATCAGGGATCTCTGTAACCCTTTCGACACCCCTTTGTTGGTGTTACACTCCACGTGTGGTGCTTACCTGATGGCACGGGACAAACCTGAGCCAATCTGCGGTATTGGGAGAGACTGGGTACCTGGTACTTACTAGCGCAGTGCCTCCACCTCCACTACGAATACAGTAATAAAACACACAGTATTAGTTAAACTAAATAACAGTTTATATAAAATAAATGGCCAACTAGTACATGCAGCACTCCTAACTGGTGGCAATAGGGCCTCATTAACTAACTTGCTAGCGCCAAACTGTCTGCCTAACTAATAAAAGAAAAGTCCTTTAATACACAGTCTTTTTATTCTTCAGCGCCTCTTTAGGGTACTTTCCCTTTAACCAGGATACTCACAATTCCTCTTTGTAATACTTTAGAGCTCTCTCCAGGTAAATGCAGCACATTCAGACATACAGTGTGATTACCAGCCCCTTTGGATGCTCGGATAGGAATCTCCTGCTGTTTGTTCCTCCAGTCTGGATTCTTTTCACACTCTCTGTCTTTCCAGGCACAGTATGTGGCTTCCCTGTGCCAGCCTGATCCAAATGAATACTTTTGGTGCAGCCTCTCTGCTCTCTGGGCTCACCAGCAGCTCTCTGGCTTCCTTCTCTGTCCACCATGCGGCTCTCTATGCCAGGCTTTCTTCTTTTGCCAGTCTCTGTAACTTCCTTTTCCTGCCAGCCACTCATTAGCTGCTGTGTCATTTCCTATTGCACTGAATAGCTGGTTGCTAGGTAACAGCTCAAAGCACACAGACGTGGGCTTCTGCCCTTACAGGGATAAGTGCAATGATTTTGCATGATTTCCCTACATCTCTAACCTGACATCCTCTGGCAGTTGCTGAACTGGTACTTTGTAGTTCGACAGCTAGAGGGCAGCAGGTTGGACGTTGTCCTTTTAAAAAAGACCCTCTGAAGTCTCAGATTGGGGCACCATCTGTCCTGCATTTGGTTTGGCAGATAAGAATCTGTTCACGTGAGCAAATCAGCTTCTTTCTGGGTGGCAAGTGTTTGCAATAGCAGGTTCCATGTAGTTGTGCCCCACGCTAGACATGCTTCACTGCTCACTCCTTGGCCATTTATGTGTTTGTGTGCAATCAGCACCCCCACATTTGTGCTAATATGAGAAAGCGACTAATGCTGCATGAAGTGTTCTGCCCATCTGTTAATCACAGCTCCGGGCGTTGTGTTTAAACAAACGTAACAATGAACAATTATTGTGATTAAGTGAAAAAGAAAGTCCTTTCAGGTTAGGCAGGTCACAGTTTCTCTTATGTAATATTTTGTGTCTACGTAATACAGGGCAATACGGTGATGGAAACCCAAAAAACTTGTTAAATGGCATTTATTGCATGGTATCTATCTTGCTGATAAAGGGCCAATAATAACATTTAAAACTTGCATTTAGAGTAATCATGGAGCATATGGATTGGCAGTTGCATTGTGTGCGTGGCCCTCTGGGTGGCAGACATAATATATCACAACTTCATCTGTATTAGCAGTGGGGATACCAGTATTGTCCAATATGCAGCCCCCCGGCAGCCGAGGATGGAACTGGGAACTAATAATTACAACCCAATGTAAATCGGTTTTATTTGTACTGGAGAACATAAATAAAACCATCTATGTTGGTGATTCTGGAAAAGGCACGAGTGGTGTTTTGGACATTGTGCTTCATTGAGCTACAGCAGTCATAATGCCCTAATTGCTTCATGCTACCCCCTATAGAAGAGAGCAGGATTGGCTTTTCCTATAGAGACACTGGTTGTGACCGATGGGCCCTGTGGAAACTCAAGTTGTAGTATTTCTGAGTGGCTCTGTCTGTACTAGCCAGTGCCTGCTGACAGATTGTTACCATACTTCCCTATGGGAAGCAATGACTGGCAATTTTGTTTTGATTGCAGAGGTTAAAATGCTGCATGGGTGCCATAACCATATTATAAGTAATATTAAAGGCTTAGTTGATAAGGGAAAGTAAGCCCTACATGGTTCCCCGCTGTTTCTTCTCCGAGTTTCCCAATGATCCCTGTCACTGCACACCCAGCACTGGGGTCAGGCCTTTTTTTTCATACAAAAAAACATTAAAATTGCACTTTAGGAGGGAAATATTGCACGCTCGTAGTACTCAACCTCCCTGTTTGAGCATTAACGGATAAAAGGGAAAGATCCAGAAGAAGAATCATCGTTGCTGAAAGATGGAAACTAAAGGTGCAAATCATTTCAGTTGCTGTGCCCCTGCTAGCTGAAACACAGTGAAGCCACTGGCTGGGGAAAGGAAGGGACGTTTAGGTAGCAGGGGGTGGCTAGCTGACATGTCCTGGGTAGAACAGCAGCTTTAAATATTTAAAGACTTTCAGTGTGACACATACATTTGACTCCACTACTCTGCAAACATCATCAAACCTCAATTTCTCAATAACCACTCATAAAGCTGTTGTGTATGGCAACAATTGAGTTTGGCTCGGTTCTTGTTCACTGCTGGTTTCTTGCCAGGAGGTTCATGCATCCCAGATTGTAATAAACTTGTTAGGGCAACCTCTGCCCAGGTATGTCTATTTGTACATAGGGAGAGCGTCATTAACCAGTTTTTTCTCCACAGTGGTAATTAGGGAGGCTGCATAGCTTCCACTTAAGATGGGTCAGAAATGCTGATTCAAGCCCAAAACAAGGGGAGCATCAACCTCACCTTAAATACTTCCTTCCGTGTTACACGTGTTGTCTGTCCCCCACAGAAAGTCGTCCGCATGTAGTTATAAGAACCACGGAGCAACAGGAGAAGCTTTAGTTAGAAAATTCACCTTTAATAGTCCATCTAGGATGCAATATTGCATATGCTGATTTGCTGGAATTATTTTAAGATGGACTATTAAAGGTGAATTTTTTTAACTAAAGCTTCTCCTGTTGATCCGTGGTTCTTACATCTAGTCAGAAATGCTGACGTTTATGTTGACGTGAGATTAACCGATCAACGTGATGACATTGGGAAAGGCAAGAAGAGTTTGCAAGAAGGCAGCAATATTGTCTCAATAGCAGGCAATCACAGTGCAGAACCAGAATGATTGTAGGAAAGGGGCCTGGGCAAATCAGCAGGCTCGCTCTTATATTATGTAGACGTACTGTACAGCCTATGTATGATTTTCTATTGAATAAGCATGGCCGTACTACTTATCACCATGGACATAAAGGTGTCAGTCATCAATATCTAACGTGGCAATGTCCTGTGTCCGTTTACTATGGCTGATTGCATAGGGGTTTCCCCTTTGAGCGTTAAGTAGATTATAGACATTAGGAGTTTTCTCCTTTTAAATTAACTTTTAGAATGATGTAGACATTTATATTCTTAGACAATTTGCATATTTTTATTTTTTGGGGGGTTTTGAATTATTTCAGTGGGGAATTTCAGCAGCTGTCTGGTTGCTAGGGTGTAATTTACCAGGCAGTGGTTTTAATGAGAGTCTAGCAGCATCAGACTCGGGCATTGGGGGCCCACCGAAGCTGCAACAGCAAGGGTCCTTCTTGTAGTCACCAAGGCCCATCTTCCCAAAGTTCAATCCCCCCTCACGGCCCTATGTTCTGATGCGTCATGTTGAGCATCACTGATCTTCTTTCTGCATAACAGGGGTGGCCAATCAAGGGAATGGGCCTGTGCCGTTTTTTTGCAGTGCCCTGCCAGCCCAGTCAACCCCTGGGGGTTGGAATATGAATATCATGGGCCTCAATAGAAAAATAAGCGATAAAAAGTAACAATAACAAAACCTTTACAATATTGTGGGTTGTCTTTGCCTTAGGGTTCTATTTCTCTAACACAACCGTTGAGGTTGTAGAACAACAAGTATATCATTTGTAACTTTAATTTCACTGTAAAAACAGTTTCTGATCATTGAGGGCAGCCCTTGTCACCTGAAAGGACCAACTGATGAGGAAAGTATTAGTTTATTGATGACCCCCTTTTATATCCATACAGTTACTATATCGCACCATAAGCACTTCTTCAGCATAAACAATCCTTGGCCATATTGGCTGGAATTTCCCCATCTTCTCTCATATTATACAGTATGAGAAAACCTCTAGATGAGACCGTTATTTAGTGTTTGAGAGGATCACAACAGAAGACATATTTGGTCAACACATGATTTTATTGACGAGCAGGAGAAACGATTTGCACGTGTAGGCTGATAATGCTAAACTGCACCCATGGAAACCCAAGTGCTGTGTACATGATAAAAGAGCAATACAAATGCCTGTATGCTTCAGTTTTCATGACAAAAGGGAGTGGGCACTTTCTAACTAAAGGAGCAAGATAATTTGGTATATTTACAAACAAATTGACTGTTAGACAGTGGCAGCGTTTATTTGGGACATTGTTCTGCAAATGCTCATGTCACCTGTCCTGCTTCAAAAGCTCCTCATCCATTGTAACCTGTCCTAGCCATGAAGGGAATAGTCAGCATGAGTGTCTTGTCATTTCTTCTTCCCAAAGCGCTGGGGGACAGCCATGCTCCAGAACTGAGGTGCTATAGAATCCCAGCCTCGCGATTGGATCCTGCTGTCCCCTAACATTGAACTGCGCTCATCTCTGCCAAATCTGAATAAGAAAAGAGATTAAGGGATTGGAAGCAAGTACACCAGGTTTGAACATGGGCTGTGATTTATTGCATAATGGAGAAATTCAAAAAAGTATTTCCCCCCCCCCCACACTTCCCACATACGCATAGGAGATTCAAAACTTGGACTGGTGGAAACTGCTCTGAAATCCCTGTTTAGAGTTGGGAGGAAAAATGGTCGCTTGATACTATCTACTAAGATCTGTACAGCCACTGGCAAAGTTTACTCTAGCCCTTTAACCAATTAAATGTCAAAATGTGATTATAAAAGACTCTCACATACCCCTGTTCTCTTCCCCCAGCAAGTCCTTTGCCATCTCTGCTGATTCCACAAATGCTTGAACTAGGTAGCCCTAGTACCGCATGTGATTGATATGACCCTGTGAGATTTCCTACTTCCATTATGGGGAAAATTTAATACAATTATTTTTACAATTAAAATTCATTATATCCCCCAGTACCTGATCTATCTTCCTATAGCACTGTTAAATAAATAACAAAAATTGATTGTACCCTTGATCTGGAACAACAAAATACCAAGGTTTTGAAGAAAAACATATTGCCTCTATAAGTGATAAACATGCTCATTTATTTATGGAATATATGTGCTAGTGACTTGCATCTGACCCCAAACTCTTAAACCAGGTTTGCTGGAAGCTCATGCCTTATGTCGGGGGCCCCTAGTGATACGTTAAAGGAACAGTAACACCAAAAAATGTAAGTGGTTTAAAATAATTTAAATTGTACTGTTGCCCTGTACTAATAAACCTGGGGTGTTTGATTCAGAAAGACTATACTATACTTTATATAAATAAGCTTGTGCCATGGGGGCAAACATCCAAAAAGTAAAGGTTACATAGCAGATAAACTTTGTAGAATATAATAGTGTTCTGTAGAGCTTATCTGTTATCCACTATTCAGACTGTGCCATTTAGCCCTATTTCATGGCAGCTTGTTTATATAAACAATATATAATTCAGTGTATTAAGTGTTTATTAAGCAGTCACACTGGCTTTATCAATGCAAAGCAACAGTATATTATATTTTAATTACTTACATTTTTTGTGTTACTGTTCCTTTAACCTAGCAGTGGCTACTTTTCCTTGGAGATCCTGGCAAAGTACCTGCCAAACACAAACCTAAATCCCGATACCCCCCCACACTATAGGGCACCTCCTACCTACCCCAATCTATAATGACTACCCTGAATGATTAATACGCATCAGGATGCTCCATTAAGTATATATAAGAAGGAAGGGTGACATCCCAACCTTCATAATGAGGAGTGGGAAGGAGGCCAGTAATCTATATTTTTTTTTTTGATCATTACAAAAGGTGACCGTACTCAATTCAATGTAATTCACCAATTAGCCCTCATTAAATTAGTTAAAAATGGAAAACATTCCTCTGATCAATGTTGGAGAGGTGGAGGATGGGGGGGGGGGCTCCACTTGTTCCACCTATTAGTGACTATTTACATCCAGAGTCCTGACCCTTATGGGGAGACAACTTTCATTGTTATAAAGGATCCTAAGGTTGAATTACTGGGACTAATCAATCACATAGTCCTCAAAAACCACACTAGGGTATTGATCCTCTCTTTTCTTACTTCTGCAAAAAAAAGGTTGCTCTTACATTATATGGGCTGGACCATTCCAATGGTCAGTATGTGGATAAAATCCTGCCAATTGAGTGAACTTTAGTAGCTTGGAGGCAGCACCATATTGCAGCTCCCCACCCATCGTCTGCCTTGGCAATTGCTTGAAAGTGTTTCCAGACGATTTTCACTTGCAAATAGAGACTGCCACATCTCCAAGCTTTCTCTTGCTTTGGGATGGCTCAGTCCTTGAGCTACTAAAAATTGAGTGACAGCTCCACAAATGCCCCGTATGCTATTGCCTAAAGGTTATGGCAGAATGCTGACTACAATTTCTTGAATAAAAGCATCACCTTTACTAACATGTGCTGGGACACTCGTTTGGAGGTCTTGGCTGGCCCATATGCTACAGCACCTAACTGATCTATAGTAGCTTACTGGCAAATCCATCATCCCTTTGGGCAACCTGTTTTATCAATCTGCCTCTCACCTCTGGGGCTGGAAGAGAAAGGAGCTCCTGGCAGGTCTGTTGTGAAGAATTGTCCTCAGCAAAGCATTTAGTGCCATTTTCTCATCAGTTGTTGGTTGTGACATGAAACTTGACTCATCTGTCTGTAATAACAATACATTGCATGGGCAGATTATACTATACTATATTATATTATATAACAGTGCAACTCTGGGGGATCTACTGTAAATATTCGTTTTAACCACACACTATCTATGTCTAATTAAATCAAATTTAAAGGGGTGGTTCACACAGTTAACTTTTAGTATTTCATAGAATGGCTTATTCTAAGCAACTTTTCAATTGGCCTTCATTTTTTTCTAGTTTTTGAATTATTTGCCTTCTTTTTCTGACTCTTTCCAGCTTTCGAAATGGGAGTCACCGACCCCATCTAAAAACAAATGTTCTGTAACGCTACACATTTAGAATTGCCACTTTTTATTAATCCTCTTTCTATTCAGGCCTCTCTTATTCATAATCCAGTCTCTTATTCAAATCAATGTATGGTTGCTAGGGTAATTTGGACCATAGCAGCCAATATTGCAAACTGGAGAGCTACTGAATAAAAAGCCAAATAACTCAAAAACCACAAATAATAAAAAATGGAAACCTATTGAAAATCGTCTTAGAATATCACTCTCTACATCATACTAAACGTTAATTGAAAGGTAAACAACCCCTTTAATGATGTCTATAGCATGTGGGAGCCTCCATGACACGTATTTTACAATCAGCACGATGAATTCCTTTTGTTGGTTGTTTTTGACTGCATCGTGCCATGTGTTGCCTGTAAAGATGTCAGCACCTTTGATTATACAATCTATGTTTAAAGGATAAATGGCATTGTCCCTCTAACTTCATTAATAAGACTAATTATCATTACGATTATTATTTAGTGTTGCACCTCTATACATTGTCACAGAATAGGCTGAAGAGGTGGAATCTTCTCATTACAGCAGGGAAGTTGGGATGGATATTGCTGCAGGATCCTTTTTCTTTTCGGATATACGCAGTGCATAATATGCCATTTAACACACTTTTATTGTGTAGGGCCATACATTTTGCAACCATTATACCCCCTTATGCTAAGCAGGACCTATTCAATGCATGACTGATGCTTTATTCTGATACTTTGTGGAACACATCACCTACAAATGGACAGAGAGCTCTCTTTAGAAATACAATCAAATTTTTTCTTCTAGCCCAGGTTTTGGTCTAAGTATTTAAGGGGAAATATTGTGAATCTTTAATTGATTGTATTTAGAAATTGTATTATTTCAGTATGACGAAGCTTATGTTCAATTTTCATTGTTATGATAGTACCCCTTTAATAATAAATAACATTTATGATGAGATTTAACTCTATTTATACAGCACCGGCATATATAAACAATGATTTACTGCAAAGCTTACAGTCTAATTTCCATATCCCAGATACACAGACAGCAAGGATCAGTGACCCCTCCTTGAGGAAACCCACATAAGCACAGGAAGAAAACTGAAACGCTATGCAGATATTGCCCCAATCAGAACTGGTGTGTATGTGTGTGTTTGTGTGTGTGTGTATAAGCCTAGCTAACTATGTTATATTTTTATAAAATAAAGAATTCTTCTGCCAAAATCCTGATTCCACTGCTGCATGCTGTTACAGTATCATTATCTGACTATCATGGACTGACACCTCTTACAGTGAGATATTACATTTATATAAAATCAGTGTCAGCCTTATTCAGGCATCATATCTGAATGAATATTTCCCAATTCAAGACAAATTTACCATAAACCTTCCCCTCTGTACATGAGTTGGCAGTTGGATCCTACATCCCAAAACATACCTGTGAATCCAGGTAACTAGGTGGCACCTCCAGAAAGTTGTCTGACAGCTCTTCCCCTGCCTGATGAGAGTGGGCACCTCTGAAACACGCAAGGAGAGCAAGGAGCATGAGACTGAGAGGCTGCATGGCTGAGAGTGTGAGGTGTGATAGGTTTCCAAGCACTGTATATATATATATATATATATATATATATATATATATATAATAGGAGAACCCCAGAAGGAGGGGCAGTAGGAGAGGCAAGGCAGAAAGGTGATTAATCTGTAGAGTGGAAATGCACATGTTGCTGTCAGAAACCAGAGGCTGGGATGTGACCCTGGAGAGGTGAAATACCCCCCTGGGTCTGAGCAAATCTCACCTTCCTCTTATTACTTTGATAAATCCAACTAAATTGAGCTTAAAATCCTTTGTGAACAGTTAATTGAAAGTGGTTTGTTCTGCTAATGTAATGGGGTCCCAAAGGGAAGGGGTTTGAATGATTTGTTAATTTCTTCCTTAGAGTAATGGTTACGAACACATGATGCACATGACAGCAACGCATTCTGCTTCCACGTTCTTATGACAAGGTATTCCATAATATCACCAGGATGTCAGTGCAAGGAGAACCAGCAAACGTTAGCTCTCCTGTTGCAAAGCAATAAGGCTGCAGTTACATGGCACACACTGACAAATACCAATTTAGGAATGGATCACTTGTTTTAGAATGTGAGAGCAGCATACATGGACTTTTTATTAAAGAGGTGCATTGGAATGGTCTCATCCTTTATTGAAGGGGGTGCATTGGAATGGTCTCATCCTTTCTTGAAGGGGTGCATTGGAATGGTCCCATCCTTTATTGAAGGGGGTGCATTGGAATAGTCCCATCTTTTCTTGAAGGAGGTGCTTAGCATGAAAGAGACCCTTTAAAGTGAAAGCCTGGATAGACATTACAGAAGAACATAAATTAATTAAAATTAAAGCACAATCTGGTAGCAGGGCCACCATCAGAATTCGTGGGGCCCCATACAACAAAATGTTCTGGGCCCCCTACAAATAAAAAAAAGCTGGTGGTGTGGCCTCCCTACAAGTTAAACAAAAAAAACACTGGTGACCAGGGACCGGAACAAGTAAAAAAAAATCTTTGTGGCCAGCCCCCCTCCCAAGTTTAAAAAAACCAACTGGTAACCAGGGACAAGTACAAGTAAAAAAAAACCTTTGTGGCCAGCCCAAGTTAGAAAAGGCCTTTGTGGCCCCATCCAAGTTAAAAAAAAAATCAGTGGCCAGGGCCCACCAACTTAAAAAAAAAAAAACAACAGCTGCCAGGGCCCCCCCAAAGTTAAAAAAAAAAATTAGTGCGCAAAGATTTAAAAAAAAAAATGGGTGTTGGCATGGCTAGGCTCCTACTTTAGCAGTTCAAGGGGAGCCAGCTAATCCAGGACGGCCAGGCTCCACTTAACATACAGAAAGCATCAGGCTCGGGACAATTGTTCCCCCAGTGCCCCCCCCCCCTGATGGTGGCCCTGTCTGGTAGTCCCTTGATAAAGATACTGTGGTTCAAGTTCTCTGTTTATTCAGGAAAATAGAACCCATTCCTTGCTAAACAAACACCCACACCCAGATCTTCACCAGTTTACTGCTCAAATTCCCTCTGCCTGTCTATCCCCTGTATGGGGGACTGTGAGCTGGTCCCACTGCAGAATTTTCAGTGCCATGGCCCAGTACCAGTTTAAATCTATGCCAGCTCTGTACTTACTACATTGTGTGTGTGAAATATCTGTTATAGAATCAGCACTGAACTGCCTCGCACTTTAAGCCCCTTTCAGTCTGTCTCACCCAGACCAGATCAGTCAAGTGGTCTCCTCCATAGGAAACCACCCTGCACATTTCTTAAAAATTACTTTAAATTTACAAGTACATAGAGGGCTTTAGGGAGGTCTAAAAAAAGAGAGCACAGTCTAGGGGGTTTTGGGTTGGTAACAGGGGCATAACTACAGAGGAAGCAGAGCATGTCGCTGCAGGGGGACCCAGGAGGCATACCTGTCCACCCAACATTATTTGCAGGGAATTTGCTCTCTTTTTTACCCATAACCCCCCCAATGGTCCATTATCCCTTTTTACTTACTTTTATCTGCCACCTCTTTTTCTTCCATTTCAAAGCCCATTTCTCTATCATGTCTATGCCTCTGATCAGCTCCTCCTCTCCCCAACTGTCCCAGCATACCCAGCAGCTGCCCTACACCAACTCCCTGCTTATTTGTTCTCCCAGCCTTTTCTCTGTGACCCCCCACAACAAACAATATACGATTTTCTATTGTTGCTATATAAAACACATACAAACCTAAGGTTCTGTCTTCTATTAGCTGCTATATTAGAATCTACTTGGAGAATAACCCAATCACGTAACTAGAAGATATTATTTAAGAAGGTCCCTAATTGTGATTGAACTTTAACATTGTTTTTTTAGGGTTAGAGGAAGAGGGTAGCTACTTTTTTTTACTCATTTTTCTATTCAGGCCCTCTCTAGTTTCCAGAGATTATTCAAATCAATGCATGGTTGCTAGAATAATTTGAAATTGCAAACTGAATAACTGCTGAATAAAAAGCTAAATAACTCAAAAACCACAAATAAAAAAAAAAACAAAACCAATTGCAAATGGTCTCAGAATAGCACTCTCTACATCATACTAAAAGTTAATCCAAAAGGTGACAAACCCCTTTAAAAATTCTAAAACTTACTAAAGGCCACCTTTAATTCAAGAAAAGTCAGACATTCTGGGAGAAGAAATTACGCAATATTTCATGGTTTTAAAAAACTCTCAACTTACTTAAATCTATGAGATACTATTATTTTTATCATGTACTTATAAAGCGCCAACATATTCCACAGTGCTGTACAATAAATGGGTGTACACAGGGAACTCACAGATTTACAGGTTAAGCAGCCAATAACTAATACAAAGAGCTTACAATCTAAGAGGGAAAGGGAAGGAGACACAAGGTGTGGGAATGGGCAAGACACTATATTTCTGTTGTTTGTAATTCTTACTTTCTTGACTATATGTAATGCAATCAAGCCTTCTGTGCACTTTTATCTGTTTCCAGGGACTGTCACTGATTACTTGCAATACTGAATCTATTGGCAGTTGTGCTTATTTTTCAAGACAAACACATCAGCCAGATCACAGGCTATGGCTAGCCCACTCAAATGTGCCTACATGAAATCATACTGTATATATGTGTGCTGCTTCTAATATGATAAGTAACTTCTAGCATATATCAAAATATATCCTTAGCTACTCTGAAATATTGTACATTGACTTGCATGACTGGGTGTCCTAGAGTGGTGCTTGGGGGCCTCATGCACAGTAAGGATAAAAGAACACTATTAGCTTAGAAACAAAAGTTACAGAGAAGCAAAGTAAAGGGCAATGTTCCTCCAGTAGTTTAGGGAATAGAACAAAATAGCCAAAATGTCCCACAGTATACACCCTTCAGTTTCCACCCACATTCCTACTATCTGATTGTGCTGCATGACATATTATTCTGCCCTTTTCATGAGATATCAAGCCTTTAGGTCCTATTAGCCTAAATCTGTGTTGCATTGAATTGCACATAGCAGCTTAGGTAGTTGTAGTAGTTGAGGCTCAAAAAAGACAAGTTCATTTGATTCAACATTTTACTCCTGTGTGGCTCCTCGAACAAAAACATTCTCATTGGAGATCTGGAAGGAATTTCCTCCCTAGAATTGATCTCCCTGTAATGTTTTAGGTGCTTGTTCCTTAGGACACGCTTTCTTGAGCCAAATGAGCTTGGGCAGTCTTTCCCGTCTGTCAGTTTCAATGCTAATATGCAACAAACCAACCAATAATGGCCAATCAAATTGTCTGTTGCAGACAACCATGAATGAGGGGAGTGTTGTGATGAGGCTGCTTGCAGGACATCATGTTATTGGAACATTATGCAACTACTTCTTAATGCCAAGCCCAGCATCAATGCACCTCGAGATTTTTCATTTTACACACTGTCCCCAGTTCTTGAAAGCAAGTAACAATGATCTGTTACTCTTCGGTATCCAATCCCTTTTATTTTGAACAAGAGTGAATTACTACGGCATAACAAAGAACATACAGATGGCAAAGGAATATCAGCACTATGCCTGGCAACACCTTGTTCGTTCCCTCCACGAGGCAATAACCTGTGATAGTCAGACTAAATCATGCACTTGGTAAATGTCATACCTGTTAATGCAAACCTAAGTTTATCATCCTTTGCTTTCAAAGAACTCATTTGGCTCAGCATGTTTCTATAGATTAAAAGAAAACAGTAAAGCCTTGCTCCAAGCAACATACTTCTTATATTATGGTGCACTTCATTAAATGTGGTTATGATAAACATGTCCCCAACAAACTATGGAGATTTGATTGGCTGCCCTTTGGCATGAGGTATGAAGCTGCTGAACAGTGGTGTCCATTCTGGGAACCATGGCATTAACATGGCAATATAAATTTTATTTCAATATGTCTTTACAGAGCTTTTAAATCATGTGCATCACTTAACCTCGTCTCACAACAAAACAATAATTTCCCCCATGAATACATTAGGTACTGCCAATCAATCAGGTCTGGACTGGAAGTCAAAATAGGCCCTGGCATTCCAAGTACTCAGAGGCCCAAATAGTCCTGCACCAGCTCACTAAATAGTGACTGCCTATGGAACCCTAGGTAACAGTTTACAGCACACAGACACAGGCTCTGTGCTTCTGCCATTACATGTATAAGGACAATGCTTTTTGCACCGATCCCCTACATAAGCAGCTACACAGCAACACATAGCTTTTTGGGAGCAAACAACATTTCTTTATATATTTATATGTACCAAATTGGGAGAATGCCTGATCGTTTTTGCCCCATAGATCTCTACAGAACACATGAACAAAATAAAATACTGAACAGATTTTATTCCTACAGGGAAATTCACAGGGGACCCCAAAAACATGTTGTGTTATTACAGGAGGGTAGAAGAAATGGTAGAAGATGTTTATAGCTTTTTGCAGTACAGGTATGAGATCTAATATAACCAGAAACCCATAATCCAGAAAACTCCAAAATATAGAAATAGATTAATGGATTACCATTAAAGCAAACAACTTATATTTTTTCTTTACTTTGTAATGAGTAGATAGGGCCTTGTATATGACAGTATCTAAGCTGCATAAATGTTAAAATGTGTTTTAATATCCAGGTTGATCCAAATAATAGGAAGACTCCTTATCTGGAAACCTCTAAACCCAAAGCACCCCAGATAGTAGCCGTCAGTGGCAAAACTATAGTGCATCGGGCCCCCTTGCATCCACCCTGCCCACCGCCCACGACTTGTGTCCCCCTTCCTCTTTGCAGGTAAGATAATGGCTTGGGAGAAGGTTTTTTTTAAAAATTAGCTATAGAGGAAGTAGACCCCACAGTTCGGGCCCCCTGTTCCCAGGCACCCCTGTGACTGCAGGGTCTGCTTCCTCTATAGTTACACAACTGGTAGCTGTTCTCTGGAGATGTCACCGTTGGCTGTTATGGGGTACCCTGGCATCCCTGTGCAACTCTATGTGCTCCATACAGGAAAGGGTTTGTGTTGGGCACTGACACAACAATTAATGAGAAATAAGAGTAAAGCCAAGCAGCTGAATTATTACCTATACATCTAAATTGGTTTTTGAGGTGCTGTGGATCACAAAGAGAAAGGTTTCAATACAAATATTTACCCCATTGGCACCACATGTGTATTGCCGCACCCCAACCTTATTGTTTACCCTCCTCCCAAGCCTTCCTATTAGCTAGAGTACTTGCAGTGCATTGCTCACCAGGCCAGAAACCCATTGAGCGCTGATCCATTTGTCCAAGTGGAGCGACGGCTGCTTGCTAGCGGTGCCAGAGGAAGTACGCTCCTCAAGCTTCTCACTGACGCTCATTTTGGAAACCACAATAATGGCTTCCTGTTTGGGGCAGATAAAGAGCCAATGTGCGGCAGAGTAAGTGAAGCATGGCACCAACATGCTGATTAGCAGAGCAATGTTCCTAGTAGAGAACAGTAAATGAATTAATAGATTTGATACAATTCCCTGCTATCTACAGAAATGACCGTGCACATATTCAGTCAATATATGAAATTGCCTTTGTAGCTTTGATTTTTTTTCCACTCACTACTGCCAATAGTTATCTGATCTATTGCCTTATTTAATTACCTCATTAACCAGCTTAAGAGCCTCATTCTCCCATGGCACTTGTTTCCCAGGCTCCTTTGTGAGCCTACAGATCAGGACTGTAATTGGTATATGTTTCTTAACACCAACCAAACACCATAAATGGTTTTACCTGTTCAGGTCAAATACTCAAAGGGAAGAATATATCAACCGAATCATGATAGTAACACTTAGGGTCATTTAATAATGGGGCTCAGTGTGCTGCCTCTTTTGGCCCCCATTGCTGAACTTGCCTGCCCACCCTCTGTACTGCATGGTTCTCTGAATAAAGGGCATTTGCTGCAGGGCCTCAAATCACAGGTGCATTCATAAACCAACAGGCATGTTGGGTAAACTGCACTTGGTGGCCCGATTTCTTCTGGTTGTGGTTTTTAGGGGAAAACTCAAATTTAGGAAAAAACTTGAATTTTTTGAGATTTATCATAGCCCAAAGCTGCTAAAAATCAGAATCCGAAAATATGCCATCTCAAACCTGTCAAGTTCATGTAGAAGTCAATGGCAGATGTCCCTGAAGATGTTTCTTGACATCCTGATCTGTGCTGGATAACCTGAAAAAGTCAGGATTTTTGTCCAATAAAACGAAAAAGTTGAGTTTTTGCAGCAACAATTTGATAAAATCTAGTTTTTGGAAAATCAATCGGGCAATTTCACGTCCAATTGTTTAGACAAAAAGCACTGATAAATGAGTTCAGTTCGTGGAAGGGAGTTTGGTCGACTTTGTTTTCTTAAAATTTTTTGTTAAACTCGAGTTTTATTACATAAGCCCCTTCTTGTTCTATTCAACCAGAAGCCCTGTCTCCCCATTTTTTTCAATGATGTAATTATTAGACCAGAGAAAGGTTCCTAGCCAACATAGACATGCTATATCCCAGGAGTGCCCATATTTTACTAATGTGAGGTCTACTTTTAGTAATGTGGTCCCATTATAATCTACATCCATAATATCACTGTTAGCATTCTGTTCCATGGAAAATATTACTTAAATATTATATTAATGTAGAAGAGAATTTATATAACTATAGGTAGCTATAACAGAATAAATATTGGAATGAAAATAATGAAACAGAAGGGTAATTCAGTCTTGACTGTTTGTTGACAGTGTCTTGAGATCTACTGATCAACTAAAGGTCTACTGGTAGATCCCAATCTAATTTTTGGACACCCCTGCTATATCCCCTTAATATATAGTAATGTAAGTTGGAAGATACATATCCATCAGGTTCAGTGTTTTGTCCAAATAATACCTGCCTAACTCCCAGCTGGAGTGGAATCCCCAGCAGAGTACTGCAGTACTCATATAGGCTATTTTGCTGGGGGCTGATTCTAATTCTGATTAAAGCATATCCCACAAACTGTTTTCCAAGCAAGAAGATGACCCTCAGTCTGTCACAATGTTGCCTGGTGTGTGTGCCAGAAAGTGTGAAGATTTCCCTCGGGATCATTCCTGCCACCTCAGCACCAAAGGCAACTCATCATCGTTAATCCATCGAAACTGATCAACAAAACCAAAATTGGGTTAAATACTTGTGATAAATGGAGATTAAATGTAAAGTGAAAGGGTTGTGATCCTTACTAATGAAAGGAATAGGGAAAGACTGGAGGTTCATTTTCATATTGTACAAGTCTTGTAACTCATCTAAATGTGGGCGCCAACGGCTATTTCCTGATTGCAGGAAAAAAATCAAACCTGCCGATTGATAGGCTGATTTTTGGCCAATATTGATCGGGGAGACCCGTCAGAAACACCCAAACATGGACAGATAAACTGCCAAATTGATCTTAAAGACAGATATCAGCAGCCCTAATCTGCCTGTGTATGGCCACCAGTTTGCTGGAATTATACAGCGGGGAGGGATATACTCAACTGCAGAATATGTCACCTCCTTGGGACACATTTCATTGCATTTGGCAATGGACAAAGGTTTTTTCAGTGCATTTGTTGCAGGTTTGAGTGTATCTAAGCACATCTTATATTCTGCCTCGGCATTTATTGCTGCCAAGTTTAAGTCAAATTTTTGCATTTGTTGCACATTTTATAATAAAATAGTATGTGTAATATAATGGTTGTCTTTAAAAAAAATAATGCAAATGCAATATATGCATTTCATGTGCACAGAATGCATTTTAAAATAAAACAACACCAAAGTGAGGTCATTAAAATCAATGCGGCTTGTGTCTTGGCTGACTGAAATAAGAAAAGACTAAGAGAAGCATTAAATAGAGCACTGCTGTTTGCCTAAGAACCTGTAGAACTGGGGCACTCGCTGCATCTTATGTCATACCTGGATAAGTAGAACAGGCATGGGATCCCCATCATCCAGAGAGTTATGGATTATAGGAAGGTCATTTCTCATATACTCAGTTTTAAGCAAATAATTTAAATTTTTTAAAATGACTTTCTCTGTAATAATAAAACAGTACCAGGTACTTGATGGCATGAATCCGTATTGAAAGCAAAACAATCCAATTGTGTTTATTTAATTTTTTAAGGATTTTTAGCAGACTTGATCCAAATGACAGAAATAGCCCTTATCTGTAAAACCCCCAGTGCCAAGCATTCTGGATAATAGATTCCAAAAACTTACAGGCTGGTTAAATGGCTGCTGATAAAATTGAAGAGCAAGTCAACACCATAATAAAAGAAAACATACTTCTAAGCAACATTGCATTATACATTTATTACAATTTTTCTATGGCTTTTAAGTTATTTATATATGTATTGCTATTGAAAGCAGTGTTTGTCTGTCCCTTTTTATTCTCTGCCCTGATGGCTCAGACATTAAGGAATTGAGCAAATAACTTTATAAATAACTTTAAAAGCACTGAAATGTTTTAATAAATATATTTTGGAAAGCAGCTTAGAATTACATATTCTTTTACTAGGCAAATTTTTACTTTTGGGGTTGACTTACCAACCATAGCGCCATAGTGTATGTGAATGTGATAGGGACCTTAGATTGTTAGCTCGACTGGGCTAAAGAGCTATTACTGTATGTGTAGCTGGGTTTGAGCAGATTTACAAAGAGGTATTCCAAGAAGGCTATAGACAGGTTTACGGATGCTCTTAGTGTCTGATAAGAAAGGAGTCCTGCCAGTTTAAATGGCTTACCAGTGCTCTTACTATGGCATCAAACACTCCACCTACACAGGGATGGTTCCCTGGGGAATTTATGTTGCTGAAAATGTTGAGCAGAGATTGTACTTCCAGCACACATGGCCAATATCATACGAAGAGCGTGTTCTGCAGTGCACATACTTCCCACGAGGTCCATAAACACAGATGATACTACATCAGAGTGATTTGATATCATTTCGGCAGAGGAACCAGGAGCAAATGTGGAAATTACAGTCAGGACAGGGGGGGGTTTGAGCAGGAAGATCCCAAGAGACAGACAAATTTATTGAGCTACTCAGAGATATAAAAGCAGGACAAACACAAGGGCTCCCGATTTCCATAAAGAGTCCTTTTGCTGGAAGCCCCTCTGGAATCTGATTCGGATAGTTCAGTTCTCTCCTGTTTTGCATTTCTCTGGCCCATTCATATCTCTGATTCAGAGAGGAACACACAGTTATTAAAGCAATTTGTCCTGTCCCTGCACTTTTGAGTTCATTTATGGCAATAAAGCTTCGCTCCTTCAGGGAAGTAATTTTATCTGCATCTCATATTTAATCAGCCTTCTCTCACTTTGAGTAACAGCCCTCCTTTCCTCTCATGCTCTCAGTCTTTCTTTGTTCTTCCAATGCTGGGGAAGAAATGCCTTTCCCTTACAACCTAGAATAAACATTGTGAAGGCTTGCCCGGGTTTGATTTACCTTCTATGCCACCTTCTAACACCCCCTATTATGAGTTCCCTTGCGACATTGAGAAACTCTCCATATAGAGCTAAACAGGATCTGCCTAAACTCACTGAGGTACTGGTATCAACCTTTACAGCTTGGACTAATGTGGCAAAACCAAAAGCAGCAACTTAATCCCAGAGATCCCCACACCTACTCCACTCTCCAACACTTAAAGGTCAGGGGACACAGGCAGATTCGGGGAGATTAGTCGCCCAGAGACAAATCTGCTCTTCTTCGGGGCGACTATTCACTGCACTATGTCCCCTGCCTTCGCCCCAGCTAAAATGTAGATCACCAGTGGGAAGGCATGGTTTCTTTGTGAGGAAACTTCGGGATGACTTCGGAAAACGAATCGCTCAGAGTGCTATTCCGACGCCGATCTACATTTTAGCCGGCGGGAAGGCAGGGCAGACAGTGTGGGGAGATTAGTTGCCCAGAATAAAAGGATATTTGTCTCTGTGCAACTAATCTCCCCGAATCTGCCTGTGTGCCCTGACCCTTAGAGGGTTGGAGGATACATAATATTGGCTTCTTAAGGGAGTAAAGTACCTCAATGATTTACTCCAAGACAGAGATTTTATTCAATTTGATAGACTGAAGGAGAAACTAAGGGATCCAACTCTACAACTGTTTGGATACTGTATATGCAATTAAGGCATGTCTTTCAAGCTTAATTTGAGTCCCTCACGAGTAAACTTCAGACGACTTTGGAAAATGAAGCGTCGCGAGTGACTAATCTCCCCGAATCTGCCCATGTGCTCTTACCCTAAGCCAGCAATTCAAAAATAAGCCTCTGCTTTGAGGCCCTAGAAGCAACATTCAAGGGGTTGGTGAGCAACATGTTGCTTGTGAGCTACTGGTTGGGGACCACTGCTCTAGCCTAACTGCCTTATATAGGTTCCTAGGCCTAGGACCCCCTCTGCTGTCGAAATACTGTATCTCAGGCCATTTGTGTGTCTAACCTTAGGAGGTTGCTGCCATCTAGTGACTTCAACTTCAAACTACACTTAACTATTAACACAAATATACTGTGCCTGCTCACCTGTTGGCTCTTAATACTCTCCTGACTGAAGTAGGGAAACACCAACCGGAATTCTTAATGGGGGTTGTTCACCTTTAAATTAACTTTTAGTATGATGTAGAGAGTGATATTCTGAGACAATTTGCAGATGTTTTTAATTTTTTGTGGTTTTTGAGCTATTTTGCTTTTTATTCAGCAGCTCTCCAGTTTTCAGTTTCTGGTTGCTAGGGTTCAAATTACCATAGCATCTGTGCATTGATTCAAATGAGAGACTGAAATATGAATAGTAGAGGCCTGAATAGAAAGATAAGTAATAAAAAGTAGCAATAACAATAAATATGTAGCCTTACAGAGGATTTGTTTTTTCATGGGGTGATTTAAAAACAGGAAAGAGTCAGAAGCAGAAGGCAAAGCCAAAAACTTAGTTAGACAGGAGGCAAGTGGCAGAATACTCACTGTTTCACCGAAAAGACCCCAGCAGATGCCCATAGTCTGCACTGAACCTGTGGCCATAAAGACAATTATAAGACATAGGAGACTTTTTGAGCAGTGGAGAGACTGTTAAGGAGATCGGCAAGAAATAAGTAACTGAAGGACTAACTTTCCTAACTTTTTAACATTAATCTTTTAACTGTGCTGGCAGTCAGTGAGCTAAATATCAGCATTATATCATAGTTAAAGGGGTGTAATTTATTACAGAATGACGCATCACTTACAACTATTCAATTAGGTTTCTGCCTCTTTCAAATAGGAGTCACCACCAACCCCAGCAGCTGAAAAAACTATAACTCTATGAGGCTGCAATGTTATTGTTAGTACTTATACTTCTATTAGGCCCTCTCTGATTCATCTACCAATGCTTGGTTGCTAGGGAAATTTTAACCAAAATGAAGATCAATTGCAAATTATCTCAGAATAGTGCTGTCTGCCAGTGGCGTAACTAGACCCCTAAGGGCCCTGGTACAGAAATTTACAACTGGGCCCCCCTAAAGGGGTTGGTCATCTTTGAGTTAACTTTTAGTATGCTAAAGAGAGGGATATTCTGAGAAAAATTGCAATTGGTTTTAGTTTTTTATTATATGTGATTTTTGAGTTGTTTCACTTTTTATTCAGCTGCTCTTCAGTTTGGAATTTCAGCAGATGTGTTGCTAGGGTCCAAATTACCCTAGCAACCATGCATTGATTTGAATAAGAGACTGGAATATGAATAGTAGAGCCATTAGACAAATGAGTCATTGAAAAGTAGCAATAGCTTTACAGAACATTTGTTTTTTAGATGGGGTCATTGACCCCCATTTGAAAGCTGGAAAGATAGTCCAACATCCTTTACCCCCCTTCAATTGTTTTGGACAGTTTTAGACGTATATAAAAGAATTAAAGAGAAAAAGAGAATCAAAGAGAAAAAAATTTGACTCCAAATAGCCTAAGTGATTTAGTACAAAGTCTACATTTAAACCTTTCGGAGATAATGTCTTCATTTTATATATCCACCAACTTTCTCTTTGGATAGTGCTATATGTCAAATCGCCCCCTCTCCAATGTGGTTGGACTTTTTCTATACCAAACCAATTTAGTGTTTTTTTTTTTTTGGCAAAATGTTTCGATACTAAATGGTTTCTATAGCCCTTCTTTATATTATTTATGTGTTCTTTTATTCGATCTTTTATTTTTCGATTTGTCTTTCCTACATATTGGAGGCCACATGGGCATTCCAATACATATATTACGTCTGTTGTGTCACATTTAATTGTGTCTTGAATAACAAATTCCTCTCCTGTTATCTAGACTATTGCAGTTTTTTCTGACTCTTTTAAATTGTCCCTCTGGGATGTTATTTATCCATTGGGGATTATGGTTACTAGAGGCCAGTATATAATTGTTGACATCCACCGCGTCTGTATGTTTCCTTCTTCTATATATATATTTGTAAATCTAAAAAAGGTATTTGTTCAGAACTATAGTTTAAGGTAAATTCCAAGTTTATATCATTCTTATTCAATCTCCCTACAAAATCTTTAAGTTCAACTTTCCCTTTGTTCCAAATTATAATGATGTCATTGATATAGCGTTTCCATAGGGACATGCCCACATCCAGCCCCACAAAATCAAGTGCCATTTCCTCCCAGTGGCCCATGAATAATTTTGCGTAGCTAGGAGCGAAACGTGTCCCCATGGCAGTACCGCATGTTTGTAGGTAAAACTGGTCATCGTACCAAAAATAATTATGATTTAGTATAAAGTCAATACTCTCCATAATGAATTCTTTTAAGGGTTCACTCAAATTTCCATCCCTTGACAAAATATATTTAATGTCCCTCATTCTTTGTTCATCGCTGATACTTGTGTACAAAGATTTAACGTCTAAAGTCACAAGTTTCCCATGTTATATTTTGTAAAATATTTAAGACCTGGG
>CM076674.1:39038620-39041120 GCA_038501925.1 Xenopus petersii
AGCCTCCGTCTATAACAAAAAGACAAAAGCTTTGTTTCCCATTCAGGAAGAGGAGATACAGTCCTGGGGGACTCCTCCGAAAGTAGATGTAGCCTTTGCCAGACTGTCTAATAAAACACTCATTCCTGTGGAAGATGGTTCAGAATTAAAGGATCCTATGGATCGCAAGATGGAGTCCTTACTTAAAAGAGTTTATAATACGGGTACAGCTATTTGTAAGCCAGCCTTGGCAGCCTCGGCAGTGGCTAGATCAACCAGGCATTGGCTTAAACAATTCACGGAGGATATCAACAACAACATATCCCGTGAGGAGCTTCTGGAATCTCTGGAAAAGGTCAATATGGCAGTTGAGTTCTTGTGTGACTCATCCATTGAAAGTATTAAGCTAGCTGCGAAAACTATGGCTTTATCTACAGCATCCAGAAGAGCTTTATGGCTAAGAACCTGGTCAGCTGATTCAGTATCCAAAAACAGCTTATGTGCCATGGCATTTGAACCAGGTCGTCTCTTTGGATCAGAGCTGGATAAACTTTTGGAATCTTTGTCAGGCTCTAAGAATAAGCGTCTTCCTCAGGAAAACCAATCAAGAAGGAACAAAAATTCCTTTTTCCGGAATAGAAGAACATCACCTAAAAGAGATAACTACTTTCAAAGAGACAGAAGAAGGAACGATACAAATTCCTTTCGGCCCAATAGAGCATTCAATTCTTCCAGAGGTGAGAGAGGATTTGGGAAAACCCTCCCACCAAAGAAAAGGCCATCCTTCTGACGCCAGAAGTTCACTGCCGGTAGGGGGCAGATTAATTTTTTTCTTTCCAGAATGGAAAGAAACCATTGCAGACGCATGGATACTCCAATTAATTGTAGAAGGCTACAGAATAGAATTTCTGAGTCTACCTCCTCAGAGGTTTATTCTTACTCCCTTAAATTCTCCAAACAAACAGCTGGCTCTCGAGCAGGCCATCACAGAATTTGTTTCAGCCAGAGTTCTTGAACCAGTGCCTCCACTGGAGATTCATCGAGGAACCTATTCAAAGGTCTTTTTAGTCCCCAAGCCAAATGGGACTTTCAGAACAATTGTAGACTTAAGACAAGTAAATCAGTTCATCCACAAGAAGACTTTCTGTATGGAAACCATCAAGTCGGTGATAAACATACTAGACAGAGGCGACTATATGGCTTCTTTGGATCTCAAAGATGCTTATCTGCATATTCCAATTTTTCATGCTCACAAGAAATTTCTTCGGATTGCTGTGTTCATCAAAGGAGTTCTGCACCATTATCAGTTCAGAGTTCTTCCTTTTGGGATAACAACGGCACCTCGGGTGTTCACCAAGGTTGTGACCTCGATAGCAGCAGTTCTAAGAGAAGAAGGGATAACACTTATACCTTATCTAGACGACTGGCTGATTACAGCAGTGTCAGCAGCGCTGTTAAAGAAGCATTTAAACAGAACCATCGAGCTGCTTCAGTATCTAGGATGGATAATAAATTGGGACAAATCAACCCTAGAACCATCCAGAGCAATACAATTTTTGGGACTCATCATCAAATCTGCGGAAATGAAGTTATATCTTCCCCAGGACAGGATTTACAGTTTGAGGGAAGCTGTTCAAGAGATAATCAGAAACCCTCTTTCGACAATCAGAGGCTTAATGAGAGTCCTAGGTCTCATGACGGCATCAATAGAGGCTGTCGCTTGGGCGAAGTTACACATGAGACCTTTACAAACAGAGATACTTATGAGTTGGAATCGGAAAGTTTCCTCCATAGATATGAAGATATGTCTCAGCGCAGAGACACGATCCAGGTTGGAATGGTGGCTTCAGGAGAATCACCTAGTACAGGGTCTATCTTTTCAACAGCCGGAATGGATAGTGCTAACTACGGATGCCTCTCAATGGGGATGGGGAGCCCATCTGAGCCATCTAAGGCACAGGGCATTTGGGATCCAATGGAAAGCTCCATGTCCTCAAATTTCAGGGAATTGAGAGTGGTCTACAAAGCCATTATGAGTTTCCAAAGACAACTAAAAGGCAAAAGCATAAAGATTCTTTCAGACAATTCCACCACAGTGGCTTACTTGAACAAGCAGGGGGGGACCAGAGTTCCCTTGTTGAATCGGGAGCTATTCAAGATCTTGAATTGGACAGAGAGACACAGTCCTCGTCTGATGGCGGTGCACATAAAAGGAAAGGAGAATTTCATAGTGGATCATCTCAGCCGGAAGAAGATTGCTCCAGGGGAATGGTCCCTAGATCAACACATATTCTGGAGAATTACAGATCGATGGGGAATGCCAGAGATAGATCTCATGGCCAACAGGAAGAATCGCAAAACACAGAGGTTTTGCTCCTTAAACAGACTAGATCGTCCGGATTATATAGACGCCATGTCAATCAGGTGGAAATTCCAACTAGTTTACATCTTTCCCCCAATACCTATGATTCCCAAGGTTTTACAGAAGATCAGATTGGAGAGAGTGCAGACAATTCTCTTA
>CM076674.1:39671120-39686120 GCA_038501925.1 Xenopus petersii
CTTAAGTGGCAATCCTTGGATACACACTACTTTTGGCTTTGGCTTTTCTGTTTTAAGAGAAATAAAGCGGTGCATGTGCCAAGGAACAACCAGGCACTGCCACAAGCCTGACAAAGGAATATGGGGCGAATTCCTAACACCACATGGAAGGGAGGACATCTCAAGCTGCAGAAAAGGTAAGAAATACGATTTCTTGCTATTTCTAAGGATCATTAACTGTTATATTAAGTATTTTCCTTTCCTGACCAATGGAAACTACCAGGTGGATGTGATTTGGGTGCTTAGTGTGCAGTGTTTGAGCTGGCATTTGGAAGCAGTGTGCTTGGTTACCTGGACTTTAGAGGATTTTTTAAAATTTCAGTTTTGCTTTTTGGTGATCATGTGCCAATGAGAATACGATGCCTGGGCTGCAGACCCCTCTGACCATGCACTGTGAACTCGTTCATCCTTTATTTACAGATTTTGCCTCTGTGTATGTGACCATGGAGTGTCTGATTTTCTAATGAATCATTGGATTTCAGGACACCTTGTCTGGCTGCTAAAACACATCTCCCCCCTAGCTATTAACGCCTGCCCTTTTGTGCAGCTGTGTACTGGGAAGAGAGCAGTGGCAGGCAAGCCAGCAATAACTGGTTAAATGCATTTCTTTACGGAGGCTTTGGAAGGACCATGCCTTGAAGTCAGACACTTTGAATGCTGAGATGTATCTTGATAAGAATCAGATGAGGATGTGATGGAACCACCTCGTTTAAATGTGTTGACTATCTGAGAATTGGGGAGGGGGGTTAAGGCATGAGCACATGAGCACATCCCATCTCCTTAATAAGGTTTTCTAAATGAAAGAGATGAAAATGTGGAAGTGACTGAGATGCGTTGTGCAGTGGCTGCTAGGAGCAGTGTATCCTCTAGTGTTCTGCAGCTGGCACAAGGGGGTCGCAGCTCCCATCTGGGTCTCATAGGCTTTTTTAGGAGGATGTTGGTGGTGGATCTTGCATTCTGTGCTTAAATGTTTCATCTTTTTTTTTTTGCTCGCTTTCCTCCTCTTCTGTATCTGACAAGGAATTGTGGATGTTGCATCTTTGTATCCAGCTGATCTGTGGTTTAGGTAGTTTCATGTTGTTGGGATTGCTTTTTCTTAACGCGGCAACAAGAAACTGCCTTAATTACGTCAGTTAGTCTTCATCAAGTGCAACGATTTCCGTTAAACGCTGCAGGCGCTGCAAGGGACTCCCTGACACAGGGCAAGTGAGAGGCAAAATGCGTAATGCGCAAAGATACCTACTTGGATGTTGCTGCTAGCCGGACAGGGAGACAAGGGCTTCCTTGCATCTGGTGCAATACTTCCACTATTGGTGGCTCTCCTTGCTATTGTCTCTGGCCAGAATGAGGCTTCTCAGAATATTGGGCAGACAAAAGGAGCCCTCCTTCAGAACTCCTATAAAATTATCCAGTTGTAGCCCCTAAAACGGAAAGCTCCAACAAAGACACTGCGTTGTTTACTGGCACAGAGATCACAGAGACTTATTTAGCAATAGCTTTTGAATTACTCCTTTTTATTGTTTGCCTGAATGTCTCAGGAAATGAGGAGTATAGATAAATATTAGTTTTCGCACCAGACAAGCATTTACTATGTGAGACAGTGGCATTACGTTTTCAGTGCACCTTAGTTGAGATGGAGAATACTTCTTTTAGGAGCCTGTAAGCTGCAGTATCAGTTACCCTTAGCCAAGAGAAATAGTGCAACTTTGTGTTCCTCTTTTATGGACATGCATGATGTCAATACCTGTAGAAAACCTGTATTTCCCCCACAAATTTCATAAGAGATTGATAATTAAATGCTTACATCGCAAATGTATCAAGATTCCAGCATTCTTGCAGACTTTATGGCATTTTACATCGAAATCAAATGGGGGTAGACTGTTGTTATAAGTTGCAATTGGAGCTGCGCCTGTACAAATCCATCTACACCCCCATTTGTGAACATGGCTTAGGTTTGTGAAATGACACACTGCAATATAACGCACCAGTTGAAAGTGATTTTATGGCACTTTTAACTACATAGCCAGAGCAGTCTGGGATTGTCTGACTGCAATTGTTATATCAGGGCGTTTTATTTACCAGATGTTTTATTTCGTTCCACTTTGTTATCTTATACTTTTTATTTTCATTACATAACTTCCTTTACAGGAGATTATATATATATATATATATATATATATATATATATATATATATATATATATATATATATATATATATAAAAGAAGAAAATATATATATATATACATATATATATATATATATATATATATATATATATATATATATATATATATATACATATACATATACATATACATATATCATATCTGTGCATTTTATCTATCCAAATAAAAAATCAATGATGTTCTTTTTGCATAATATTATGAAAGAATTTGCCATTTGCGCCAACTATGCTGACAAGCACAAAGTAAACAGGGCAACGGATCTTAAAGGGACCCAGATATTCTCGACATACTTATAAGTAAAATATCTTATTCCTCAACCTTATTTACAACTTGTTTCACTGAATTGGTGTTTACTCCTGATTGTGGTATATTAAGAATACACAACCATGCAACAGTGCATTGGCAACAAACTAATTCTCGCCATCCATCTAACTAATAAAGATGCAGACTTCAGAGTCGACATATTTTTCCCACACATGCCTCATTAGACAGAGTCTGATTATATCTAATTATATCCCAGCAACAAATGAGATTTAACAACCGATTGATTGCAATATTTAGGGTCTCAACCCCAAAGTCTCTGTATTCGTTGTATCATTTTTATATACCATATGTATTTTATATATTTTTTATATATAGATTTAAATATATAATTTAATTTGATTTTTTTAAAAATGTTATTATGCTGGAAAGATTTTTTTCCCCTTTAATAAATATATTAAATTAACATCCACTGTGCAAAATACCCACATATTTGTATGCCCTGATTTATGTAAACAAATTCTGCGTTTTGAATGCATGAAGCTCTTTTGCAGCTGTAGACAGACTATGTGTTTCCTGGGTTGAAACGGGTTGCATTTTTTCCATGTTTCTGATATTTGTTGCTGGAGTCGGCTATTCCTCATCATACAAGCTAAAATGTGTGAAAGGTCTTGAGGCCTGTTGCCTACAGGACGGGCTATTAGCATTCTTCACAGTTTGCAAACCTACTTCCCTAGGCATGTTGTGTACTGCTTTGTCTGGCTTGAGAAATTCATTAAATATTTTTTACAAACAAGAAGAAAGAGAATTGCATTCAAGTTAAAGGCCTACTACTGTTTTCTTTGTTCTTTTATGACTCAATAACTGACACTAAAATAATGCACATATTGTATTCTGCATCTTGAAAAAAATGAAATGACTAACCAATAAATAATCTAGGATATGATGTCCGTGACAGAGATCATTCTGTCTGCCTGTCGGTCTATCTATCTATCTATCTATCTATCTATCTATCTATCTATCCATCCATCCATCCATCCATCATCTATCTATCTATCTATCTATCTATCTGTCTATATATCTATATATCTATTTATCTATCTATTTATTGCTCTCTCTTTTCTGTCTGTCTGTCAATAACCTTCACTCCTGCCTGTCTATCTATCTATCTATCTATCTATCTATCTATCTATCTATCTATCTATCTATCTATCTATCTATCTATCCATCCATCAGTCTGTATCTCCTTCCATGTTGCATGTACCCCTCTATCTGCGAAACTTTTTATGTTTTTACGTTGATCTAAAATATTCATGCAGAGTTTTTTTTTTTATAAATAACATAGTCACATTTTTATTTTGCTTCTCTTTAAAATTAGTTTTGTTTTAGCAAAATAACTAGAATCATAAATGCATAAGACAAACTCAATTATTTATGATATAAAGTATTACCTGGCTTTACCAACACCTACATCCAGATATGAATATTTAGATATCGAGGCAGAAGTTGAGGAAGGAGATAATGCATTAATCTAAAACACTGCAAAGACTGCCATATTTTAAACCTCAGTTTACCTCTTCTGCTTGCAGTATTTAGGCAGGGAGGCAGCCATGTTGCTCACTTAATGTACTTAATGTTTTGATTTTCTAATCTGATAAACAAATCTGAAAAATGGATAAAGTGAAAAACCAAATAAAGTAAATAAATTGAAGAATGAAATGAAGTAAATAAAGTTAAGAATTAAATGAAGTAAAAAAAATAAAAACAAATGAGTGGTCCACTAAGCAATTCATTTATGAAAAGCCCAGTGCTTTAAATTGGAAGGTATAATGCAAGGGGGGTTGAAGTAGAATAATAACTGGTGTGGGCCATGTCTGTTCATCTGTGCGGCGTCTACAACCGGAATTAGAGGCGATAGCAGTTGGGTTACAAAAAATCTTAGCAAGCGACTGCCAAAAGGATCTTCAGGCAGTAATTGCACTTTGGAATTTTTAGTACACTACTTTAACAACACTACAATTGGTTTGGAATCCAAAGTCATTTCACATGGAAATTCCCTGTTGCCAGGGCAGGTAGAGCCCTTAGGAGACCTGGCCTGTTTATGGCAGGAAATTTACCTTATTGACTTCTTTGGCCACTTTCTTTTGATAGTTGGTTTCTTGGGCAGAGCAAATTTGCTGCAAGCAGGACAATCTCTTGGCTGCCACAGAGCGACCAGTCTTAGCTTATAGGAAGGCATCATTGTGGTCGTGTACGTGTGAAAACAAATAACTGTGCCAGCCTGTTGTATATTATTATAATTAATAGTAATTGTGTAATTAATATAATAGGCATTACATTGTCATGGTAGTTGGGTGTCGATTCTTTTGCCAGCAGTAGTTTGAGATAGGTCACCCTGAAGCAGTGAGTGTCAGCTAGCTATAGTAGAGAGAGCTGCTCCTGAGTTGCTCAGTTGCATTTCTGTTGTTGGATAATGTATATCGGCTATGTATTATTTATATAGGCACATTATTCAGGCTGGTATCTGCAATGGCTTTATTGCTGCTTATGTCCCCCCCACACACAAAAACCTATTGAAACCATAGTAAAATCCATACAGTATTGCAACAACAATAAAATGTTGGAGGGCACCATGCAAAGCTCAGATACAATTAACAATGCAAGTGACTAGCAGCTTGTGTGTGACAAAGCCCCAGCTATGTGCAGCTCTAAACCAAGCTATTTAATAAGCACATAGCAAACCTTGTGTAACTATGAGACCCTGAAGAACACAGAAAACTGCGAGGCTACATCGCCCGAACACAAAACCATTGCAAACGTTGTTTATTTACCTTGCAGGGCTCCAGAAAATGTAAATAGGATTGGGGAATGTTATGCATATATTTTAATAGCCCCAAAATGCCATCGTGTTAAAATAGAGCACATCAGGGCTTTATTTTTTTTTTCCTTTTTAAACCGAACTTGACGGTGTTTATTGAACCAAACCCTGAGCACAGTCAAGCCACAAAATGGATGGTTGGAGACGGCATTTGTCTGTCTGTCAAGTATGGCGTGAATGCGTCTGCTTCCTTCAGTCTCCAGCTCATGATGGATAAAACAGACCACTTCCAGTCCTTTGGAAATCCGGGGACAAAGGGTGCTGGAGCTCCCATTAACAGGATATTATACTGAGGTGATTCTTCTCCCTCCCCACCCCGTCCGAAATTTTACAGCGTCCCAGTGTAAACTCATAAAAGTGGGGAGGAAAAAAAACCAAAAAAAAAGCTCTTCACTTGAATGGCTTTCCTTTTATTCCTCCAGGCCTGGGACTTCAAGACCGTCTTGGATTTTTTTTTTAACTGCCCAAGATGATAGTTTCCTCCCACCTCTCTCCCCTGTGTTTCTTTTTTAAAACTCGCCTGGCCTGATTGCAGCTCCCTTTTTTTTTATTAGTGGCAAATATAACAATATAACCCAGATTTGCAAAGGAAATAGAAAGCTGCCTGGGTTATTTATTGAGGAAGGTAGAGAAGAGAATGAGTAAGCATTCCTTGCAACATGACTAGCATTTTATACCTCATCCTGTACATGAATAATCCAAGCAAGGCAAGTTGCAATAAAATGCACAGGGGAGCCCAGATAGAGAGGGAGTCTTCATATTTCCAAAGCAAATGTTGGCTGCTGTGTAGGAGACCTGGGTTGTGTAGAAGGATGACATAGACCTTGTGCAGGTAGGAGACAATTACTGGACATCTTGGAGATCATTAGAGGCCTGCAAGACAACACAATTTTGGATAGGCTCATGTGCCATTCTGCCGAGATTCTTGACGTTGATGGAGATTTTATTTCTCAACAACAGCACCTTCCCCAAAGCAGCTGGAAGCAGAATACAAGGTAATGTGATGATATTTGGTTTCTTTTTCTCTACAGCGAAAATAGAAATGCATTAGGAGACAGAGAGAGCGCTGAGCGCATATTATTCAGAATTCTAATAATGGTGTTAATATGTGATGCATCTCACTTCTAATTAGTGCTTGACTTGCTTTACATAGGACTGGAATTTGGAGGATATATAGCCCAGTCCATTTCTGCTGTTTGATATCTGAGGATAACAACTACTTGGCATTTTTGGAGTCTAATACAAAACGTTTTGAAATATTCTGGCAAAGCCTCCACCTTATAATTCTGTGCGTTGTTTCTGAAAGGCTCTTGTGCTGTTGGGGTGTGAATAGATTTGTGCATTTGTCAATACAATAGGAATGTTAAGTCTATCAGGCAGGATTTCAACTATGTACAGATAAATAGAATGCATGCCTACAATAGCAACACTCTGATGTTGCTCCAAAGCCCGTCTCTGTATACAATAAACCTGTTAGATGCTGCAATATAGCAAACACGAGCAGGAGGGGGAATAAAGCATGGATCAGCTGTTTTATAAAGACTATGTTACTGGCAGACTAAAATACCTTTTATTGGTGAGAAAATGTCATGGGGAGAATATTACAGCCCCTGGAGCAAAGGCTGTCAGATGAATAAAGGAGATATGGTAGCCAGCACTTAGGAGGCTGAGTAATATTAGGTATTAAATTGCTAGCAGATACTATCTGGCCATGTACCAGTTAACTAACCCAAAATAATAAATGCAGTGACAGAGCCTGTGATTATTTCGAGACACAATGACAGGCGAGTGTTATAAGAGTTGTGCAAATAACAGTTTGTGGCTATGTGTAATGTGAACGGTAAAAATACAGACACTTGTTTAATATCCATGTAATTGTGCATCTTCATTTTCCCTGAGCAATGTACGTGTTTCGTTATGTTACACCGCTTGTGTTTTCTATGAAAAGTCACTTGGGTGCCCCATGATCTCTTCCCACTTGCTGCACAAGGAGTGGAACTGCCATAAATGGACTTTCTCCTCGTACATTTCAATATGTACCGACAGCAAATGCTTTTTCATATTGCAACTGATTATTTCCCAGCATAGCTATTTATTACAAGCAGTAGAAAGGGCCGGTGTGTTGGCAGAGAGAATGTACAAAAGTGAATGTATTATAGAAATTGTTTTTACATGGAACAAAGACAATGAGGGTCATGTGTGATTTGGAAATTGCATCTGTCAACAGTCACGTTTACAAAGAAATTCTATGTTGTTTAATAACAGCTGGCCCGTGACACAAGCATTTTTCTAAATGTAAGGGCATTTGCCTCCACAGTTAGCAGGAATTTATTGACAAGAGCAAATGCGGACAGTAGGGACATTCCAAGTTGTTTTAGTGCACAATTCTCATGGAAACCTTGCCCAGCTCTCCTTCCACCCAGAAAAAATGGGGAGCCGCAGCTTTTTTTTACAGTTGAAATCCAACTCTGCAGTTTTGTTTAATGAACGACACGTTTATGAACAATCGAATGATCCTCGTAAATGTTTTATTGAAGAACATAAAAACATCCAGCCCTCAGCAGACGAATACAGACATTCATTGAGAGATGGGAGTAGCTTAGCACTTTAATTCTGTGTAAATGTCTCTCCTTGTTTTCTGTTGCCCCCTTTTAAACTTGAGTGGCTCGCTGCTCACTACCTGCTGGCTAGCTAAAGGACAGAAAAGGCTAAGGAAAAGGCAGGCAGCACAGAGAAGAAGGGAATGAAAAAAAAGTCTATTTTTCTTTTAATTTTAAGGGGCTGTGAGTGTCATAAATAGCAATATGCTGCTCCTGTCTTAGTTATTATAAAAACGAAATCTAGGAATCATAATATACTTGTAATGAAAAGCTATGTCTCCCTCTGCACTATATATATCCATGCTTGGAAACTAGTGGCAGCAATAGAAGAAGAGACAGAGATGGATTGCGTCAAGAAATAGTCCCCTTCTCACATTCTTACTTCCCTTTCATTCACGTTCTTTCCCATGATTTTCCCACCTTCTCCTTAAAAGTAAGAAAGTCATGGGTGCACAGTCAGACCCTAAAGGGACCCTGCTTTGGTGTGCGCCTCATTTAATCAGTTTTTTATTAAAACCAGACCGCTCAGCTTTCCTTAAGGAGAAAGAGGGGAAAGGACCTGCGCATTGATCTACAGTGTATTTTTTTTTTTTTTTGGGTAAATACAATCACGTGGGACGCGAGAGCCAATGACAAGCGTGAAAGGCGGAAAAAATAATTACCTGCCCTGATTGTTCTATGAGCAGATAAAAAGTACACATACAGTTCATACAATAATCTTATGAATGTAAAAGAAGGGGGAACAATGTCTGCGTCTGGTCCCATCAGCAACTATTATGTGGACTCTCTGATCAGCCATGAGAGTGAAGACCTCTTGGCTTCCAGGTTCCCCAGCACTGGAGCTCACCCAGCTACTGCCAGACCTTCAGGATTAGTCCCGGACTGTGGAGATTTTCCTTCCTGCAGTTTTGCCCCGAAACCTGCAGTTTTTACCACCTCCTGGGGTCCTGTGCACTCCCAGTCTTCAGTGGTCTACCACCCATACAGCCACCACCAGGCGCACTTGGGAACAGACGCAAGATATATGCGCACTTGGCTGGAGCCCATCTCAGGGACCGTCTCTTTCCCAGGCTTTGCAGCCAGCAGCAGGCACTACGGGCTCAAGCCTGACGCATTTCCCACCAGGAGAGAGTGTGGCCCCAGTGATGGGCGCAGCTACCCGGATTATATATACGGATCCCCCGGAGACCTCAGAGACAGGCCACCTCTGCACACCATTCCCTCCCCTGAGGCTGAGGCCATCCTTTCCAGCAAACACAAAGAGGACAAGTCGGAATTGGACCCGAGTAAGTTGCACTCATTCCTGTTTACAAGCGGAGAGGGGGAGGAGGAATTATAGCCAGTGCCTGAATCCTCCATAAAATCAAATGACCTCTTTACTAGGGCCCAGCCCTAAAGCACAGGCTCTGCAGGAAGGCTAGGCAGAAAGAAACAAGCTGAGAAAAAAGCCTTTTAAATGGATGTACGTGCAGGGGGTGCATTGGGGGTTATGCCTGTGACCCATCTCTCTATCTTGTGCATGAGAACCCTCACTATTTGTCTGCACCATTCCTCTATTACTCCAGCACTGAATCAGCAATGCAGCCACATAACTAAATTAGTGCAAAAGAAAGAAGCAATAGAAGCCAATGCTGCAGAATCAGAACCTACATGTAGCATACGGAAGGCACCATATACAGGCAGATCAGCCTCAACCTGATCTGATGAAGCCATGTCCTCCCAATTCCACTAAACAGGTTATATATATATATATATATATATATATATATATATATATATATATATATATATATATATATATATATATATATATAGAGGCAGTAGATAAACACACACACGTTATTTATATACATACTATACATACACACACACACACACACACACACATATATATATATATATATATATATATATATATATATATATATATATATATAAATATATAACAATGCTGCTATGTGAATGAAATCACTGTGTATGTAAGAGCAGCAGAGAGATTGCAGAGAAGGGAATGCTCTTTTGTAGCATGAAAATAGGAAACACGTTTTGTTTTTATGATTACAAGAACAGTATATCAGATATACACAGGCAGTCCTGGAGCAGGGCCAGCTAAAGTGGATAATCTTAAAATTTAAGCAGCCTCCATATTCAATTTGCAGGATCATTTATAGACACCTGTACAAATGACACATCACTGGAGGCACCTGGCAGCCTGGCATGTGATTAGAGCTAATATAAACAATAAACTTGATATTATGCATAGGCGGTACAGTCGCTCAGTGGCTGTAATTAGGATGGAGGAGATCATGTATAATAAACACCAGTGCGAGATTAACAGTTTAGGAAATGGTCTAGATATTTTTTTACAGATTTTAGGAAATGATCTAAATAATTTTTCTACATGTTACTGCTATTCTCCAATGGAATTGTTTATTGTCACCAAACACCACATATCCCCTGTGCTCCCAACTGCAGAGCCACAGTCTGAGTGATTCCATTCACTGATCCACTTTGGGTAATAGAAAATCTTTGTCGTGGTCCCTTTTAAAGCAGTGAGCCATAGCTATCCCTTGGCAGCCGGATAAAAATATATCAAATACGTTAAAGGGAAATAAATAAATTGGGTGGGCTGGTGCAGCGCCCGGGAAACTCTAGCTGTTAACAACCTTTTATGGCCTTGTGGGGGGAAAAGGGCTTGTTTATGATTCCTTTTACAATGGCTTCTGTTCCTCGTGTTGTCAATAAAATCCTACAGGATGTGAAACGCAATAAATACATGTAACCATTCAGCTTCCCAATAAATAATAAAATACAAAATGCTCTGTTTTTTATTTTTGTTGTTGTTGTTGTTCTATTCCTGGTGCTAAGATCCTCAGCATTCTGGCTTGCCCTATCAACTAGCCATGGGGCCAAAATATCATGTTCATCGCCATTAATTTGTGATTTTTACAATGGTCTTTTCTTCTCCTGCCTTAGATAACCCTGTAGCGAATTGGATCCATGCTCGCTCTACGAGAAAGAAACGTTGCCCATATACAAAGTATCAGACTTTGGAACTCGAAAAGGAGTTTTTATTTAACATGTATCTAACCAGGGACCGGCGCTATGAAGTAGCCCGGGTGCTAAATCTCACTGAGCGCCAAGTTAAAATCTGGTTTCAGAACAGAAGGATGAAAATGAAGAAGATGAACAAGGAGAAACCCGACAAGGAGCAGCCCTAGAGACTAATACAAATACTAATATGTATAACCTCAATATGACAAATATGTGAAGAAAACATTTTTTTTTTGGGCTCAATACATAGCTAAAAAAAAGAGACAAAATAAAAAAAAAACTTTTCTGACTATGAATGTGGAGATCAGTGTTTAGAATAGATAAACACAGGCGCATTTTTTTTTTTTGGAAGCACAGGCTTTTATAAAATGCAATTAAAATGTTTCCTTCCCTGTCTTTAAAACCAAGAAAGTACTTGAATATTTTTTTTTTTTTTTTAGAATTTTATTTTGTAACTTATACTTATCCAGTGTTAATTTTTATTTCAAGAGTTTTGTCAGTGCATATTTTGTATAAAACAAATCCAATATGTTTTGTTATTAGTCTATGGAAGTGGATTGTACATATTTGTGTATTTTATTCTTGTCGCCAGAAATCTTTTCTGTATTGTTATGTTATGCTTGTAGAACAGCTCTCTGTAAATATAGACAAGAACACTACAATTCGTTGCCTTTGTTTGTGGCTCTTTTCCCCACTCATGAATCAAAGCAATTAACATATACCTTACTAATAAACATATATACACACACACACACACACACACATATATATATATATATAGATAGATAGATATATATATATATATATGATTATTTTATCTACTTACGATTATTTTCAGGAGGCTTCAAGATCCACTGCTAACAATGTCCACTGACATGACAACCCCAGTCGATTCTTGTGTCTTACAAAACCCACTTATTGAGTTATAAAATATATTTGTGTATTAGTATCTGAAACCTTCTCAGGACATTCCTGTTCAGAGCAGTAGTCAAAAGATGATTTTTTTTTTTAGAGCTGAATGTCTATGGGTAATTTGCATCTGATTTCCAAGTTACAATAAATGGCTGTGTTATTTATGGCCAGAGAAAGTCTAGAGAAGTGTCAGGTTCGGACAATAAGGGAGAGCAACATTCCTAATTTAAATTGCTTCCTGCAAGTGCCTCTTGAAAAACGCAGATCTTAGTAACTTTCAAGACCTTTTTTTTAGAGATATTTTACTTTTAACAAGTCTCCCATTGCTTGTGTTTTTTTTAATACAAATATACCAAAATGCCAACAGTGTGCAACATAATTTACATGTAGATTAGGATGAGGGAAGATGCCCTATTTGGTGATTGTTGAGTAGACACCTCATTACAAGTGTATATTTAAGGTTATAACCCAACAATTCAGAAATACATTTTAAGATTGGGAGGGCAGATAAAGCCTAACAAGTAGAATGTAACATATCGCCTGTTATTAATCGTATTAATAGCAAAGAGCTCAACCAGCGCTGTCTGCCACTGGCCAGTTTAACTTGGGAAATATGGATAATAAGAGTTTAGTGTTTTATAACCATGCAGATTATAGGAACAGTCACTGCATAGTTCACCTAGTGTCTGTTTACCAAACCACGACATCAACTGCAATCGGGGAATTAAATTCAAATCTACCATGCTGTATGATTTAATTATGCCTTTGTAATATGTCACCTAGTATGACTTTTATCTCCTGCCTTTTAAAGGGAAACAGCAGTGCAGTACAGTGCACGCATTGTTATTTTTTCTCCACTATTTATTTTGTAACCAAAGGCGATTTTTTTTTCTAAATTGTTAAATCTATAATTATATTAATAAAAACGTAAATACTCTGGTAAGAGATCCAGGTTTGATTTTTATTTATACGTTTTATTTTTAAATGTTCTTGCTGCTTGAGCTGTCTTCCCCCTGAACAGCACAGAAAGGCCCCAAACACTATTATTATCATTCAAATAATAAGTCAAGAAAAGATTTACGGATCTGAGCAAACCTAAGGATGCCTAACGGTTACAACTCTTTCCCCCCTTTTTTTTCTTTCGTGGAACCAGAATATAAAAATGAGCCAGTGATCAAAAGGCAACATTGGCTAAAGAAGATAAAATGCCCCCCTGCATGCATTCTGCAAAGTTTATGCATCATATTCCAAGACACACACACAAAAAATTCTGCAATAGACTTTCCACATGCCAAGTCTTAGTTGAAAGATGAGATTCGAGATGTCATTGTCAGTTTGGCAGATCTGGGACAATTGATCAATCAGTTTAATGTCCCATGAGGGGAAGTTTATCTTTCAAAAGGAGAAAGACTCAGAGAAAGAGAGAGAGAAAGAGATAGAAGGCACAAAGACATAGGGAGATCAAGTACATATAGAAATACGTTTAATCTAATGCTGTTTTTAGTTTTTTTTTTATTTTATTTTACTGCTGCTATTGGCAAAAAACAATTGCAGTTAGAGATTATTTGGTGTCATATAATGAACACAAGATATTCTCACTTTAGGATAAAACTGAAATCTGAGAGTCTGTGTAACCCAGATAAAAGGGACAGGATGTGGGATTAGGGCTGCCTGTAGATACACTTCCAAATGGCATCTTTTACAGCCCAGTTTGTCTCACTGATGTGTGTCTTTGAATGGATGTGAACAAAACAAGACCATAGGACTGGCTAGACGTCTGGCTTTAATTGTTTTATGGTTTAAATAAGGTATGCTCTTTGAAACGGAATTATTGGAATGTTTGGTCTGCAAGCAACAAACAACAGGCCCATGCTAACTGTAATCATGTATGGCCCCAATAAACCCTACCATAAGGAGTAGTGTGTGTGTGTTTGTGTGTGTGTGTGTGTGTGTGTGTTTGTGTGTGTGTGTGTGTGGTTGCTCGTTTGTTCCCCCTCAACAGACATTTTTACGGGACATCTCTCTGATTTCCCTATGATTGGTTATCTCCACTTAAATGTAAATAATTTCTGCAGTAAATCATACAAAAAAAATCCAATTATCCATCATTAATACAGGGTGCGAGGTCTTACAAAGGAGCACTACAGTTATTTTAAAGCATAAAAAAAATTATATATACACCGCCCTATTATACTCCCATCCACTCACATATGGGTACATATGGGTCCTTGAAAAAGGTCCCAATAGGGACCGAAACGTTGGGTATTGATGCTGCATCAATAAAAGATTATACTTTTAACACAAAAGGGAGTGCTGGTTTGGAAACTATTGGTGTATACATGATTTACCGTGCACCCCTCCTTCTACTAAGATTGGCCCTGGAGTGCGGATACTCGTTGTATATATATATATATATATATATATATATATATATATATATATATATATATATATATATATATATATATATATATATATATATATATACAAATACAAGAAGTCCCCTGCACACAATATCATTATCAATATATTAAGGACATTGAAAAATTTTAAGCCTTAAACTACTAAAAATACCATCCCCTTTAAACTCCTAATAGCTAGGAATTGGAAAAAAAGGACGTTCGAAATATCTACCAAGTACAAAAAGAAGTAACTTATAACTTAGAATATGAAAAAGCAGTGCCAAGAGGTCTGAGAGAGAAAATAATTATACAGAAAGAACTTAAGACCACAACATACAGCCTACATTGTCTAGAACTATCTTCAGTAGTAATTACCCTGGGAGATACACAATTTTTTCTTATTTATTTATTTTTGGTGTGTTTTTTTGTTAGATTTATAGTCAATACTAGATCTTACTCCTTAGAGAAGTATATCAAGATACATGTATGTAGATGTAGGTATTTGTTGGGAAAAAACAAAATAAAGAGAAGAAAATGCCTTACCCTTTAAACAATGTTTAAATGTCCTTAATATATTGATAATGATATGATGATGATATTGATGAGTGCAGAGGACCTCTTGTATTGGTGAATTTTGTGGTCACAACCTCATTGTAAACCCTCCT